>VXAA01005178.1:195873-209506 GCA_013399115.1 Anseranas semipalmata
AAAAAAAAAAAAAAAAAAAACAGACCAGATGTCCCCTTTTTAAAATAATTAAACAATAGAAGCACCGGCACACCCACCAAAAAATAACTTGAATATGAGCAAGAGGTATTACTTCTGATTCTTTTCAACTAAAGCTAACATTCAGAGTGAGAAGAGCTAGGTTATTTGACAGACAAGACATTAAGACCTTCTTGTGTGTTGAGCGAGGTTGTCTTTTTGGTCATTATCCTTCAAAGTTGTTCTGAAGGAGCTACAGCATCCACAGCACTTGAAATCCTTGGCTTTTTTGCTGAAAGTAATCCAAGCATGAAAGTGTAGTAACAATGATGACACTCTTACCATCTGGACTTTCTCCTGTCCCTAAAATTGGCCTGAGAAATATTCACCACTTCCAAAGCAAAAAAAAGCAAAAAAAAAAGAAAAAGGAAAGATGGGGACATAAATTGGTGTGTAAAAAAAGAAAAAGATGTTACAAATACCAAAAAAAAGTTAGAAAACCTTGGAGTTTGATTAGTTTCGCTGTACTTTCCTAACCACAAACACAGCTGAATCAGGTTCTTTCACAGAAATTAAGCATATACAGTAAGAAGTGCAGTCAGGAACTAATGCATGAACATTTATTCAACAAGTAGTACAGCATCAAGCCTTAAAATAAGGCAAGCTAGTCATTTCTGTCTTTTGCATACCATAACAACTACTTAGCTCTCATCACCCAATAAAATTTTATAGTGTCAAAATTATTCTGTAGAAAATTATCAGCTTCTGCAGAGAATGATCATTAGCGATGCTTTGGAATTGTCTCTAGACAATTAAGGAGTAAGTAGCACTTTCAGATATATTTTTAATAGCAAGTTCTCCAAACAGCAAAATCCTGAAGAAATCTACAAAGTTCAGTTCTAAAGATGGTCAATGATGTAAATATGCCTTTGGTTAGCCAAACCGCAACTAGAATTCTCCTGGTACAAGACCAGGAAAGGACAGAACCAACACCGCATGGTCCGTGGGAGAGGGGAACAGATTCAAACTCTTACGCGCTATTTATTTTTGTTCACTATAGACCACCTACTGATTCTTTTTCTTTAAGCTCAAAAAAATCCATAGCTGACATGAGTTATACTTCCTCAAGAGCCTAGCCTCAAGTTCCAGATATCAGAATAGAGCTAAGAAAAAAATCATACTGCTTCTCTGAATGCTTTGTCAAGAAAGTGCCATCCTGCGTGTTCCACAGTTTGTTGCAAAACCTTTGGAAGTGATTAGAAACATCAGCTTTCTGGTCTGCTGTAACTAAAATCCCGAGTTTTCCTTGATGGAAACCCACCAGGCTACCAGGTTTTACAATCACATCGCAGGGTACTGTACCCTGATTCGCCTTGTTGGGAGCATCCGGATACGACTGCCCACTGCCCCTATACCAAAATGAAAGTGCTGGCCCTCAACATCCAAAAAAATAACAACAATAATCAGAGAAGCATGCAGGCTTTATGAAGAAATCCCCAAACACTCTTCAGCAGCATGCGAAAAAATACACTACTATAGTTGTTTTATTTTGTCTAGACGCTTTCCTGCCTTAGCTTTCCTATTCCTAAGCATTCTCCAGACTTATATTAGTTTTCCAAAAAGAAAATAAAAAGCCCAATATTGCCTCTACCAAAGAATGTGGGCTTTTTTTTTTCCTTCCCTTTTTTGAAAGAATACCTTGGCTGAAAAGAAGCTAGAATTTCTTCTCTTCACCTCCAATCCGTTTCATCAATATTCACTGCTCCTCAGTCACCATTAAGACATTTCATCAGGACATAAAGGCTCCCATTAACTATTCCATAGCTGCTTTCTTTGCTATATTTCAGACCTTTAAATATTTGAGATCTGTGACAGACACCATTTTATCCTCTGTCACTCTATTTCAATAGAAAATTCAAGTTTAACAACACAATGCAAAAATTCTGCTAGGTTGAAGAACTTTTCCCGACACCTTTCAGAGGTTTTATCCTCTGTGTTTATACTGAGATGAACGGACAGAACAAATTGCAAGAAGTCCCACAAGGTAGAGCTGTGGCCTGCAACAGTTTAAGTATCTTAATTACAAAATGAATGAAGAATTTCTGCACAAACTCCCCAAATAGCTACAATTTGGATCTTATGTACAAATCTAGATGTTAACATGACACAGAAAATATATGGAGAAAACATCTGCAGCATCAACTATTCCCCAGAAGACGATCCTTTCATTAGTACTCACATGTACTTGGAACAGCAACCTTGCACGAGGAAAAAAAGCCCTTATTTGATCCATATTATTGTCACAGTACATATTTCACCAGGCCAACTTGCTAAACATCAAATATGCAATTAAGCAAGCTAATTAGCTCATTTTGTTACTTGTGCTTAGGACAATAAAGCTTGAAGAAACACTTCAGTAACTTTGTGAAAAATGAGTTTCTCGTAGCAAATGTTTAATTATCTTATTGACTATTTTTTGGAGAATATGAGGTATTAAGTGGCTTTTCACAAAGAAATAGACATCTTCAACAGCGATGCCCGTACTTTTCTCATTCATTTTTAAGAAGAGCAGAGAAGCATAATGTTAACAGCTTTGTTTAGTAAGTGGAGACTGATATGCAAACAAGAGGATTCAACAATCCAAATGTCTGGATTTCTTCCAATATCTACGCTGCAGAGATCTTAAGTACTGCTTTCATCCACGCTACACTCATCCGTCCTTATGTATCACTGGCTCCCAAATGCAAAATTTAGCTCACCAACTTACCCCGGTTTTGTTTCTCTTCTGGGAAGCTTCAGGAGGATGGTATGAGTAATTTTGAAGTCTTGTCTATACAACTCTAATGGATGCATTTAGAGCACTGGAAAAAAGCTCGAGGTAATCTATAAAATATGACTGAATAACTGCTTCTACAGCATGTAATAAAAGCTAATCAAAAAAAGGTTTACTGATGGCAGATCTTAAGGACTTAGGACCTACTGAAAGGGCTGATAGGCAGGCATCACAAATAGCACAAACATGTTTTAAGTGTTGTTCATAAGCATTGCTTCAAAATGGCATAATCACAGCACGTACCACACTGCACGAACAAGGCTGCGTGCAGTGGCAAAAGCATTTGGAGGACAGGGGGAGAGAAAGGATTAGGGGAAAAGGCTGTGGATACTTGTCACATGAGAGACGCCCACTGTGACTCATGCTCTAATGGAGGAGAGCACCCTATGATAAATCAGTCTTCAGGAACAACTGTCCAAACCTCAGCCTGTGGCTGCCTGCCAGTATAGGACAATATGTACCTAACAAGCTCCGAGCTCTAAAGATTTCTATTCCCCAAAAACAAGTTCCTAACCATTAACAGCACATAAACTGGATGCAGATATAGCCACCTCCCAGTTTTGAAGGAAACTAAATAAGCAGAGATAGATGCTATGACTACCCAGCTTCAAAAGGAGTTTCAAATAAATAGCTCTGCTCTATGCAACAGCAGGTCATGAAGAATACCACCTCAAAAAAGCAAGAAAGTTTCACACTCTGCTAAAGAAAAAGGCTATAGGAGCATAAACAAAGAAAGTGACATATCGGAGGGGGGGAACGGAACCTGAGCAGTGTCTGCTAAAAGACATCTTACACAGTAATAAAATCTAGAATCACAAGCATCTATAAAAAAAATATTTAATCAGACCATACAGATGATCCTGTATGAAGACTGATCAAGGGGACCATCCAGGAAAGCGGATTCTTCCTATTCACTAAGCCTTTGCAGGACTCCTGTCACACAGCCCCAGTAAATAAGCAAATAAATAAATAAGCTGCTTTGCCAGGCTGAACATAAACTGTTTGCAACGCCAACCCTCTGTACCTGCTGTCAGAATACACGCACGCTGACCGAACAAGCCTGACAGGGCCATAAAGGAACGTCGGCGACGCGGGCTTGTCTGGGTGATGCCACGGCTCCTCGCTGGGGGCCAAAGCACCCCAAAGGGCCCGAGTGTCCAGACGGCCGAGCAGCCGACGTGCCTTCACCGACCACTACGCTCCGTTGCCCGAAGAACCCCTCTGGCTGTCCCAGCTCCCACCCCTCAACGTTTTGGGGTTGTGGGGTCGTCGGGGAGAGCCAAGCAGGAGGCTGACCAGTTAAAGTCCAAGTGACACAGCCAGACCAGGCACAGTAGGTAACAACACGATGAAGCTAAGGCAGCCTAGGAAAGGGTGCTCAGGGAAAGCACCAGCACTGCCAGACGTCCCAGGCTCCACGCTCCTGAGCTAAACTGAAAACAAGCCAGAAGAGGAATTCTGTATCATTCCGCTAGCACAAAGGGAGGGAACGGCAGCTGAACAGGCTGAATATTTGACCCTAAAATACTGCTATCCTAATCCATCAGCGCATTAGGGGCTAGCCTAAAAATCAGGCAGGGACTGTACAAAGCAACGCAAGGAACCTCAGCTCCCGAGTTTTCATCTGTGAAGCAACAAGACTGCTCTGCAGAGAAACTGTTTGTGAGCAGGACAGCTCCTGGCAAACAGAACGTCCTCACAGATTAAGAGGGAATGCACAAGAACACACACAGTACTGCTTAAACGTTGACATTTGCTAGGTTTTTACCTAAGTTACATCTTACGTGCCCTCGTATGTCTCCCCCATGTAGAAACGGCTCCATGAACTTTTCTTAGGTGACAGCCAGCCTGTCAGGATTGTAGCACTGTCTTAAGTGCCCAAAACAGACACCTGCACAATAACTGGAAGGAGCATTAAATTACTACAGACAAGTAAAATGACAAAGTCTTGATGACTGCTATGACCACACGCATCTCATGGCTGAGATGGTGGAACACTACAATGTGAACTTTAGTTAATATGATGGCTCTGGCACACGTTTTTTTCCCCTAAATCCCTAGTATTTAGTGCATCAACACTTCAGAAAAAAAGTTAGAGCTGCTTTTGCCAGGGACTCGTGTGCAGGGAACACATACAGTAACTCTGCTAGCGGTGAGAACATCTTAGATGGCAACAATGCAGAACTCACAGCTACTGGTGGACTGAAAACACAGCAACTTAAGGAATACAGCTCTTTAGCACTAAAATTAAAAATGAGAGCTGAAACTGTAAATTAGTTTCCCTCATTTGTTCAAAAGTGTACAAAAAAAAAAGCAAGCTGCTACTCCAACTTTGTTTGAATGAATTAACGTTTCATCTAAATTCTTCAAAAAGAGGCATGCACCAAAGAAAGCAAAACCTCTGATTCAATACAGGTTAGCACAGGTATTCAGACATTTCTCATAAATTAAGCTTGCATTTTCTAAGCAAATTCCACTGGGTACACCGTGGTCCTATGCTTGACTACACGCTGCATTTGCTCAAAAAACAGAGCGGTCAATGCGTCATCCCAATAATCCGTGAAAGTTTATTGCTGATGTCAGAAAAGAAAAAGTTGCTTTGGGGACAAGCCCTATTCATCAAGCCACGTAACTAATTCTAGTGAGAAAAGAGGACAAGTGAAAGACTAGAACTGTTGACTGCCATTTAAATCCAGGTTTTGCTCAAATATACACCTTTCTTTCTCATTACTTTTCTGTAACTGCTGTAGTGTCTGCAGTGGGACAAAAATCCCAGGTTTTACAATTCATCCAAGCACTTAAAATCAACTTAAAGCTAAGTAAATTTCCTAGTTATGACAGGAAAATAGCACGGGAGGAGAAACTCAGCACCTTCAGGAAGAAAACTGAAGTCCAGTATTCTTTACTTAAGGCTAGGACAGAGTTAGTGGGCTAGTGAGCAGAAATCCTAGCTACATCGCACACGTGGCGTACCGGGTACCCCAAATCAATTTAAATCCTGGCTGATGCGCTCTCCCCCAGAATCGCGGAGTTCATGGTGTATGGCACTAAAATAAGCCTGTGCTGAAGATTCTGGGTTACGAGCAGCTGCTGCTGAGCAGCAGACAGGAAGTTAAGCTGCATTAGAAATGAGATGGAGAATAGTATTAGAAAGGGGAGGGGAAGTAAAGCAACTTCACACACTTCATCAGAGTGGTAACCGATATTTAAACAATAAAATGAACATCTGAGAACTAATATGCTTTGAGGCAAAAAAGACCAGAGCTATATAGAAGACTGAATAACAAAAGAAAAACAGGGACATTTTATTTTACTGTAAAAAGTATACAAAATGAACAAAAAAAAAGTTGATCTCAATTCTTAACAAAACAAGGGGACTTTCAACAACATTTTAAAAAGCACCGAGGTCCCCACATACACAGTTGAACTTGACGTTTATATGGTATCAATAGAAAACCAAAGTAAAAATAAAAGAACTCCATGAAGCACACAGAACTAGTCTAAGTAATCAACGATACCGGAGAACCAAGGAGAAAATAAAGTTCTCCATTTTATTCCAGGGTTCTGTTACGTGAGATTTCAGCCAATAGATGACACTACTATACCGTCTGCCTCTGAATTTCAGAAAAACATCTATTCGTGTGTTCATAAAGAAAAAAAAAGAAAGAAACGGACATTAGCTGACAATACCTGGGACCAAGAAGCCTCAGTATGATTAGGGTATCCAGACAGAGGACATGCACACAATGTGACACTCCCCGCCCCATCTAAGATCATAAATAAATAGCATTCTATGATTCTTACAGTCCAGGAGTCTAGGGAGCAATTTCTACTGCTATTTATTCTTTTGCTATGACAAACCCGAAAAAAATGCTCAAATACACAATTACATTTGCTACAGGACAAATAAAGCACAAGATGTTAAAACTACCTCCAAAAAATGTTAAGCTCAATATTTCTATTCATTTTAAACTTAAGTGAACACTTAGCTATTCTATTTTTGAATTAATGAAGATGGGGTACCCACCCATCATGAGCATCAGAAACATCAAATTAAAAGTCAAATAAAGCATAGGAAAAATCCCTGAGTTAAGAAATACCAGACTGAAAAACCTCAAGCCTGTGAAGGAAATGTGTACAGAGTCCTGACTTTCACGTGAATTCACAGGGGTGTTTCTCTTTCTAAAATTCAATCATTTAAGAACGCAATTCTAGCAGATGCTGCATTGGTAACTTTGTCAATGTGTGTACAAAACTGCTTGGGCACAACAGTGACACACTCAAACTCTGGATAAACTATTTTGGGCCATCAATTGCTTGGCCAAACACTGAAGCAGAGTTCCAGAATAAAAATATTTTAGCACTGGTAAGTTTATCTACATTCTAGATCTCAAACTAATGCCTAAAATAATAATTAACTGACAGCTCCCCCCATAGCCTTTTTTTAATTCATATAATTAAAAACATGCCTTGCTGGCTTAAGGCCAGCGATGAACAAACACACATTATGCACTGCCTCAAGAATCAAAGCTCATAAAACAATGTTGCACAGAGCTACAGAAATCACATGGCGTTAAGAGACTGCTGAAGCCTGTGAAAGAAATTCTTAATAAAGCCAGGCTCCAAAACTCTACAGAGAACAAAAATCTCAGACAATTCAATTGATAAAACACTTAACTGTTTCTGTTGATAAGGAGCTCTCTCCCATCCTGCTTACTCCCCTTCTGAAGTTATGGGAGTGGCTTACTTTCAGACAAGTTTAATTCTGTGCAGGGCAAGCCTGCATTCACACATGATTTACAATAGTAAAGTCTGATCACAATGGCCAATTTATTTGTTCCTATTGGAGCATAACACTATTCCCATTTGTTTGTTCACCTCCAGCCTGATTCAGATGAAATATTCTGAACGATTTAGTGAAGCACTCTAGTATTTACTGTAAACAGACATAAAACAGGGAGTGGCATACATTAACGAGACTCGTGTTCTATTTTAACATGCAGCGTATCTACCCGGTTCTTACATGATTAAGACAACACAAGAAAATGGATGAAATAGTTCAGTCCTTTCAGAATTCATTCAGAGAAAACAAAGTTAAAAAAATCATAGGAGTAAATAAAATTATTTTTGAACTGGCAAGAAGAAAGACTTCAGTCTTCTTACACATTACAAGAAAAATTCCTCATTCAATTGTGAGCCAGAATCAATATTTTTCAATAGGAGCCAGATTCAATTCAGTTTCCTTAGCAAAGCAGTCAGTACCCAGCATAGCCAACCTCACTCCGCCTCCCCCGGTTTGTCAAACTTCTGGAAGCCTCACAGGACTAAATGGAAAACAATTTTTTTTCCCCAAAAACGCATTAACTTGAATTCCAAATACCATATCTGCCCTCAGGAATTTTTTTTTCTTCCAACCAGGTTTTCCCACTATAGGAAATATTTATCTTCCACCTAGCAGCATCTAAAAGACCCAATATACCGTTAAACCTGAATACGCTTCAAGTATTTCCTCCAGCCTGTTAGATTTGGTAACATTATGGTTTAGATATGGTTTAGATATGGTTTAGTGTGGGCCTTGTTAGAGTTAGGTCAGAGGTTGGACTAGGTGATCTTGGAGGTCTCTTCCAACCTGAACGATTCTGTGATTAGCTGCTACTCATTACAAGATTGGGCAAAAACTAGAATTTTTGCAAGAATTTTATAGCCTATTAAAATCTTTCAAGTCAAAAAGCTAAACAGAAATTAGCCTGAAACAAAAAGGCTGAGGGGCCTTAAGTGCTGGTCCAAACCTACTGAGGTCAGCAGAAAGTCTCCTATTGACTTCAGTGATCTCTGGATCAGTTCCAGAGCATCTAGAGTACTACAGATAAGAGACAGCATCTACATTTTTAAAGGTATGTTTTTCCTGTAAAACAAAGCCAGTTATAAGTGATTTCAGTAACTTTATTCTGACCAGACTAATCTAGGTTTCTGACTTTAATTCTAATACAGCTTCACAGTAACCTCACTGTTATTAAGGAACTCGAGCTTTCAATATCAGCCCACGGGACAACCACCTCAAAAAAAAAAGTCACAAATCAATTTTGAAAGCAATGCTTATTCTATATTACCACTTATAGTGAAACTGAGGAAAAAAGATTCATTCCACCCAACAGCACAAGGAATGCTTGCTGTATCAACTGGCAACCTAAGACCCAATGAAGTAACCTGTTCAGAATGCAAATTTTCAGTAGTCTACCACAACTTGTTGGCCAACATCTGATTTCTGTACCATTCTAGAAGCACATACTCAACATCAACAATTTTAGTTGTTCCCCAAAATTTTAACATAGCATGACCAAATAAACAAACTTCTGTTCTTTAAAATAATAAAAAGCCACTGGGACCGACCACGTGTTTCCCTCCAAAAAAATATTAACATGCTTTAAAACAAAGTGATACCAGAGTTTACCATTCTAGCTTGCAGCTGTACTCATATGACTACCTATGAGATGTGAATTATTAGTAATTTTGCATCATACATGCAGCCCATACTAATAAGACCACACGCACAGCATAAACATTTCTTTCAGTTGCAGCAATTTTCTTCTTACCTTGCCTCCTTCTCTTTCAAAGTCGACATACTCCCGGGTCGGTGTCTGTCGCTGCTCCCCCTGCCAGCTGGCCGGAAAAAACTGGAGAGACAGATTGGTTCCTGTGGCCACAAAAGCCTTTTAGAAAAATCAATACAAACAGGATCAGGGAGCAAGACATTACATAAATTATGCAGGCAGTCATTTATTTTTACATCAGTTTATGTCTTAAGCCAGGCAGCATAGAGAATACTTAAAGTCAAAAACATGCGCTCATCATTTTTCTTAAGTATTAAGTTACAAACATCTGATTCCATTTTGACAACATTTGCCATTGGCTGCTTCGGATATAAAATACAACATGGAATCAATACTTCTTTCAAATCAGTTTTGCTGACATTAGAATCTGTCATTTCAGTTCTGTCTGGATACCCTACACCAACTTAGTATCTAAAACGTTAAAAATTGCCTACGCTTTTTAAAGAGCTTGCATATCTCTAAAAAGAAGTAGTTCTGGAGGAAAATGAACTCCAGAGACCTGTTACTAGGGAAAACTTTTTTGAAAGACAAGGACTCGTTTCCTCTCAGAATCCACTTGCCCCTAGATGAACAGTTATCTGACCCAAAATGCAGATATTCTTATGGCATTGTCTACAGGCAAGCAAGCATCCATACAGCTCTACTAAACTTCACAGGACAAAGTCCTGTTGTCACATTAAGACACCAGTGAAATCCAGGATGCTGCATCAGAGAGAATACGTTGGATAGGAATTCTTCTCAGCTGCAGCCTTTGTAAAGGCATTAGAGGGACTTATTTAACCATATTGGAAAAAGTGTACGCTGCTTTCAAGTAAACATTTCCTATGGCTTCAAATAAGAGTAAGACTCATTTCTTCATAAACTCTGTATTCATTTATGCATCGTATCAGCTCCAAGCAGTGAAGAATATGCCAGCTTCTAGATGTGGAGGCAAAAATCTATTTTTTTTTTCCAAGTGGAAATCTAATCCACAGTATCTCCCTTCTCTGATATATTGCAGTGTCCTGTAAGCAAGCAAATACTGGAACACACTGCCAGAATATAACTCTGCTCCAAATCTCAGGGTCAAACATGTTCTGCTGCAATCAAATAATACTGTATTGATTACCATGATCACTTAGATTTAAATGGTCATTAATCCAGAACACAGTTTTTCTTAAAAGCTATACAAATACTACTGTAATAGTTGGATTTTCCTGAGAAGCAAATTCCTTTCGAGCAACCCAGAATTCAGCAGCTTCATGGCACAAATATAACTGTACTGCTGCCTGTGACACAATAGCTCTACATGTTATTTAAGATAGTTCCGGTCATGTACTGCAACACTGTCACAGGATTAATACCTCCCATTTTGAAAGTAGAAGTGCTTCGTCTTGACTCTCCCCACCACCACCAAGGGAGACTAATACTCTGCAATCAAGTTCCATACCAGGCTATTTTTTATTATTTTTTTTATTATTATTATTATTTTTTCATCTCCTGTTACGCCCATTCTCAATGTCATTAAAATTGAGGAATCGGTCCTGCTCGTACCAAGGGGATATTGTACTGGTACATTAATATTTCTTTGCCGTGCAATACCCAAAGACACATTTCAATCAATGTAACAGAAGCTTCATCAAGGATACACTTGCACAAACAGGAAGCATCAAAACTGCGAGGGGCTGCAGACCATCAGTACCCGACCAGCTTGTATTACCCCCTTCGCTACTCTAAGTAATTCTATTTACATACAAAAAAATTAGACCTAACTAAATATTTTTGACTCATCATCACCACTCAATCTGTTCAAGAACTACCTTCCCACCTCCGAGCATCTTTAGCAAATACGTCTTCAGCTCTCCTCAACTCAGGCACTTAAAACCAAGTGCCAAGGAGCGAGACCTCTGCGTGTAAAGCAGCCGACATCTGCAGCCCTCCGCACCACTCCGGCTTCCGCAGGCCCCGAGGATACCGGGCCAGAACTTCACTCACTCTCTGGGAAACTGAGCGAGACACAGAAGCACCCATTCCTTCCCACCCCCCCGCACCGAAACTTCTGCTAGAGGACCAAGAAAAAGCATGGGAAAAATATTAGAAAAAAAAAAAGAAAATGAAAGCACACAAATTCCCACATCCTCATGGAGCCATGCAGGCAACATTTACACCACAAGCTCTTTAAAAGCTGCGTGGAAAACTTACTCCCTTGATTTCTGAAGCCCGTTTTCTCCCTTTGTACAGATAAAACCATCCAATTAAAAATACCCTATGCGAAAATCATTGGTCAATACTGAAAAATTCAAGAACAGTCTCACTAGTAACCACACAGGATTACCCTGGACCCAGAATTTTTCTTAAGGTAGCAAATAATAATAATCACACCATTACTTTGGTAATAAACTTGAAATTAAGGAAATTGCAGTTTGCTATACAGAGCCTTCTAAAGCTCGGCCTGAAATGCTAAAAGCTTATCAGGTAGCACAAGGGTGATCTGACCTACATCTAGACAACGTAAACACAAGCAAGTGCCTTCCAGCCAAGTGCAGTTAGGAAGTCTCCGAAAACAAATTGAACGTGTGAAGTTATTTCCAAGTTATCAAAGCAATTCAATACCAGTGAAACAGTAACGTTACTTAGTATTCCGCAGTTCCTACTCTTTCCATTACTACTGGTCATTATTTTCCTTATTCAATCACAAGCTATTTAATAAAGTAACCAACAACCTATTGTCAGTTCTATGTTAAATCCTCAAGCTGTTCTCTGCTTTTTTTTTTTTCTCTGCTTAAAAATATGTAAGGTCATTTGCAAAGGCTCCCTTTGGAGATAAAAGAATAAATCCTTGATGTCTGGAAAAACATTCAAGAGAAAAAAAAAAAGTAAAACTGCTAGCTCTTTTTAACATCAGTCATTACACACACTACGTTTCCAAATAAACCCGACTACTTGTGCCCTGTTCACAGAACAAAACCAGATGTTTCAGATCAAGAAACGTAGAGGCTGTTTTATAATTAAGTAGATGAAAAAATATGTAGAACAGACATCGCTGGTGGCTTCCAAGGGATGAAGTTCTGGCAAAGAAAGACAGCAGGCTTAGAAGTACAAAGGTGAAACTACAGTGATTTCCCATTTATAGAAATAACTGCGTATGTTGCATTAGAAATCTAGTTATAAGCTAAATGTCTTTTTTTTTTTTTTTTTTAAGGGAACTACTCAGGTATACTCTGCACTTTCACCTGTTCAGGAACTTCAAACGTTAGCAGACTTTGTTTTCCTTACCTACCCATTGTTTCCCCGGTGACTTTTTAAAGGGAGCAAACGTGCACAATGAAAAATGAACGTAAAATGTAATAGAATTAAGAGAGTGACAACAGGAGGCCTCTCACAAAATAGTATGACAGGTTCTAAGACCACAGATAACTAGGATGGGTAAGATTTAGTTAAAATAAAGTTACTTAGTAAAAGGTAGGGATATCCTTTTACTCACAAACACAAATAAACAGGATCAGTTGCAGTAATTAGTATTCAATTATATTTCAGTAGGGTTGTGCATAAAGAATTTCACTGTGAACCAACGAGTAACACCTATACTAAGGGAAATTAAAGAACTGTCATAAACCAAACTTGGTGAAAGTAGGGGTTACTTGTGTGGGAAGGGAACTTTTACCTCGTTCTTCTTGATAACTTGTAAACGCAAAAGAGGTTACTTCTGCATTTTAAGAGCAGTTAAGAGTTAACGACCTAACAATAATGCCACAAGATACCGACCTTACAGAAGGAACATATAGCAGAAATCAAACCAGGAAATAACCCGTCACTTCTCGACTACTCAGAGCCGTACTTCACCTCACGCTTTAATTCAGAAGAGAGCAGCCTGTAACTAACCTTAATGAATGAGAAAAACGGGGCTGAAGTTGCCAGTTTCAAAGCCTAATTTTAAAAGCGTTTGATTTAGCTCACGAAAACATCACGCAGCTCATTCAAGACTTACAGCTAGCGCCTTTGGACCATTTCACTCATTTCCGAAAGCTACTATTTCCTCAAAAAGAAACAAAAATAAAAAGGAGGCGGCACACGGGAAGAGCCCTGCGCCCGAGGGCTCTGCGTGCTGCCGGGGGTCCCTCGCCCTCCCACGGCAGCTCGGGCCGGGCTGGCGCTGCCCCGGGGGGGCCTCGCACCGCCGGGTCCCCCCCCCCCCCACCCCCCGCCGCCCCCC
>VXAA01005178.1:210465-235467 GCA_013399115.1 Anseranas semipalmata
CCCCCGAGTCGTCCCCTCAGGGTGAGGGGAGCCGCGTCGCCCCCCCCGCTTCGCCCCCCGTCGTTTAACGCGGTTCAGTCGCGATGGTTTCCGGCTTCCTGCTTCGAGGGGAGCAGCCTCAGCCCCTGCCGAGGGCGGGCGGGCCGTCACCCTCAGCCCCCTCAGCCCCATGGTGGGCGCTGCTCCCCTCACGGACACCGAGAGCGCCAAGCGGGGCTGCCTCCTGCACCTGCTCCTCCCGTGCCGTCCCGTTTGGGTCAGGAAAAGGGAGAGGTGGCCGTGTCGCAGCCCCCCGTGGTGTGGTGGGGAGGGGGCGCCCGTCAGCCCCCTCCCCTGGGCTCCACTGATGGCCGGTGGGAGCTGACCCCGGCCCAGCAGCTAGCGCAAGGGCCCGTCGTCGCCTGGCTTGGCCAAAAGCGTGGCCCCGAGGCCGTACCCCAGCGCTGCCGAAGGAAACCCCCTTCCTGCTTCCTTGCTGCTTTGCAAAACACAAAAATGGGGGGGCTGCGTCAGTCCCCTTGCCTGTGCCGTGCAAGAGCAACGGGGAGCAAGCCCTGCCATCAGCGGGGCACGGGCATGGGGCCTGCTCGGAGAAGAGCGGAGGTGCCCACCTCAGGGCTGCTCAGTGTCTTTGAAAGCCCGGTGTCGGCCTAGAGCAAAAAGACCAGCAATTCCCTTCACATACATGCCAAAAACAGAGCACCAAGACTGCAACTTAACCCCTCTTCCTCCCAAACGGGCGTTCTGCGGGACCTAGTTCAATCAGGGAGCATGGCAGGACATATATCACCTGTCCCTAAACCCTCTTATTCCACCCATACCCTGATTATTATTTTTTCCTACAACCCTCCCCTGCTCTTTAGCAGCTCTGGAGTGTCGTAAGGGTAGGTGCACATGCCAAAAAACAATTGGATAGTACGGTACCTATTGCCAGCATAAAAATATTAGAGCGTATTAGATCTTTTGATAAAGAAATGAGGTTTTCTAATCTCTCAGCATTACAATCTTAACTTTACACGTATTCATGCAAATTGAAAGAGGGCAATGCTAAGGTTAGCCAGAAGGCATGATTTGAATCAAGTACGAGCAAATTAATAAAAAATGAGGGAAGTGTCTGCATTCCTTAACTATTTGTATACAGACTTCTTAAAAAACTGCTGAAATTTTTTCCTAAATGTAGAAAATATTCTGCAGGAAGTTTAATACATTCGTGATCAGTGGGACCTGCAGATTTGGGCAATAATTCCAGAGGTGTTTAAGCTGTATCTTCCCGTTTTCACTATGTTACCATAATGCAGATATATATGTAAATTCAGAAGTTAAAAGCGCTAAAAGAACTGTTTAAAAACATTTCTTCAATAATAACCAATCCGAGAAGAAGCTGCATTGAGGCTGAAAACATAGAAATGTTATATATTATCTTGATTAATTTAGATTGATACCAACCCTTAAGCAAAATTCTCATGAATGTCAGGCATATTTAGAGGTCCCCAAAAATGAATTTTTTTTTTTAAAAATCCATATCACTATTCATCTTACAGCAAGATCAATACCAAGTGCGTAGACCTGCAGGAGAGCCGCCAAGTTCATAAGGCAGAAATCTGCTTTCTTAACCTCCGGTAATCTTTCATTACCTGCTAGTACATCACCCTGCTCCTGCCCCCCCAAAACCAACTGAATTTGCTTTTTTCCAAACAACATTTAAAAAAAAAAAAAGAACAAAAAAAATAAAATAAAATTACCAAGGTCAAAAGCAAGATGAGTGGTTGTAAAGCCCTAAAATAAGAAACAGGAGTCATAATCACCTAGCAAGTTCTTTTTTTTTTTTTTTTTTTTTTTTTGTCCTTGGCCTGTATTTTTCAAGACTTTGTTTGGAAACAACATTGAATTTGACTGCTTTCCTCCCCACAGCCCTTTGCTTAGCATTTGTCATCCTGGACTTTTCATCTCTCCAAAGTTTTTGTTTTAAATAAAGTGAGTCAATATTATTGGAAAGTCTGTAACAGATCAGTCACTGCCTCTGTCTGTTGCCTCCCTTGGTCTGATGCAGAAACAGAATAGCAGGAAGGGGTGAGATGGAAAACAGCCACGCAGTATCATATTATTCTTCTGAATTTCTCCAGTTTCTCTAGGCTCTGCTGACTTTAAAAAAAAAATGAACTTCTGCTCTGAGGAATACCTCCTTGGTGAAGGGATCTGATTCCTTTATGTAATAACAGATATAACTAGAAAAAAAACCTGACAATTTAGGCCTGTTTTTTCATCACAGGAAGCTCACAAAATTGGACCAGCTGTTCCCCTCAGTACCCCATGCAGCCCCAAGCACTTACTAAGGCAATTCAGGTCTTAAAGATAGAGAAGTTTCTACTTTTTTTATTCCCAGCCAGATAGAGGAGAGGCCCACAAATTAATGCCCTTGCTGCACGAAAGGCTACAGCATAATTTCAATAGTTATTTACCCCGTTTGGCCACAGTTGCTGGCCTCTGGCCAGACAGCCAACTTACATGTAGATCAGAACCAGCTTCGCAGGTGGTAGCTGGGGGACATGGGAGGGAAAGCTGAGGTTATCGCGTTGGAGATGGGATACAAACTCGTGGGGATTCTGCAGCTCACCGCACAGTTTTTTGCTTTTACTTTCTAGTGCTATATCATCAACGCTCCAAAATGAGCTAGAATCTTCTTCCTTGTGCATTACGAAATGCAAGTGCTTCCTAAAGGTGCCTCAGTGATACTGCTGCAAACCCTTTCAGTGCGGCTCAGGCTGCTCAGGTGTTAGTAGACATACCTTGGTCTGCAGATCCTTGTGCTGTTGATTCACAAGATGAGAACTTAGCCTGTTCATCGGGCCTCTGGGTGAGTCACCTTCAGAAAATAGAAATGGTCAGACTTGTAGGCATGCTACTTTCAGAGCATTTCTCAGAAGAGACCCCTTTTCAAAACAAGATCTAATGTGTTTACAGTGCATGGATAATTGAGGAAGAATACCACGTAAAGATTTACAGAGTGGAGGTTTTTGAGAAAAGGAATTTTCTTCAAGTGGCAAGTCTTGTATGTACTGTTCTTACTACAACCCTTCTCCACCATGTCTTTAAAATTTCTGGTTTCCCTTGGGTAGCAGTATTTGATGAACAACTGCACGGTACTGATGTTATATTATTCTATAGACTTTGCGTATGTGAGACACTAATAAGCAAGACTCCTGTGTATCCATTGATCTATGGCAGCTGCAGCATAATCAAACACCAGTGTTATGTATATACAAGCTACTCTATGATTATATATCCATTAATAAACTGTTTGCAAGATATAATTATGCACATTAAGCGTGAAATGCAATCCCCTTACGCAAGGTCTATGCTTATGAGTTCCACAAAATCCAGGGGGAGAGGGAGAAATAGAGCAGATGAACTGATATCTTTCTTCGCCCCAGACTGATTTTTATTTCCCTGCAACTACAACTGATGCTCCCAACTGGAATATCCTGAAGACTGAAGTCTTCCCACCAGTGACCTGGGATATTGCTGATCAGTTCATGGACCCACAGTCACAAGCAGAATCCGTCCTGAAATGTTCTAATTCACCTACAGAGCAGCCTTTCATGCCTAGCCTGCATAAATCAGCATATGGGTCTATCTTATCTCGTGACTCCCAAGCTCACCCTAATTAAGCATGTGGGCAGTGTAGAGGGCCACAAGCTATCAAAGTCAATTTGTGTCTGTGGAAGCACAGTATACAGAGATGGATGTAGGTATCCTAAATGCGACAATATGCAGCTTTTCAGAACTTGGCTAATTCCAAAGTTAATACCTAAACAACTTACATAGCGCACAAAGAAAGATAAGAGCCATACCACAACAGCTAAACAAAATCTAATGTTGCATTCTGAGTGGGAAGCTGCCTACCAGTTAAAAAATGCTAAGCATGGCAGGTATGAGCGAGGAAGCAGCACCTGATCTCTCTTTTCTCTAAAGCAGGCTACAAGAGAAATGCATCTGTCCAATCCAGATACCAAAGCTGGAACCCTTTTCCTAAAAGAAGATGCCTGCAGGTGCTGCTTGAAGGAACTGAATGGGCCTCTCCCTCATGGGAGCGTGACTCCTGCCTGCCCTCGTTGTCCACAAGCATTTGGAGCACTTGGCAAGGATGTGGGAGACCCTTCCCTCTCTGAAGCACCCTCGCCACCACGACCCCAGCACAGGAGCAGCTGTGCTCACACCTCTGCTTCGACCTGGGACACCACCACGCTGCAGACCTAAGGCTTCCTAGGCAAGCCTGAATGGAAAGCCAGTAGAAACAACCATCCTTTCCCAGTGATCTGGATGCTATCAAGGGCCAGATCCTGCACCCTGGCCTATTTCTGCTTTTGAGCACTGACAGTTTAATGGTGTGCTTCACAAGAAATAGCCTTTGATATATGTGTCATACCTACCATGGAATGCACTGCCTGTACAGCCTGTGACATCCACCTGAAAACACTCTTTGACATTTGCGTGCCAACAGCTAATCACGAAAAGATCGGGGACGTGTGTGACTGCAGTACAGTGTCATACCAGGTACGTGAGTCTGATGCAGCAAAGGCAGCCTCTGATTATCGAGCTTGGCACTGTCTTAGGAAAACACAGCGTCATAATGAATTGAAAATCTGTTTAAATTCCTTCAATTAACCAGGGGAATACAAACGTTTTTCTAGAAACCAACATGAAATGAAACTTGAGAACACCAGAACCAATTAGTCTTCCAATGAGGCAATGGGGGCTGAACTACACAATTAGTTAGAGAACTAAAACTGATTATCCCAGAAGGCTACTTGACTTTTGCACTGGTTATTAGGAATAGTGATGATGAGTGAAGTAGGTATACTTTTCTCGGATTCTGTGCAATCTATGTATGTTTTGGCAGTGGAACTACACAGTTTTCATATTAAAAACCTTTTTCCATTTTACCGATTGCATCACAAAGTGCAAAGAAGCATTATGTGAAGTCGGCGTCTCCGTGGTCTGGTGAGCAGACGGCAGGACTGAGTGCCTCGTCCTGCTTTCCTATGGCCTGCTAAGCGACTTTGGGCACCTCTCTTCACCTCTTGTTCCTCAATTCCGCCACCTATCAAATGACTCGACGTCCCCAGATGGAGATATCGAAATCTGTATGTAAATAGCCAGACACTGTCATTATCTGTGATGTTGAGCAATGAGGAGAAAGTTTAACTGAGCACAAGGCATGACTCACCCAAGCTCACATACATAAAAGGAAGTGTTTAAAAACTGCCTTCGTGAAATTAGCTCTGAAGATGCTGCTATCGCCACACACGCCATACTTATGGCACTCTCGCCTGTTGTTCAGGCACAGCTTTTCCCGTGTATTATCTACTGTGCTGCTATCCGCGACAGTGTCTCATTACATTGGATTTCTTAATCCAATTAAGAAGTCAAAATTTCAGCAACAGCATATGCGTGGTGTTGGGGGTGGCACGCTATGGTAGAGAGCCTTTCAGGCATTTTAAAGAACATTAAGCACGAGACATAAAAGTGTTGGACAAGATCTATATCGTGCTGCTGTTCTTGAAGTCTCTGCAGATATTTAGATCTCAAGGGCTTCCAGAAAGCAACACGAGAATGGACGATGCAGACGGTTTCAGTTCCTCAGGGCTGGCACGACCTAACTGCAGTAGTCTGGCAGCATGGAGTGGATGTGAAGTTGCACACACAGGACATCTGAGGTTTTCTTCCACATGAAGGAATCAGTGACATTACGTGGTCACAAGCAGCGAGCCTAAGGAACAGTCAAAACATGCATGTGCTCTAGAAGCCTCCACCAGCCAAATCTCTGATAAGCTAAAGCTAAATCCATCTTTCTGGATTAATTACATTTGCTCATCGTCTCTATCTTCAGGGTTTGTTGTTGTTTTTCTGTTAGCGTGCACAGCACTGTTAAAAAATGCTTGACGCTAAGCTTGTGGCTGACAAAAGAACAGCTTGCGTGCAGGACAGCATGAGTACCTGGTCCTGCAGCCATCCCTTCCTGCTCCTGCACGAGCAGCACAGGGCTTGTGCAGATTCAGGGCACGGAAACAAACAGTTGTAGGGATAGCTATTTGGGGGCTGAATTGGAGATGGTGGGGGAGAAAGCTAGATAGGGACTTGCTCAAAGCCCCATTCTTGCTTCTCGTGTGAATGTTTATCACTGAGTGATAATTGGCAATACATTTGATTTATACTCAGTACAGCTGTTAGATGTGATTCAGTCTTGGTACAGATTTCAAACAAGGGTATTCTTGTAAGCTTTGAGCTAAACTTCTCTCCTCTCGCAGATCCAGTGGTGGAAAGACATTGCATTCATCAAACTTTTTTTCTTTTTTTTACCTTCTCTATAGTCAAAGCAGAAATGAACTCCCAACTCTAATCAAGAATTTAAGACCTTGCCCTACTGAAATACAAATACCGATAAACTTCATGGTAAGGGAGATTTGCCACAGATGAATCTTAGCTGAAAATGTTTCGTTGGTGAGAAACAAAGAAGTTTGTGGATAAAACCCTCCCCTTCCAAAGTTCCACATTTGTTTGGAAGAGTTTGACACACTCCAGAGGATTTATTGGCACAATTTACATTAATCTTAGTAAGAATTTTGTTTAAATCCCCTATTCTGTTTTTAGGAAGTTACCATGAAGATAGCTGAAGTTAAAGTTTTCTACTGCCATTCAGTCCTCTTGGTCACTCACACTTTATCTGCCTTTACAACACGTGCCCAGCCTTAAATTTGCCTCATAAAAAACAGCAAGACACCAGCCTTCAAGCCACCAGGTTATTACAAAAATCTTTTTCTGAAAGAATGAATTCCATTTTCAAGGGGAAAGTTGCATTTCAGAACCGAGCAGAGTTCTGCTGCCTTATTACACACTAATCACTGCACAAAAACGTCCCTTTCCATAGACCTAACAACACCAGGCAGCCACATCGTATCGTGACAAATGGATCGTGGGCTGTTTCCTTATGCTTTCGGAGAAACCAGTGCTTCACAGAGACTGGGAGACGAAGTCACACAGTGTATTGTCTAATCAGACTTTCCAGGGCAGGAAGAGCTGCCACCATTTACAGATGGATCCCAGAGAGGTGAATTCTCTTGCTGAGGCTGACACTGAAAATTAGCAATATTTAAATTTGTGTCTCAGACCAAGTCCGCAAGGAAATTTTCCTCTTTATCAGCACATTCCATCGTGGGCAGGTTTGGAGCACTCTGGCGCAGGGGGATGCAGACCGCTGCTTTCATTACGGAGTCTGCAAAGAAAGTTAAAAAAAAAAAAAAATTAAAATACCTGGCTGCTGCTTTGGGGCTCTACCTAACCCCGGCGGCTTCATGCCAGCTCAGAGAAAGCAAAGCAAAGCCCATTTCTTGGGTGTGTACTGCTGAGGGAGCTGCCTTTTTGCCTTCTTTTAATACAGTGCTGTTATTGTTTTTGTTCACATTGATCTTATCCTTTGAGAATTTGGAAGGGATTTCAAAGAAGCAGGGTGTTGATAGTAACTTTGTTTTCATGCTTCTCCTCTGTTGCTCCAGCTATTTGTTTTTACTGCCTAGAAATGAGGATGGCCCCAGTCCCCCAGCTTGATCCCAACAGGCGCGCCCTGGGCCGGAACGAAGCCTCGCAGATTTCCCTTCGGCTTCGTAAGAGCACAAGAATTTCCCCATGCAGATTTGATTGCACGTTCCAGGTTGAAGGGTGTATTTACAGTTACCCCTCTGCCTTCTTTATGGCCCAAGACAGATTCCTCGGCACGCTCTACCATAGGATTTTCCTATTAGATGTGGATTTTTCCCTTCGAGTCTTTAGCACTGTAATTTCTCCGCCGCGTATTTGCGCTCTGCTCCCCCTGCCCGGGAAGGAGACCAGCAAGATGTCTATGAGCCAACGCTACGGCGGCAGCAAAGGAAACGAGGCACGAGAGCAGCAAGAGGTCGTTCTTCACCTCTCAGTCACCTTTGTGGTCTCCGTTAGCAGCTGCAGCGTTTGTAGACGTCCAGTAAAGCTCGAGACTGACCCACAGCACAGGGAGAAGCAAAGGTCACTTCCACAGTTTCACTAGAAAGAAATTCCAGTGGCTGCTCAAACCCCGTCATCCAGACATGACGAATGTGTATCGAAGGCAGATCTGGTTTCATCGGACATACTGGATTGAGAGCAGTCTTAACCGTTGGGGGAGGAAAAAAAACTTGAAAGCTGAAGGAGGAAAAATACAGCTCAAATACAAAGTCGGGTCCTGCCGCAGGAGTGTTAACAAATGACAATGTTATTCTACACAAAGACAAGCTGCTCTGGGGAGCGTGAAAACAAAGGCAGGCTGGTTTCCTTAGGATTTGCACCTCCATTCTCCCCTTTCACCCACACCACCTAAGTTTAAGCCTTTCACAGGAATTTCTCTGAAACCCTCTTTCCCTCCCACTCTCGAATTTGCTTGAATTTGACCTGCGGACTCAGCGATTTGTGGTGTAGGAGGATGGAAAGGGGAAAAAAAAGCACCCGGGCATAGTGATCTCCCACACCTTGCTTTGCTATGAACCCAGCATCAAACTGAGCTGTGGCAGGGTGAGACTTTTAGGACAGAAAGTACTTTCGGGACAGGGAGACCGACTCCTGGAACCTCTCATGGGAAGCATCTCGGTATGAACTTGACAGTCGCCAACCCCTGTCCGCCACAGAGAGCGGTCACTGTGGGGTTGGAGGCACCTGGCCGGCCGATCTCCAAGTCACAGCCACGCTCCCACTTTTCAGATCCCTCTTCCAGAGCTCTCAAGGCTTCCCGAAATAGACCCATCACCGAGGCTCTCCCATTCAGCCATCACAAGGCGGTATCGTTTCCTAACCTCGTTCGCAGAAACAGCTGAGATTTTTGGCTGCATTTTAAAACAAAAAGGCAAAGAGGAGGGAAAAAAAAAGAAGAAGAAGAAGAAGGGGGTGGAAAACAGCTTGAGGGAAATGCCTGGCGTGGAAAAGCTTTAGCCTAAATAGCTTTGGCAAAGCTGTAAGCAGTCAGACTGCTTCTTACAATGAAAACCACCCGGCACTCTTGATCGGTGCATACCCACTCATAAAAACGCAGACACCACTTGTCCCTACAAAAACCCGTGCTCTGCAGCAGATAAGGGTGAGCTGTAATGAACGGGTTCGAGTCACAGCAGCGAGATCGAGATTAGGTAAGAGGGGAACATTTAACTGTAAAGATACTTGAGGCCTGGGATGGATTCCCTGGGAGAAATCAGTTCCCATAGCGGGAGGCTGTTAGAAGCAGATGGAGCGCAACCATCCCTGCCGTGGCAAGGAGCAGCTAAAAAGTGAACCAGGTGACACATCCAGGCTCCCCGCAGTTTCTCTGCACACAATCATCTATGCACGCTAGCAATGAACAATAATGCTTTTCCTTTTGTAGAAGGACTTTATGACTGTTGAAGTGATCTATTGCTCACACCCCTGTTTTAACCGCAGTGATATTTCTACCCCCATCTAAAAGACGCGATGAAGTGGAAGCGCACGGAGGCCGCGTGACTTGTCCACGCTCATCAAAAAAATAGCTCGGGTAGGGCTGACGACACCAGTATTTAGAGTTCTGCATTCATCACTTCTCAACCCAAATCATTCTTCTCCTTGGGAATTTCAGAAAAGTTCACACACACATTTTCACAGTCACTGATTGATGGAGTTCCTTTTTTTTTGGCTGCTGCTTCTGCTCTAGGGTTTATCTAAGCCCAGTGCCCTAGGATCTCCTTACAGCTACCTCATCCTCTCTTTCTTCTTTTCTCCAGCCAGGGGATTTCCACTCTGTTGTCAGATCCAAGGTTACAGACATCCCTTTTATCTAGCAGTCTGCTGTACTCCATCTTTTGGAGGAAAAATACGGTCAGAGTTTTTCCTCCCCGTTTCCATCATTTACTTTTCAACTCCATCCCTCCACTTCCAACCTGGCAGGTCTTCACTGGATGTCTAACAAATTCATAAAACAGGAATTCCTGTTTACTTGCTGTTGCTGTTCCTTCTCTCTAAAAGTCACATTTTAATTGCAGAAAGTCAAAGAGAAATCCTTTGGGAAATGGAGGAAGCCACTTGAATGTCAGAAGATTGAACAGAGAACGTCCTACTGCTGCCCAGCCAAGGATGCCTGGTGGGCAGCTTGCGGCCCTGGGAACGGCTTGGTTCCTCACCACTTCTCTTTTGCTCTTAACAACAACTTCCTTGATGTTATCGTGTACCAACAAATCTACGAATGTCAGTTTTAAGCTTGACAGATCTTTTGAGATCCAGAGGTGCTTTGTTTCTCCCACCCTGCTGCCTTTTAGGCTTGGTTTTCACACCCTTCCTATTTTTGGTAATTTTCTCAGTGGCACCAAATTGTTCACCTGTTTTTCTTTCGTTTGCCTCTAGATGGGAAACAGCTACAATTCATTCAGGCTCCGTTCTCATTCTGCACTCTGCAGACTGATTTCCCACAGCGTTGGATCGCGGCCTCTATCACATCTGCTCTCACTCAGTTTGGCAACACGCTCATTTTCCACCGTGGTATCTTAATGGCTCTTTTCTGCTCTCGTAAGGAGTCTGCTGCCATTTCTGAGTTTTGCCCTTTAGTATGTCTTTATCTGGCAGGAAACTGAAGTAACCTTCATTTCCAGGATGGAAACCAGGTGTGTCTTGCGCACTACTGCTTTAGGGTCAAGAAGGGCTATGCTTGGCCATTCAGTTTTGCCTTCTGCCTACAGAGAAAGCCAAGCAGGGATTCGGGGGATCCACACCTTTGGCTTCACTCTTAACCAGTCTGGATGAGGACAACCCGCAGCAGCACTCGGGGATTGCCTTCCTGACAGACCTGCCCCCGGGCAGCACAGTTCTTGGTCACCTCCAAGGTAAAGTTTGCAGAGTCTTATAAAGGGGGAAACAAGCTCACCGAACTGTTATTCTGCAGCTCTGTTTCTCTCTGCCAGAAGCCATAGCCTGGGCACCATTCAGCTGGAAGGCAATGGCCAGGGAAATTGTTCTTAGCAGAAGAGATCAAGTCAAGCACTTCTGACTCTCTGGTAAGAGCTGCCAATAAAGCATCTCAGAGCTTTAAGGTCCTACTCTGCTTCATGGTGTGCCATTACCCATTGCATTGTACGTCTTGGCAGCAAAAGGCTCAATTTCAGCAGGTTTTCTCCCCTAGGTATGGCTGGAGATTTTTTTTTCCCCTATAGAAGAAGCCACAGATGTCTGAAAACGTCTCCCAGAACCAACTTCCTCCCAAAACAATGAAGCCGGGAGAAGCCCCCACTTTCTGTCCACTGCAAAAATCCCTCAGCATCTTAAACTCAATTAGTTACCGTCCCCAAAACGCTCGGCGATTACTTTTGAGTGTGATGAAATGAAAGCTGGTTGAGTCGGCCCGCTCTTCAGGTAACCAGAGCTCGGTGTCAAAGCCACATGCCACTGTGGTCCCCACCCAGGCGCAGGAGAACAGAAAGTCCCGGCAGTGCCCTCCCGTGGGTCCGTTTCCCAGCATTTATCGCTAGCAGTGCATTTAGCAGTAATAACGTTGCTGCCAGCGAACGTCTCACAAAGCCCAGGAGCAGCCCGCGGTGGCCGCGCTTGCTGCTTGCTCCTGCGGCCGCTGCCTGCGCAGCGTTTTGTGCAAAGAGCGTGCAAAGTGCTTTGAAAGTCAGGTCTGCATGGTGTGTTTTTTTTTTTTTTTTCCTGAAGCCGCCCGTAATCCACCTTTTTTATGCTTATGTAGGCAAAACGGAGTACGGCGGGTGGCTAGCTGCAGTCCTGAGCACAGAGGCAGGCTGTTCGACGCGCTGCTGCTCTTGGTGTGAAAACACCAGCCTCCTCCGCTTTGTTGCTCAAACACTGGTATTTAATGACAAACAAGAGCTTTTCTCCAAGGAAAGCAAAGCTACCGCAACGCAAAAGAAAACAGGATCACCAACCCCAAGTTATTAAGCACAAGAAGCTCCATTTAAAGCACAGTCAAAGCAGAGGTGCGCATGAATATGGACATAAAGACGGGTCTCTCGATCTCAATTCCTCTGAACCGCCTTTGAACTGAAGAGGAAGTGCTCGTGGCGATGCAGGATGCAAAGCTGATTATGCTTTTCTCTGTAAGAAAACATATGTAGCCAAGGAACACATGACGATGCCGAAAGACTACAAGGAGACTAAAATTCAGCGCTTTGTCTTCATCAGCAGTTCCACAAAGTACTCTTTTTTTTTTTCCCTCCATCCTAGTTTCTGTTCGAGGACCTCAGAAAACACGTTAGAGATGATTAAAAAAAAAAACACACCCAACATCCTGAGAGCAGGGGTAGGGGAACCGAGGTGCAGCGTCTGTTCCTGCTCAGCCGCGTGAAGGGGGCTGGAGCAAAGCCGCAGTGCAAAGCGCTCGGGAAGCAGCCCCACTGCAAACTCCTCTTAATGCATTCCCAGCTCCGTCCTCTCCTTGTTTCATCCCGTCTTTCACAAACTCTTGAACCTGCACAGAGAACATCTTTCCTCCTCTGCTTTCTTGCATTCTCCATTAATACTCAAACTATTTCAATTGCCTTTCGGATTCCCTAATTTTCATTTTAAGCACGCGAAGCCCTCGCTATGGCAAGCACCCGCTGCGGTACGCCCGTTCCTCTGCCGCTGAGGCTGAGACCTAAATGTGGTGCCGGGCACCTGGGAGCAGGCACGGGCTCACAGGGCCGATGATGGGGACAGGGGGCCAGCAGCAGCTGTCAGAGCATCGCTGGGCCAGGTGCTGCTCCGGCCCAGGGAAGGGCCACGTTTCCCCTCTTGCAGGGAGACGCACGCGCCTTGCACGCAGCTCAGAGGTGTTTCAATGGCAGCAAAACAAACTGTAGCCTAATTTTTCTTCTGAGGTTTCGTCGCTCCCATGGGATTTTCTTGCAAGACGTCCTGTCCTAGCCCCGAGGGGATGGCTTGTCAAGCACAGCTTCATCACAACTCGTAAGGACAGCAAGAACAGATCAAGAGCAGCTGCTCGGTTTAAATTGCCAATATGTTTCCAATGACCGGTGCCCACCAGCACGGTCCCGCTTCGGGAAGACTTTTATTAGACACATGCCTAAAAGCCACTGACCTGAATGAGATGCAAGCTTGTTCTAAATCAAGGCCTGAAAGACAGGATTTTTTTTTCCTCCTTTAAACACTGAAACCTAAGACTGTAGCCCAGTACATGGAAACATCCCTCTCCCGCTGTTCCATCAGCTCATGAATCTCGTGGAGAGGACATCAGTTACAGGTTGCTGCAACTGTGGAAGAAGCTGAGCCTTCCATTTATCTTTCCACAGCACATATTAATGACTAAGACTTATGGTGTTTCCTTGCTATCAGATTTAGAAAAGTTTGGGAAGCTTGTGGCGTATGATGGACTCTGAAATGTTTTCCTTGGACTGAGTATCAGGTTGCATTTTGATTAGGAGAAACATATACCGGTAGAAGTCAGGCAATGATGAATTAACAATTTCCTATCACTTCCTCAAACTTGCTATTCATTTTAGGTGGAACAAATTTGTGTCAATTGAATGATTCCTTAGAGGCATTGATTTATTTGGACTTTAAAAGTATAGCAAAGCATTCAAAGAGTTTTAATCAGAAAGAGTATAACTTTGATTAACTCCAGGACTTAAAAAAAATAAATAAATAAAAATAAAAAAGAAAGAAAAGAAAAAAGGACCACCTGTAACAAAAGCTGTGGCAATTTCCAAAAAAAATCTCTCTTTATATCAGCACAGTTTAGACCGAGGCACATTCTTAAGCCAGGAGAGCACTCTTTGGGTTTCTACCACACAAAACTACCACCAACCAGCCCCCTGCTGTCATTTGCCGGTGGGTATTGCTAATTAAAATAGGGGCCAATATTGGACCCCAGCCATGCCGAAGCAGGGAAGCTTAAGACAAAAACCGAGTTGCACACCGGAACACGAGCTTGTTTCCCCAGCAGTTGTTACCCTCTTGAGAAGGCTTTGGAAAACACAGCTTACAACAAACCCCAGCCCTCCAAGGGGACAGACAGTCGCCCTGTATTTAGGCTGCAGAACCAAGCAGTACGAGGCACAGGGTGCCCAAGCAGCACCCGTCAGACCCGAGCCTCAGCATCCGCACACGCAGAGCTCCGCAGGTTTTCCCCCAGACAGCGTGAAAGCTGCCCGGGCATCCTGCAGGAACTCAAGGTTGAGATTAATGCTGTTTGCCTTTGTTCCCCGTACGCTGCCGGAAAACGGGTATGCGAGAACGTAGATTTACATGAGGAAAGGGGTTGTGGATCTTTTAGATTTAAGCAAAGAATTGAATCATGTGCGGTAATTACAGCCTTTGCAGGCAGCAAAGGCTTCAGTCAAGTTCACACTCCTTTAATTAAAAAAGGCTATATCTTCTTCCATGTTAAATATCCTCATATAAATAATGAACTTTCAATACACACGGCCCAATAAATACTGCCTCAGGACTGCGTATTTATTATCCTCAATAAATAAAGCCATAATTTCAACTACTAACTAGTTATGAATAGCAGTTTACAACAACAAAACAACCAGCTGCTGGTATTCAAATGCAAAGTGAAAATGGCATTTCAAGTTCTGAAATTGTTTTAAATTATCACTAACAGCAGCCATCCTCCTCCAGTCATCAGCCTGCTGTCCCGGAGACTCCTACCTCTCTGGAAAACTGGGGGAAAACCCCACTTTTGGGTTCAAGCTAACAGAAGCAGGCGATGGATGGCCAGAGCACGGCCACTTTGGCTTTGTTGGTGGAGGAAGCTCCTCTCATTAGATAGCTGGCTGGGTCTGCACATTGCTGGGAGACAAATATATGGACTTTTGCTCATAGGTCACTAGTTCAGACCTGCTGGGGATGAATAATGCCAAGCTAATTGATCTCAGGTGGCCGTTTGGTGGTCTCCATGAAATGAATCTGGTGGTCTCGGCTCATTTCCCCAGGGGTCAGGCATCCTCGTTGTGGGAAGCTGGCACCATGCAGCTTCTCGGCCAGGATGGGGGCTGGAAGGGGCCTGAGAAACGCCCTCGACAGCCCGAGCTGGGAAGCTGGCTCTTGCCGAGGAACTTCACAGCAGCCCCGGACAGACAGACAGCCTCTTCCCGACCCGTCCCTCGGCTCTTGGCAGAGCAGAGGGAGGTTTGCTAACTCCCTTTGCGATCAGGGGAACATGATGCCTGTGCCTAATTGGAGCAACGCTGGTGATGGTCTCTTCTAATCAGAAACGACTGTTTGCATTACGGCTCTCTAATAATGTATCCCCTGTCCTTGGAACATACGAAGAAAAATATGACCCTTTGCAACTCATCTGCTGGCTAAAATTAGTGATTTCTAGTGGTAATGCATTTCTTAAATTATGTCAAGTGGGGCAGAAAGAGCCTCAAAAATACTTCTCTCAGGAGGGTCATTTATTCTGACAGCAATGCTAAAGCAATAGATCTTTCTGTCAAGGCTCTGGGCCTCAGAAGAATTTCCAGATACAGCATTGCTATTTTATTTCTTTCGCTTAAACACCATTAATTGCCTCCACAGCTCTCTTCTCTGCAAACAATTGTCTGGGGTCAGACCGGAGGGCTGTTTCCACTCCTGCTACGCACAAAAAGGACGGGCTCATTACGGAGCCTGGCTGCAGGAGACGCAGACGGACAGATCCTGCTCTCCCACGGCTTCATCCTGCACGAGCTGTTTTCATACCCAAGTTGCTCAACAGGTTTGCTCCCGATTTGCAGGGCCAGGCAGATCTCACCCCTCCGACAGAGCAAGGTGGAAGCAGAGGCCCCAGCTCCGCGGTGCCGCCCGATGGGTGCTGGCGTGGGGGGCTTGGGTGCACCCCGGTTTTGCAGCCGGGCTCCCCCGCTTGCAGGGAGGAGCGGCCGCAGGTGAATTGGGAGGTGTGGGCACAGCATCAGCCCCACGGGCACCTGGCAGGCACAGGGATGGGGACACCCGGCACAGGGATGGGGACACCCGCACACAACAACCACCAGCACAGAACAACGACCGGTTCATTAGCGGTGGGAAACTACACGGGGGCGCGTGGAGGGAAAGTGCTGGAGAACCAGAAAGTGCTGTATTTGCATGCATAATGGCCATGTTTGCTTCTCCCTCCCCAACTCCCCCTCACCGTCCCCTCCCTGCCTTTGCTGCCATAAATTAGGGAGCCGGCGCGAGGTGCGCTGCTGATTTGGTTGAGGCAGGGCGTAGCCGCGGCATGCAAATGGGCTCCTGCTTCCTGCTCTGCCCCGCGGGAGCCCTCGCACCCAGTGCCAGCCACCCCGATCCCTCGCACCCGTCCCAGGGGCTGTCTGCAGCACCCAGGGCGTTTAACAGCACGAAGGTGTCTGCTCCGAGGTCTCCTTCCTCGCTGCTCACCCATTTAGGTGTGGGGTGACTCCTGGGAGCCCCAGCTTCTTCATTCCAGGAGATGCTCCTCCTGCTTTAACATCTCCCCCCTGCTTCGATACCCAGCAAGAGGAACACCCTGCAGGAAGCCGCGTCACCCCACTGCTTCGTATTTACCTGCTTTGCCCCATTTCTTTCCTTTCTGTAGGGAGGAGGTGCTCAAGCAGCTCCTCAGCCCGAAATCAGGTGCGCGAGCCCTTCCTCTTAGAAGCATCACAGGTACCTCCAACAGACACCAATTAGCAGCTTTTCACCCCCCAAAAAAGACCAAAGGCCCTCATTTAGGGCATGGGTACAGCCATAGGCAGAAGCCCAGCCTGGCTGCAGACTTTTATAGCCCTGCAGGTGATTGTCTGAGGGTCCTCAGCTGTGGGGCTCTGCCCCTTCCCGCAGGTGGTGGGGATGAGCCCTTCCCCATGCCACACCAGGGGGGACACGACTGCCCCTGGCGCCAAACCCATGGGGCATCCTCCTGTCATCTGCCCACCTTCCTGGCCCCAAAGGGACCCCAGCCCCCTGCCGCATCTCGCCACCTCGTTGGCTTTGGCCACAGCTGCCCCATCTGTGAAATGGAGCAGTTCTCACCGGTGTTAACGTTCTGTGTGTTCATCCGCTCCTCGCAACCCGGCCACAAAAAAAAAAAAGCCAGTTTCCCTGGGAAACCGTGACTTTGCTCCCGGAAAGCAAGCACATTAGTACAAAAGGAGGACGAGCAGCATCTATTGAGGTGGCCACGGCCAAAAGTACATCCGTGAGGGGTCCCAGGAGAAAGGTGCTGGGCAGGCGCTGGCTGTGCAGCAGGGATGCGGGTGCCTACGAGCTGCAGGCCAGGACTGCGAGCTCCCTTTTTACATTAAATAGAAGGAAAAACAAAACAAAACAACAAAAACCCTCCGTGCAAAGCTGCCCGGGCCGAGTCTCGGCAGGAGCAAACAGCTCTGCCCTTTGCTCCAGCACCCTCGCCCAGACTCCCGGCGCGGGCTGGCCGCGGGGCCGGCTGCTGAGCGCGGCGTGCCTTTGCAGGCTCGGCAGCCGGGTTTTAGCCTCGGATAAAGATCGATTGCTATTTTATATCAACCCCCTCCAGGCTGCAGCTCGCTCCTTTATTACACACCGTGCATTCACCTTCCTTGCATGCCTAGGTGCATTTTCATGCTGGGGAGCAAGCCAGAGGGTAAGGTGAGCAGCCTTCAGCCCCCGCCGATGCCTCCCAAACCCCTTTGCACGTGGGGTGTGAATGCAGCCACAGCACCAGCCTGCCGGGCAGCCGGCAGCAACGCCTGCTTGCTTAGTGCCAATTGCAATTAAAATACTAACGGCAGCAGCCGCCTCTTCCCCGGGAGATGCCCTGCTCATCCCGCGGTGCCGTTGCACGCTCACAGAGGGGCAGCGCTGGACACTTGGGTGCAGGGACGCGAGGGGTGCACGTCGAGCAGCTTTTGCAGCCCTTTAGAGGATGTCTGAAGAAACCTAAAAATACGAGTGTGTGACTTGGAAGAAGACGCCGGGTTGCATCACAGGCCAGGCCAGCTATGTCTTGTGAAACTGTGCAGTGATTAAAACAACAGACGTGTTTTGGTTTGTCCTTTTTTTTTTTTTTTGTAAAAAAAAAAAAGCGCTTCAGATCTCTCATTGAGGAAAGCTGGGAGATGACTCATCCCTCATCTTTCAGACCCAGGGGGAAAAAGAAAGAAAGAAAAAAAACAAACCGAGCAACAAAACCCATTTTCTAACCAAACGTTCCATCCATTCGCTGTCTGGGCGTCTCAGTGCCCCGGACCCGGGGAGCTGCACCCACTGCCCCGGATCTGCCCCGGGAAGCAGAGACGAGGTGGATTCAGGTTTTGTTTGAAGCTCTCGGGGAGGCGAGAGCATGAGTAAACACGTCCCGCGGTTGTTTGTGAAGTGCCCCAGAGCACCGTGTAGGCTCAGATGGCGCAGCCCTGGGGCTGGGAGCGCGGGGGGGACCCCAAAATCGGCATCCGCGGATGCGTGCACGGAAAGACGAGCAGAGGAAAGCTGCCGTGCCTCCAAAGCCTCTGGGAGGCTTCTGAGCATCCCAGAGCAGTAATCTAATAGAAAATTACAGGAATTACCTCCAGTAATGGGTTGATCTTGGTGCTGACTTTGCTCTGTATTAAGCAGGCCAAAGCCTGCTCTTAATAGATTACTGCTTAATAAAGCAACAAAATGTATTTTCTCCATAGATTTTTGTTGTCGTTGACTCCCGACGGCGTTCCTGGAGGGAGCGGGGCCGGGAGGGAGCCCCGGAGCCATCCCTGAGCCTGCATTGGCAGGGACCTGGGGAGAAGGGCGATGCTCGAGGGCCTCTGGGGACTTTTTAGCCCTTTTTACCCCTTTTTAGTCCCTTTTCAGCATCAATGCCTTGGTGCCAGCAGACCCCGAATGGCAGGTTTAGTAACTTTCCACAGGGCCTTAAGAATTCAATTTTGCTTTTAAATCCGCTGCCTCCAGGCAAGATGTAGCAAGTTTTGATGCGCGCGGTGCCTCTTTGTCTGTGCAGTGGTCTCATGCATAACAAGGAGGAGAAAAACAAAACTCTATCTATATAAAGGATGCCATTGTGTAAAATTATTAAGTAAACAGGGCGGCTGGGGCTGTGTTTACCCACACCCACACACTGCCATCGCCTGGGTTGTGCTATTATTTTTACCCCCCCCTCCTTGTTTTCCAGAGACGTTGTTTGCCAGCCCCGCGTTGCTTTTTGGTGCCGCGCAGGGAGGTTTTGGCACGAGCTACCCAGCTCGCTTCTCTCTTTACCGATAAACAGCAGCGGGTGCCTTTTAATTAACATCCCCATTCAAGGCAACATATTATTTTCATTAAAATCAGTAAATAGTCTCTGCTTGGACTTTCCTATGCGTTGTACTGGGAGAAAACAAGCGCTGCTCCTGCCATCTGGCTCCCACACCTCCTCGGTGCGATGCCCGCGCCCCGGGGCCGTACCTGTGCGGGATGCGGTGCGGGTCGGGCGCTCGGGGATGGAGCCCCCCGCATCCCCAGCCCGCCTGGGGTGCATTCACCTGCACGGCGGTTCCCTGCTTGCAGCTCCAGGTATTGATAACAGCTGAGAATGAAGGGCTGTGCTCTCCAAGAGGGTTTTATTTACATCGGAGATGTTATATACGTTATGGACACCCGCAGCACATGCTGCAGCAGAGCATCCCTGCCAGCGCTCTGCCCTGCAAACACCTCCTCGTCCCTTCCTGCATCCTCGCCCTGTCCCAGCCCTCTTTGCTGCCGCACCACAGCCCCGGTGAAAGATGTGCCCCCCCTGCACCCTCCACAGCGCAGATGTTTCGGAGAGGGCCCCGAAACTTGCCCTGCAAAAGGCAGGTGCGGGGCCATGGCCGTGGTAAGAGAGGGGTGCCGGGTGCAGGGCTGCACGTGGGTACACACGGGCGGGCGCGGGTGTTCCCGCTTCTCCCCGCACCATCAGCTTGCACCCACAAAGGTGCTCATCCTCAGAAGGGCCCAATCCCCAGGACCGCTCGCCTTCCCTACAGCGCTGCCCTGAGCCCACGGCACGTCCTTGTGCCCGCTTCGGTGCGGCTTTAGCGCCCAGATGCACGCAGCCGGAGAGAGGCAGCTTTGTTGCAGCGGGTTTGGCAACTGCTTTGATCCCGATGAGTTTTCCAGGAGGCCGGGTGAATGGGATGTTTGTCTCCCGGTTCTTCACAGTTTATCCAGCGAGGTTTATTCTCAGGGAGCGGCCAGGGCTTGCGCTGCCCGAGCCAGCTCTGAGGGATGCAGTTCCCGGTGACAAAATAAATCCAGGACTTGAACGCCGTCCGAGCGCACCGCGGCACCGCTGGACTCCACCCAGTGCAGAATTTTCCTCCACCTTGGGGCTTTATTGCAAATCTACGACAAAGCCGGGATTTGTCAGACAATTAGTTTTAATTCCAGTATCAAAAAAAAGGAAAAAAAAAAAAAACCACCAACCCCCCTGAGCCCTGAGCCAATCTCCAGGGCGGTCCCGGAGCCGTGCAGATGTTGATTTAATGAACCCAGGCTCCGAAGCCTGGTGAGTGGCACTTATTCGGTGAAGGAGGTGGCCTGCCCTCGTGGAGCTACACCTCCTGCTTGGTGGCCGGGGCACGGCGAAAGCCCTCGGCCCTTCTCCACTGCTGCCCGTGCAAGCGTTCCCACCAGCGGTGACGTTTGCCCCATAGGGCTGATCTCTCTGGCAGCGGTCTGCCCAGGTCGCAGCCCAAAGCCGAGCACTTTTTTGGTTTAATACACTGACCGTATTGCAGCCTGAGCCCGGCAGCTCTGGAACCCGCCTCTCCGCCCTTCCCTCGGACCTTGCTTCTCGGGCAGCGCGAGGAGCAGCTGAAGCGGCATTTCCCACCGCGCCGCTGTCCCCTGGGAGCCAGCGCCCAGCCCCGGCATGGGGACCCGGCCTGGAGCACGTGGGAGCGCTGCTGGGGACCCAGCTCCCGCTTCCCGCTGGCTGCGGAGCCGACGCTTTACATAGCAGCAAAACAAACTTTATCTGATGTTCAAAACAAAATCTGGAGTTCATTAGAGGAGAAATCCGCAGATTGGGAAGCAGGCACTTCTGAGGGATCGCACAAAGGCACTTCGTGTGGGTGTTAGCTAAGTTTTCTCTGTGGCCCGAATTATGAGAGGCTCCAGATGCGCTCGCAGGCTCCTCCGCGCCCCGCGTACGCTGAGCACGAGCCGGGCTCCGCGCATTGGCTCGCCGCCGGCATCACAGCCAGGGCTCCTGGAGCCTGGGGCCGTCAGCGGGGCCTGGGCTTCCCACCGGGAGCCGGGGCTCCAGGAGCAGAGACGGCCCTTGAATGTTGGAGGGACCTCAGGGCACGATGCCGTCACCCTGGCCCTTGGGCTGTCGGGGGAGCCACGGGGTCCCCGCGCGCCCAACGATGCTCGCGTAACGAGGGCCGAGCACATCCCCGCGTTGCCAGCAGGTTGAGTTACGAGCGACGTAGCGATGCTGGGAAAGAGCTTCTGGTGAGCGCAGCCCCACCAGATCCGTCCAAACACAACACATGTGATGGATTAAAAATAAAAATGCCATTAAATGCTTCCAGGATGTGAAATTTAACAAAAGGACCGTTGTGCGCAAGGCGGAGGGGAAACGCCGGAGTGGAGAGCGGGAGCGCGCTCAGCCAGGCGTCTCTGGAAGGACCACCTCGGATTCATTCCATCCCACCGCTCTCGGCCGGCGCCCGCGGGTTTCGCGTGGTGTCAAAAACGGGAAATCAGCTTTCTATCGATCGCCGTTTGTCTTAACGTATTCTCGCAAGCGCTCATTAAATTTTCATTCAATTATCCCGGGCCGTGTGGCGTTGGTTTCTTTTTCGCCCCCATCCTTTTCAGTGGGAATACGCGCTAATGGCCGCATCCCTCTCGCGGAGGCAGGCAGCTGAGCGCGGCCGATTTCGTCTTAATACCAGAGGAGGGGAGGGACGGGATGGGAAGGCTGCGGAGTGGGGTGTCTGCTGCTGCAGTGACCCCTCCGAACGCGCCCGGCGGCTGGAGCTCTCCCCGTGCCATTAGCGCTCGATATGTCAGGCATGGAAGTACCAGCCGGAGGAAAACATCATCATTAACCAGGACACTCGCACACTGCAAGGGGAGGCACATTTGTATTCTGACAGGGGATTAGCTAGGCAGCAATAATAATAGCAGGGGTAATAATAATAATAATAAATCATTATCGCTTGGCATTTCTGTCTGGAGTGGGACCCAAGGGTGTGAGGCGGCTCCGGCGGAGTTGAAAGAGCGAGCAGCGGACAGGAGCATCGGTGGGAGAGGATGGGCTTGCAGGGTGGCTTGGGGCAGGTCCCGGCCTCAGTTTCCCCATCTGCAAAGCCAGCAGGGGTCCTTGGCAGGTCTGCCTGCTCAGCCTCATGGGAATATGTGTCACAAGGCTTGTGACAACAGCTCCCGCATCTGCAGTGCTGACAAGCCAAAATCTGTTCCAGACCCAGCTCCGAACACCGCCTGCTGGACCCGTCTGTAAGGCCCACGCGTCCCAGCTGCACACGTTGCTCCTATCCGCAGCTTGCTCCTGGGGGCAGCGCCCGCAGGGTGCTGCTGCGCGCAGCGTTTGCGAACGCGCGAGCAAGTGGTCAGTCTCGGGAAGACCCGCGGGCTGTTATTGCTGGTTGGGTCGTGCGGGGCTCTGGGCACGCTGCAGGATAGGGGCGCGAAATGGTGCCCCTTTGGCCTTCCTTACACCCGCCCGCATGGCACCAGGCATTACGCCCCGGCCCTGGGAGCCAGCGGGTGGCACGCTGCGGCATTTTAAAGTGAAAAGAACGAATTTTGTGCAACCCCTCGAGCCGTTCCACTCTGCAATGCTGCAGCCCTCGGTAAAAGTGTGCCTTGGAAAGGAGGGAAGGGGCAGAGGGAGGAATTCAGCCCACGCTCAACGCGAGCGAGCTCGTTAGCGGGGCTAAGAGCTCTTTTCCTGAGTGCTTGCGGTAAGCTCCATTACCGCCCTGCTCTGCACCTTCGCGAAGACACGCGCCTTAATGCGAAATTGTAGCTGTCTTCCATAATGCAATTATTCTGCAATAATCCTGAAATGGAATATAATTAGGAAGTGTTGGGGGGGGGGGATAGCGGGTGATTGCAGTGGGTGGCTGCACTGCTCAGGATGCTGCGGCGGGGCTGGATGCGGCCCCAGCCAGAGCCTGTGCTCTGCCCGCAGAGCTGTCTGACTCTTTCACCTTCAAAATGAGTAAATAGGAGGTGTTTTTTGTTAGTTTGTTTGTTTCCTTTTCCTTTTATCTTGAAAAATAATTGGGCTGAGAAGGGCTTGGGAAGAGCTCACCAGCTTTAAGCAGCTGCAGAGCCCCGTTTCGCCGGGCGGGCGCCGCGGCTGGGCTCGCTGCATCCCTCCCCGCGGCCCGCGGCGGCGCTGGGGGTTCACCCATTTCTGGGAACTCTCAGCCGTGGGAAAAAATAAATAAATTAGCAGTCCTCCGAGTGACTCACGGGGGAGATAATTGGCTATGGCGCTTAGTTTGCTTCCTACTGATGGCTAACAAAGCCTTCGTCTGCCCTGCCTGGAGATGCTGAGGCTTTCTCCGTCCCCTCGGTGCTGACTTCTCCCCTCCTGGGATGTGCTCCTGTCGCTGCATCAGCTCCGAAATCCCCGCTAGGGGCGAGGGCAGTGCTCCGTTCCACTTGGAGGAGCTGAGACCCAGCTCGTTCGGGTCATTTTCTGCAGGAAAAGGGCCAAGAACCCCCCCAGACCTCATGAGCATCCAAGCACATCCGCGCACCGCTCCCCCTGAGGCTGTCTGGCGGCTGCCCCCAGCACCCTGCCGCTACTACAAGCCCTTTGCTGGATCAGACCTAACCCAGGCCTGTAAATTCCTTCAGCGTGAGCCGGGCTCATTAGTGCAGCTCAATTAATACGTCCTGCCCTTCTGGCCAGCGGTGTTGGGTTTCCCCTCCCTCCTCCGTCCATTTATTGCGTTTAAGCACACATCCTGCTTAAGTGAAGGATGCGGGACCCCAGCACCCTGGTTTTGCAGGATGAGGCCCTCCCCGTGCAGCTGCTGGGGCACTCAGCGCCCATCTCCGTACAGCAAATCTCCTTTGCCAGGGCGGGAGTATGAGAAAATAAGAAATCCCCGTCCCACCCCCCTTTGCTGCGATGGAGAACACCCCGGTGAGGGAGCTGGGAGCTTTTAATAGAAAACCCCGAGTTTAAATTGGCACGGCCAGAGCGGTGCTTAAAGCCACGCTGTGCCGAACGTTTATTTAACGACAAAATAAAATAAAATAAAACAACAATGAAAATATTGTATGTGCAAAATGGAGCGGGGCTGCTCCAGCAACGCTCCCGCCTCCGGTCGCAGCTTGGGGGCTCGGAGGAGGCTCCGTGTTTAATGCTTGAATCACATTTCTGTGCTGGCGGCTGGTTTAGGGGCGATTTCTCAGCCCCCCCCAAAAAAGAAGTGAAGGGGACAGCCCGGGGAAAGGGGGGAATTGTGGCCGTGCTTCGGCAGCACGAGGTCTCCTCGCTGCTGGAAACGCGGGTGCCGCGGGCCTGCCCTCCCCGCTTTGAAGGAGCCTTCAAAGGGATTTATTTTGGAAAACGGGCTGTAATTACCTGGGTAGGGTCAGAATTATTTCCTACCCCCCCCAGCCCTGCCCGGAGGTCTCCATCCCAAATATTTACCATCCAGCCGCTTTCTGCTAGCGAATTCCTTCGGAAATCTCCCCTGTAATTTGTGGCGGGCAAACCTTGGTTGAGTTTGAGGATTTCGCGCATTTTTGTCGCACGTTTTTTTGGGGGGGGGGTGTGGGGGGTGGGACACGGACGCTTTGTGTGGCCTGGCCACCCCTGGGCTTTTTTTTTATTTATTTCTTGTAATTTTGGGGAGATTTTATTTTAGGCGATGGCAGTGTCAGGGGCTGGTTGTGCTCCCCGAAGCGATGCCAGCTGGGGGCTGCAACCCCCTAGGGCCCCCCGAGGGGACACCCCAGCCTTGTGGGGGGATCCGAGGGGTGCTTGCGGCGGGGGTGTTTCCACAAAATATGTGTTATAAATCCACCTCCCGCCTCACCTTGCAA
>VXAA01005178.1:235862-262305 GCA_013399115.1 Anseranas semipalmata
GCCCCGCCCGGCGCGGCCTCGCCGGCCCCGCGGCGCCCCCTGGCGAGTGCTAACGCGCCCAGAACGTAATTAATTACATTAGGGTGTATCGCATTGATTCACAAAGTACATAAATAACACAAAATATAACGTACACAAATGCACGAAATCCACACAATATATTAAATATACAAAATATATTCAACATACAAAATCCATGGAATACACAAAATATGAAATACACAAAACATGAAATACACAAAATATGAAATACACAAAATATAAACCACCCAAAATATAAACCACTCAAATATAGGAAATACACAAAACGCACAAAATCAATACACAACACGCCCAGGCCATCCCAGCCACACAGACCGCAGACCGAGGTGCCCCCCCATCCTCACCCTTTCTGATCCACCCCACAGCATTTAAAACCTAGTTCATGTCCGGGCTACTCCCTGCTGAGTTTTAAGTAATTTTTCCAGCACTGGAAATTGTTTAATAATTTTTTTTATTTTTCTTTTTGGCACGCAGGGGCCGGATCGAGCCGCGCTGTGAACGCCGTTTGGATCGGCGCGTGGCTTGGTGGGGCCCCAGGGAGAGCCCCAGGGGTGATCCCGGCTTTTTCCCAGTGCCAGTGCCGGGGAGGCGGCGGAGTAGCAGGGATACGAGGCGAAGCTGGGAAATTATGCAGCTAACAGAGCCTTCCTAATGCGAAAACGAGCCAGGCGTCATATGGTGTTGATTTAGCGCTCGGCTACGAAGAATGGGGAGAAGGGAGGAGAACGAAGCCGAGCAGACCTCAACCCCCCGAGTTTATGAAGGAGCGTTGTGCAACACGCTGCCTCCGTCTGCAGAAGCGAGCAGCGCTCCTCCCGGTGCGTGCTCCGGGCGGTAATTAATCCCATTTCAGCAAATCTCGTTTCTCCTCCTTGGGGGACATATAGGCGCGTGTACGTATGGTTCTGCACTGGTCGCACAGCCGCGCTGTGCCCATCGCCGACCAGTTCCTCGCTCGGCTGCGTGCTGTCACCCATCTCCCCCTACTTCTGCTCCCACGGCCACATCCCGGTGGGATTTCCTCTTCGTTAACCGGCGAGGAGGCCGCCCGGTGCAGCTCCTCCTGCGAGATGCTGAAGATGGCAGTGTGCGCTGGCAAACCGGCCCGGCCGGCGCTCCACCTGCAAAAAAACCTCGAGATGTTTGTCTTGGTATGGGCCAGGGGAGGAAATAAAGGAAAAGTTAGGAGCGCCACAACAAGCCGTACGTAGAATCGTGGGATCATCCAGGTTGGAAAGGTCCTTCAGAATCCGTGCCCGTGCTCACCGGGACAGCTCTCGCCTCGCTTCACGCCCCGGATATTTCCTTCACCCAGCTCCTGGGGGCTCTGCTGGAGGTGGTCGGCTCCGGCCGTCCCGGCTGCTCCATCCCTCGCCCAAGCGCGGTGACGCGGATGGGGGGTCCCCAAGAGGGGGGCCCGGCACAGGTCCCTAAACTGGGGAGCTGCTTGTAGGGCACTGAACCCCCAGGGATGAGAAATCAGCCTCCGAAAGCACACCCCAGCGTGCCACCCAGCGAGGAGGGATCCGGGGAATGCTCTAAACGCTCCCGGCGATGTGCGGGCACAATGAAGGAGAAAGGGAGGAAGCCGGACTCAATAAACTGGAAGCAAATAACGGGATTCCTGCGAAGGGAAGGGCTGCGGCAGGATGCGGCCCTCCTGGGTGCGGGGCAGGATTTAGCCAGAAGATGCGCCTGAGCTGCCCCAAGGAGCTCTTTTCCCGGAGGTGTAAAAGAAACACAGCGCAGCCACTGATTGCCCCTAAAGTACGGGGTAGGGATGGAGAAGAGGATGGGGATGGGATGGGATGGGGATGGAATGGAAATGGGGATGGGATAGGATGGGATGGGGATGGGAAAGGGATAGGATAGGGATGAGTATGGGAAAGGGGAAGGGGATGAGATGGGATGGGGATGGAGGTGAAATGTGAATGGGATGGAAATGGGGATGGGGACAGGGATGGGGATGAGAACAGGGATGGGGCTGGAGATAGGATGGGAATGGGGATGGTGATGGGGATGGGGTTGGGGACAGGGATGGGGAAGGGGATGGAATGAGATGGGATGAGGATGGGATGCTATGAGATAGGGATTGGGATAGGATTAGGATGGGACTGGGATAGGATTAGGATGGGAATGGGATGGGGCTGCGCAGCACCAGTGGTAGGAGAGAGGTGAGAGCCGGGGAGGAAACCCAGCTCCGGGGGGACGCCGTCCCAGCCCCGCGCATTGTTCCCGGATCCGGCCGGGGCCGCAGGATATCCTGGAGGAGCTCCTGGCCCCGCTGCTGCGGGGGGGTGGGGGGGGCTCGCTCGCAGCCGGCAGCCGGCAGGAGGGCGAAGGTCCGTGGGGAAGCTTCCCAAGGCCTGATAAGCCCCGGGGACACCGTGGTCCCACTCCATCCGCCCCACTGATAACTGGGGCACAGCAGGCGCCCACCAAGCCCCTGTGAGGCCACCCAGCCCCCGGCACCAGGGAGCGCACCCCCAATGTGTTTGCACCCCAAATGCGCCCACTGCAGTGCTGGTGGGGGGAGCGGCAATGAGAACGGGGCCTCTGCGGGCGGTGACCCAAGAAAAGCCGTCAGGAAAGGAGTTTGGCTTGGGGGAAGCGGGAACATAAAATTCAGCCCGCCTTGGTGCTAGGGATCGGGCAAAATGCTTCATTTCGGAGCCTGAGTTGGCTCTTCATGCACTGAGGGATGCTGAGGTGTGAAAATGTCAGTTCAAAAAAAGCATAAAATACTTTTAGGCAACTGGTGTGAAAGATTCCGACCTGGAAAAAAAGTGTTTTGGTTTTTTTTTCCCCTTTCTTAGCGAGTTTGATGAACAAAACAGGAATTCACAAAACATCCAACCTGACACGGCTCTGCCTAGTTCTGTGTGAGAAAAAAATTTAAAGAAAGAGATGCTGTGACTCAAAAAGGCCGCCCGGTCCCCGCAGCACCTCCTGCACCTGCATTGCACCAGGCGCCGTCCATCGCCCCGCCATTGGGGTGACGGTGACAAAAATCAGCAACTGCCGGGCATCCCGCAGCATCATCCGAGGCTGATCATCTCCCCAAAAATAAATGCTCGTACAGCATAAGCCTGCGCTGCCAAACCATTTTTTTCCCCTTTTTCCCCTAAGAAAGCTTAAAACAACAAAAAAAAAAGTAAAAAATTCATTTGTCTGTTTTCCTCCCCAAATAATTTGGGTCCGTGGCGGAGTATGCTGGGGTAAGGCGATGCCCATGGGGACACTGCGGGGACAACGTCACCTCCATGTGGCATTAGCCACCGGCCAGCGTGCCCCAGGGCCGTGCTGGGGATAACGCGGGGCTTTTAAGGGATGAAGCGGCGGGCAGGGGACCCGATCCCACTGCTGGAGCGATTCCTCGCCAGCATCTGTCGGGGCGGATTAACGCGCGAGTGGGCTGTGGGCCGGCTGCCAGCAGCGCTTTTCCTGATCGGATGCTGCTCTGCCTTGGAGCAGCCCGCAGAAACGAAGTAGTAATAATAATAATAATAATAATAATAAATAATAATAATAATAATACGTGGATGTGATGTATTGCATTGGCTGGGGATGCTGAACCTGGTGACATCCCCAATTCACCGGGGCTGAGCCTGGTGCCCCCAGACCCTCGCCCATCTGCCCGGCGTGGGGGATGCCACAAGCATCACAGCACCGTAAAAAATGTTGAAAATGTCATGGGCTGCTGCTCGCGGGGCCTTGCAGATAAAAAAGGGCAAATTCCTGGGAGCGGGTGCCGGTTCTGCCCCAAACCCGTGACCCTGACCCGGCAGGGCACTGCGCCGCCAGCACAGCCCTGCAGTTGCAGTGGTGGGAACGGATGTCTTCATTTTTTTTTTTCCTAAGTTTGCAAAAGTCATTTTCTTTGCGAGCCGAGTGCCTGAGCGTGGCTGCAAAATGGTGAATTAATTGTGAAATATCGACTTTATTGGCCGTCGATGCGTGACTGCAATCCTGTGCCTGAAACAGCGGCTTCTGCTGCCGCGCAGCCGGGCCCTTTGCGCTGCTCCCATTCAGCCTTTTAAATCCCCTTGGTTTCTCTTTGATATTTTGGGTCATTTGGGGATATTTTAGCTCAAATTGATTGCTCGTCATCGTCAGCCAGCCGGCTGCTGCCCTGAAATCCGGCACCACGTGGGCCTGCCAGGAGATGGTGCTGCTTTTTGCTGCAAAGGCAGGCAGGGAATGTCCCATGGTCTGCGTAGTGAAAAGATGCACAAATAAACCCGTCCCTGAGGCCAAAAAGGGGAAGTTTAACCCCAAAAGCAGAGCCTCATGTCTGAAGCCGTTGCCCAGCTAATTCCCTCCAGCAACAAGGAGAAGCTGTGTCTGCACGCGCATCTGCTTGGGGACGGTGTTTTACACACCAAGAAGGATTATTTTATAATTTGCTCTCTTTTATACCCCAGCCTACTGAAATTGGGATATTAAGCCAGACACAGCTCGGTGCTTTTTCCAATATCATCTGGAAGTTGATTAGTTTTGCATCACTAAAGAGCAACCCACTGAAATATTTAATCACCACGAGACCTTTTTCACACAAACGTTAACATCTGATTTTTTTTTTTTTTAATTTCTTTTTTTTTCTCCCGGTAATTACTCGGGCTTTGCTTCCACATTCACACGCACGCACAAATTGCTGAAGCGGTTTTCCTTCAGCAAAGCGATCAGCAAGCCCCGCGAGGAGCACCCGGAACACCCTGCGGCACAGGGCGCTGCGGCACCGCTTGCGGTGGGAAGCCTGGCTTGCAAACACAAGGTATTTGCAAATGGTATGCGAAAATGGTATGCAAAATCCAGTGGGAGATCCCATTCCACGACAGTCATCGGAAATGATGCGCTTGTTAAAATTAAGCCAAAAGAGAGGTATAGAGAGATTTGTTTCAATTTGCCTTAGACAGCCAGAACGGTTCTTCTGTCGGCAGCGAAATCCTTACACGTTTTGGTTGAATGATCCGGATAATGCTTCTGGCTTGAGAAAAACATTGCCAACAACAGCAAAGGCGAAACGCACATTTACATTCATAATTTTAAGTCACAAGTTTGTATCCAAACCTATATTTACGAATTTGAAAGAGCTAAACCATACATTTTTGGAAGGCTTTTAAAGATAACACGCAAAAGAAAATTACAGCAAGGATATGGCTTTGTATTAAATTCCGTTACGTTGCTCAGGAAATAACAGAAGCTTTGGAAAAGCCCCAGGTTTGGGGTTTATTTTACCTTGCAATCTGGGGGACGGAGCGGTGCTGGCGAAAGCAGAAATCACGGGGTTTGGGGTGGAAGCCACACTGGAAAGCCCTGAAATATTTATTTCCCTGCATTTTTCCCTTTGAAACAATACTGGGACGGTTTTCATAATGTCTGACCTAAAGGGCCCCAAAAACATTTGTACTCATCAGAGCTTTATTTATTTTCCCCACGGAAAGCATTCACCCCCGTGACCCAAACACGCAAAGCCCAGCAGCCTGAATCCACGATTTCCAGCAAATCACCGCCCGAAACAGCAAATACACAGAGTTTTGCCCTGGCACTGCAAGAGGAACATTTTTTTAAAGAAATTTAATGCTGGGTGCAGAGGTGGGGGGAATCTCCCCCACGCCTGGAGCATTGGAAACCTTGATGTTTCCAGCCCAAGGAGAAGCCACGACGTGAATAAGATCCGGCATTTTATCCCCAGCTCCTGCCCCATGGTTTTGCACAGCAGAGGGAAGATAAAATCAGGATAACGCATTTCCACTGTGCACAAAAAAGGGAGAAAAAGTGAAAAAACACGTGAAAATCAGGAGGACCCCTTCCATCGTGGTCTTTGCTTCATGGAGAGCCGCTCCTTGGTGCGCTGAAGCCCCGCGGGGCTCTGCTGGGGGCTCTCGCCCAGCCGTGCTGCCGGCAGTCTCTCCGCAGCCTGCCAAATATTTCCTAAACTCGTCTTGATGAGCAATTTGCTGAAACTAATCTTCCCGTTAACCTTTCAGAGAACGCGTGCTTAAACGCTTCTAAATAACTTCACATACGCCGTTGAAACACTTCCCCTCCTTGTTGAAGCACGTAATTGTTTTCGCTCGTGGTAATCTCCTAGGTGCGCGTGGCTGGCTCACCGAGCAAATCCCCCCACGCGTGCTGGAAATCCCCCGATCGCCGTGGGTGCTGCACCCCCGTAACCATTCCGCCCACGTCTCAGCATCCTCTCGCACAGCACCCTGCTCCGTGGGGCCAGGGGCACAGGGGGACACCCCGGGGCACGCTGGCACGGAGGCTGTTTGTTCCCAAAAGCAGGCGTTTGGGGCTGCAAATGTCTTGCGCTGGGGACCGTGCGTTGCTGTGGCTCAGGGTGCAGCGCCCGAAGGACCCCCCCAAAAGGAAGAACGTGAGAGCGAGCGGTGTTGGGCGGGAGCTGGAGTGAGTCAGCTCTGTTCGTCTCTGAAGGAGCCCGAGAGAAAGCCCTGGATTTTGGGTCAGCAGAGGGCAGAGATGGAGGATGGAGAGGGCAACAATGGAGATGGAGAGGGCAGTGATGGAGGATGCAGCTTGTGTTCAAGGCCAGTCGCTCAACCCAGGAGGAAGTTCGTTAAGCTTTAATGCAGCCTTGCACCAGCGGACATTATTTATGAGCCTACAGCATTCCTGCATCATTAGCCTTGAAAAAGGTATAAAATATGAATGACCTTAATGAGAGACACGCGGCTGATGGCCAGGAGTGTCCCAACATCCGCGGCACGCTGCTGCCTGTGCCTCCCGCCCTGCACTCTGCTGTGTGTCCCCAACACAGCCACCGCATCCCCACTGTCCCTCCCGCGGGCTGGCAGGGCGCTCACATCCTCACGGGGCTCAGACCTGAATCCTGTCGGGTGATCGTCTGTGATTTTGGAGCATTAAATTATATTTACCCATGCCATTTTCCAGCTCAGGAGCCGGCCGGCTTCTGCTACTAAACATAACTCTGAGTTTTCCTGTTCTTTTTTCTAAAAATATTCCAAATATTTTCCAAAGCAGAGCCCCAGAGGATGCTATTTTCATCTCCCCAGTGGGCTGAGGAGCGAGCTCGCTTTCTGCCAACCCAAATAGCCACCATTTCACATGGATTCATCATTTCTTTTCAGGTTGCTTCCAGTCGGGATCCCCGAGCAGCGCAGGGAGGCTCCATCGGTGCTGCCTGGTACCCAGGCTAACACATCCAGCTGCTGCTGCTGTGCTGCTTTCCATCAGCAGGAGTTTCGGAAATGCAAGATGAGGGGCAAATCCTGCCCCTCTGGCCAGGTCCGCATCCCTCCACGGCACGAACAATGGCTGGGAGCAGGGCTGGGCGCGCTTCTGTAAGGCAGCTGCGCCCTGGCACACAGCGTCCTCCAGCCCCTTCCCCCTGTCCTCAGCCCACCACGACCTTCCCCAAACTGGCCCTGGGTTCCCCCCCCAGGTCACAGCCCAACCCAGAGCCGTCGGCAGCAGGGGGACGGACCCAGCCACCCCGCAGCGACGCCAGCTCTCCACCTCTTCCTCCTGTTTCAGTGCCTCTCCCAGTGCCCATCCCCATCCCCACCGCCCCAAACCATCCCACCCCGTGCCAGGCACCTGCCCGCGCGGATGCTGGCTTAGCCCTGCCGAAGGATTAGGATTACACACGCAGACAGACAAAAGCACGCCCGTGGAAGAAAGCACTTAGTGTTGTATTATTTTTTCTAAGTAGGTAAATATCCATGTTGAGTGAAATATGAATATCCATCTTCAGGGTCAGGATGGGATTTGGTGATTTAAATATCTCTCTGGGCCAGCTTGCTTGGTTGGATTTAACCTGGTGTGACCGAGGCTGGAGTGTGAGCTCCACCTCTCAGGTGCAGACAAGGCCATCCATCCCATGGCACATCCATCCCATGGTACATCCATCCCACAACATGTCCATCCCCTGGCACATCCATCCCCTGGCACATCCATCCTGTCCATCCCGTCCCGTCACTGCTCTGGGTGCAGAGAGGTGCTTTTATCCCTGCAGAAACCAGGATCCCATAAAAATAGCCATACGCAGAGATTCCTGGACACTGAAATCTGGGTCTGACTAACGCTGCTGGTGGGAAGTGGCAGAAAGCCATACGCTCGACAGCAACGGAGACAGAAATAGCCGGCGTATCATCGCTGCTATAATTAGTGCCAGCTATGTTTGTCGTATTTGCACGGGAAAAATAAGCCTACCTGCACGGCAGGCTGCTCCAGAGGGGTGCACAGAGAAATGGGAAGCCCCAGAAGACCCCAAAGAATGAAGTGGCTGAGGGGAAGGAGAAACCAGGATGGGAAATGGATGTGCCACCTCTGCAGTGTGCTGTGAGCCTTGTGAGCGAGTGGAGTGAGCTCCATAAAACCTAAAAGCAGAAAGGAAGACGAATAAGACAATATTACGATATTATCTTACAGATCACTTGGCTCCAGGAGCTCCCGCAGGCGTGGCAGGTGATGCTGGAGCATCCGCCCCGTTTGGTGGTGCGGCTATGGCCCAGCATCATGCTTCGCTCTCCCCTGCTCCTGGCAAAAGCCCCGATGGCCACCTAGGTCTGGGTGCAGGAGGTGGTGGAAAGGGCAAGAAGGAGAAGGGAGATCTTTCTGGAAGCCCTCTGGACAAGCGGGGCTCCCAGGAGACGTGGAGCTGTGCGCACGCTTGTTATTGTCTTGATGTCACAAAAATGCTGTCCAAATAATTGCTTTCTTTCACTCGCTGACATTTAATGATGAGAAGCTGAAATAAAAGTCATTTCAGGGTGAGCCAATGTGACTTTGCGCTTCCAGTGTTTCCACTGCAGTCCAAAAAAAAAAAAGTAACCTCCGTAGGTGGAAGGAAATTCATTCCACGTTCTGGATTTTTTGCTTGCTTTTATTATTTAATTGAGGAGAGGTAATTTTGCGACCGAAGGTCAGCTCCGGGCCAGTATTAGAAGCGTTTCATTTAGAGAACGATGAAACCTCCGGCTCTGACGTTTGGGACGGCGCGTTGAGCTTTGCTGCTGGGGTCGGCAACAGGGGCTTGGCTGGGTTTCCTCGTGCATCAACTTTGATCCAGCCAAGGATACCTGAGCCCTGCAGTAACGCACACTGTGAGACATCGCTCCAAGCCACGTGGGACAAATAATCTTAACCCGTTTTCAGCGTGGCCACCCAGTGCTGTAAAACACCCACCCTGAGGACGCCCGTGCTGGAGCTCCATGGGCCACAAGCCCATGCCATGACGGACATCTCCATTCACACCGCTGCTCCCAGCAGTGTCCCACAGGTGCCAGGCGCTGCTCCTTGCCCCACTCAGGGGTTGTGGTGTCCCTTCCTCCTCTCAGAACAGATTGCAATGCTTCATAGCGCTTTTCTTTTTTTTTTTTTACCTATTTTTGCTTAAATCCAAAGGTTCCCAGCACTCGGTGGAGTTTTCCTGCTGGATCTCGGTAGTGTCCGGCTGCGTCCCGCACAGATCATCCTCCCGCTGCATGACACGTCCTCCTTCCCTCCGTATATCCAGTTGCCTAAAGTGCCCGCTCACCGGAAAAGAAGACATTTCAGAGGCAATTAATACCCAGGGAATACATAGCTCTGCTTCCTACGCTTGCACATCAGTAACCTGAGTCTCGCCGATCCCTCCTTCGCCTCCCTTGCAATGCCCTTTGCAGGCACCGCTGCACCCACCGAGCCCCACGCCCCGGGCATGTCCTCGTGCGGGAAGGACCGGCCCCAAAACCAGGAGGTGATGTTTCCATTTAATTAGCCCCGTGGCTCGGGTTCCGCTCGGACTCCGAAGCGTACAAGGGACGAGGCGCTCGGTGTTGCTCACCTTGTGTTGCTCACCCTCCTCGCAGCGAAGGCTGAGGGATGGTCCGGAGCAGGCCCATGTGTCACCCATGTCCCGCCACTGTATCGCTGCCAGAAGGATCTTTAAACCCTCTCACAGACCCCTGCAGGTGCCCCCTGGTTAAGTGTTATCTCTAGGAAAAACATCCGGATTCAAGAAAATGGCATGAAACGAAAGGTCATGAAACTTCCAAAAAGGAGATCCTGTTCCCAGCTATGTCCAGCCACGTGGCTATTTTCATCTTAAATTTAAACAGTGAGGCTATGTTGGGTGATCCAAAAAGTGATGCTTTAGGTGAAGCATCCACACATTTACTTGTAATAAAAGGCTAATTGTTTTTAATTCAGTCTGCCAGCATTAGTTCTCGACTTGGTGAGCGCATCCTGAGACAACCCCAGCTCCTGAGCCCCGCGTGCCCCCAGCCATCGTCCCTGCTCAGGACCCTCCTGGGGAAGGGACCCAGCAGCCTGTGATGCTCTGTGGGGCCAGAGGGACGCATCCTGCCCATGCACAGCAGCTTTGGGCATCCCAGACACCGAAGCATGGAAGTGCGTGCTCATCCAGACACACAGCTAATGCTGGAGCGGGACTTGGGAAAGTCTGCTCGTTACGCACACTCCTAAGTGCTCGCTTCCTCCAGCAGGATCTCAAGGACACAAATACTCCGTCTCCAAAGGCAGGAGCAGATTTTCATTTTTTTAATGCAGCCTTGCACTTAGAAGCTCCTGAAATCCAGACCTTTCACAGCGCTTCCCTGCTGTCCCCGCTTTCTGGTTTAGCGGTGTGCAATAAGGATGCCACGTCCTTGTCCCCACGAGCATCCAGCCTCGTGTTTATCTCCCTGGAACTGCTCTGCAATGCAAATTGCTCCGTTTTCCAAGAGCGCAGTGTGGATGGAGCACATTTTCAATGCACGGGGCACAGAATTGGGAACAGCCCCCATCACTCAAAACTGTTCTGCGCCATGCGGGACTAGAAGTTTCATATGGAATTAGAAGCACAGCTCCCTTCCTGCGTGCGTGCGTGTGTTCTGTGAACGCAGCCAAGAAGAAAAAAGAGACTTGGCAAGCACTCGTTCCCTTCGCATGGGTTTGCTGCGACCGACTGCAGGCTGTGGCACTCCGGGCCGCTTGCACGCCGGTATTTTGGGGCATTCCCTGCGTCTCCAGCACGAGCCCACCCGTATCCATCAGCTGGGCTGCTCTGGGCACGGATCGCAGACACCGCTCCTGGGACAGTGGGATGCTCGTCTATACCCACTGCTGCGGGAAGCCCACGCTCTGGGATCTTAGCTTAACGCATTGAAGCATTACGCACCGAACACCTCCACGGGGCCAATCTCCCGTAGGGACACCCGCGAGGTGCCAGCGCCGCACCGTGCTGCTGGGGGAGCCACGCTCCTGCCCAGGTCCCTGCTCCTGGGGACACAGGGGGCAGGCAGGGGATATGCCAGCACCACGGGCAGGTAAACAGCAAGGGCTCGGGACGGCGAGGGAGCAGCCAGCGACCCTCTTTTGTGAGAAATGAGATTGAGAAAAGGGTAATCTGCTAAATGGCAGTGGTAAGCGGGGCTCCTTGCTGCTCTGTCCTCAACTGCAGGGGAAAAAAAAAAAAGGCCATGCAAACCCTCTTGGCAGCAATTAGTGACATGATAATAATGACCCAGAGCTACGGAAAAGCCTCACGAGCATCCCAGGCCCAAGGCAGCAGCCACATCAAAGAAATGCAACAGCATCTTTTTAGTAGAACTAAAACAGCGAGCGGGATATAAAGTCGCTACGTACGGTGCAGAGGTACAACAAAAAGCATTGTGATTTCAAATTGGCATACGCAGCGCTCCACGTGCCGGCAAGCGGGTTCGCCCTCATTGCTGCCGTCTCTGAGGCCGGATACAAAAGATGTCAACCTGCAGATAAAACTGAGCGTGTCGGAATAACGATAAGGTACAAACATGAAAGGGATGTCTCCTATGGCTAAACCCATGAGTCAAATCCAAGCATTATGCTCTAAAAATAAGTCAGAAAATCAGGTTCGAAAAAAATTTTGCTTCTTTCTTCCCCTTTTCCCCTCTGAGTTTGGTGTCTGACCACAGCAGCCTGGGCAGTTTTTCCCTCGAAAGCCTTCCTTCTCTCCATCATTTTGTTACCAGATTTCATTCAAGTTGCTGTTGTTGATGTCAGCTTTCTGCTTCAGACACGGACAGAGGAGATGGGATGGGTGGTGGGATGGACAGATGGATGGATGGATGGATGAACAGATGGATGGATGGATGGATGAACAGATGGATGGATGGATGGCATCTGCATCCACTGCATACTTTGTGCCCCAAAGAGGGAGGTGGAGGGACTGAGATGGTTCAGCCAGAGTTGCTTTTCCCCTCTATTCATGGTATTCCAACACCAAAAAGAGGAGCCACGGCGTGTTGAGCTTCCCACACAGCATCCAACAAAATATTTCTCTTCTGAAATGTCACCTCAGGATCGTTTTCTCTAAACGTTGGTATCACTGGCTGCAACATAACGCAAATATTAGTGTTTGGCTGGTCTGGGGAGGGGGAGGGCTGAGTTTAGAGAAATATACCTCATTTTCCATGCATTTAATTTATTCAGACAAAGAAAAACCCGTGTGTTCCTCCATAGCAGGCAGACCGTTTTCCACAAACATTTTCAGCCCACCAAAACCCCAACCCAACACCCAACAGTGCTGCCTGGTGGGTCCTGTTGGAGCTGGGAAAAGCAACCACGGCTCTGGAAATAATTCCCACTCCCGGGGCTGGGGAGGGGTCCCAGGGGCTCCGCTTTGCTCTCTCCCATCTCTGCTCTTCCCCGCTTTGGGTCCAGCCCCAGCACCAGAGGTGCAGGGAGGAGACGTTCCTGGGGGCTCCAAAGAGGCAGCAAACGCCTCGTGCCCACAGAGAGAAAAAATAGAGAGAAACAGGTATTTCAAGGGCACTTCATGCAAAAAGGCAAAAAAAAAAAAAAAGACAAAAAAAAAACCAGTTTGGTACATGCAATTGGTTGTGAGGCTTTGCTGCAAGGGTGGCTTTGTACGTCCACACCCTGCGGGCAGGGTGCTCGTGCTGCCCTTGTGCCAAGCGAGGCACGGGAATCAGCTCTGCCGCTGAAACGCGAGCTGTTCTGGGGACAAACTCTAATTTTAGCGCATTCTTATTTTTGTGGGATTCTGGATTAAGGCCTGCTGTGCCCAGCACTGTGCGAAAGTTAAAGCAAGAAGGTGAGGTTGCGTCCTGCGAGTGAAATAAGAGACGGGAGCCAGTGGGAGGACGCACGGGACCAAACCTGCTAATTTAGGTCAAGAAATAGAGTCTCTGCTCCAGCTGGGATCCAAGTCACGGCCCTCTCGGCGATGGAAAAGTGTTAGATCAGCCCAAAAGTGAATCATCGAGGTTGGAAAAGACCTTCGGGATCATCACGTCCAGCCACCACCTGACCCACCTGGTCCCGTGCCCAGCGCTCCCTGCCCCAGGCAGCCGTCCCATTCACTGAGGATTTCAAGAAGCTTTGAAATCGGCAGCTGGAAGATGCTGGTGACACGCAGGGCGGATTTTAGGGTGGATGTACAGTAAAGTCTCGCACCTGATTTTCCTAAAAGCTTTCTCCCGGGCTGGAAAGGCCAGCAGGGCTCTCTGAGCTGCTCTGCCTGGGGTAAAACTGCAGTGTGAGGGGAGGGAAAAACAGAGGAAACAGGGAAAAGAAAACAAACCCAAGGCAAGGTGGACAAAGTGATGGTTTTTTCGTCCTTTTTATTAAGAAGGATGATGTTAAATGCTGAGATGCTGCCGGGCTATCCCAGCAAGGTGAGCACTTCCTCCGTGAGCTCAGCAAGAACTCTCCGGGAGGAAAATCCTCCAGATTTCTTGCCCGTGGAGCATGCCAGCTTGTGTTACCTCCCCACGGCCATGGGCTGGGGGCAACAGGAGCATCCGCGGCTCAGCCGGCCCGTGGGACCACATCGAACGGTGGGATCGAGTTGTCTCCTAATTGCTGGAAGCAAACCTCGGTTTGGAGCATCCAATTTCCGTGATGAAAACGCCCAGGCCGAGCCCCGCAGCCTGCCGGCAGGAAGGTGCCTTCCCCCTAACCCGGGAGCTGCCCCCTCCGTCCGACGGGGAGGAAGGAAGCGGAGCCGAACAATGAGCCGCAGGAAGCGCGCCGAGGGCCTGATCCTGCCCCGCCGGCAGCTGGAGCTGCAGCCTCGTGCCGATGGCCGGGGCTGAGCCCGCCGATAGCGTGGGTCACGGGGATGGTGTGGAGGAGCAGAGGTGGGCGATGCTTCGGGATGCTTCACCTCCCGGAGCCCCCCCACGTCCTGCCATCCCGGTGCAAAGCACCTTCAGGTGCCCACCGCTGGGCCCCTGCCTCGCTTGGCTCCAGAAGGCAGAAATCATATTTTGGGAATTTTCCCAGCGGATTCATCTGACGGATTTCTCTGCTTTCCCAGCCCGACACAAGGATTTCCACGAGGAAGGAAGTCTCATTCCCAGGGAGAACTGGCGAGTGCTCTCAGTGCCGAGAGCACCGCCCGTTCCCACCGCCCGTTCTCGGGGGTTTGGTACAACACATCAGGCCACAGCGCCGGCTTGACAGCCTCGATTTTATAGGGCATTGCTGTGAAAATAGCCAAATCCAGCAATTCCCATGCCTGCTCCCAGGGCAACATTGCAGGCTACCCCAAATTTGTATTATTCATTTCCAGTTTATGGGGAAACAGAGACAGCAAAGCAGCGTGGGAGAAGGAGCTGTTGGCCCCTGCACGGGAAGCGCGGCTCTCCGAAATGCAGCAGGGAGCAGCCTGGGGCTGGGTTCAGCCCGCACGACTCACCAGCCCACGCCGGTCGCCCACGCCGAAATCCATCACGTGCCCAACGCCGGGCTTCTGGTCGGGGCAGGGAAGTGCCTCGAGCTAATGCCGTCCCCACGGAGAATTTCTTCACCACCTTCATACGTGGTATCTGTCCCCAGCATTGATGGACACGTGGCTCAAATCCAGCATTGATTACAACATTGATTAAAGCTGTGGGTGACAAGGTCCGGACCTGCTGCTTCGTTACGGTGGGTCTGAAAGAGGCAGAGGCAAAGAGGCTGGAGGAAGGCAGCTCTCCGGAGACGTGGATTCGGGAGACCCGCAAGCAAAATACAGCTGCAGCTCAGAGCCTGCAAGAGGAAATGTAGGGCCATAAATTTATGGAGTGAAAGCAGCTTGAACATTGATCAAAAGTACAGAGAAAGCACCAGGGAGACAGGGAAATAACAGAAACGTTAATTCAGGATCCTACCTGCCAGTGCAATAAATATTAATGTGGTAAGTTGGAGAATGGGGAGGCTTCCTTGGAAAAGCAATAGCAAAAACACCGAGATTGATTTCCCATCAAACAAAAGTTGACAAAGTAAAGCAATTAAGGGCTGAGAAACAAAACCCAACGTTAGGAGGGTGATACACGGGGTGAATTGGTTTCCAAAGAACCAATAATCGAAGCTGTTGGGTTCACTTCAGGCCCTCCGTGCTGGCTTGAACCGAGGTGCCCAGCACCTGAGCAGGCTGTGCCCCTCTCGTGTGGGCACACAACGTGTTTCTAACCACCAGCTCTTCACCAGCTGTGAGCTCTCCTCTCCTGTTTTCCTTCTCACGGGCAGCCTCCCCATTCCCACCCCTCCTCTGCACTACCCGTGCCCAAAGCTGCTCTCCATCCTGGCTCTCCCCATCATAGCAAACATCTCGCACGGGTGGCCTCCAGCTCCCTCGCTCCTCCTGCCCAAAGCCTTTGCTCTGTTATGCTCCAGAGAAGCTCAGTAACAAAAAAAAACCCTTGCTGCCCAGGAAAAATCTCCTCCCACTGGCTCCCAATGAGCCCGAGTGGCGAAACTGGAAGGTTTCTGCTTAGTTTGACGTCTGATGATGCATCCTGCGAGGGACTGTCCCCCGGCACCAGTGATGCTCTAAGTGATGGGCTTGCCCAGCGCCCCTTCTGACTCCGATGTTCCCCCCCACTGCTTGTTCTCTTCGGTTTCCTGAGTGCTGGGAAATCACCAGTGACCAAACCTCGTCAGAGCAGCCTCTTAATTGCTCGAGCGATGGCTTGGGTGTGCAAAAGATTCAAGTAAAATCTGCGTGACTAATTAAATAATTAAGCTCCGCCTGACAATGAGGGGAGCCAAAGGGTTAACCAGCGTTATTTCCCAGCCAGAAGGCAATCTCTCCCCCCTCCTCCAGCACTGCTTTTTCAGGCAAGCTTATAAAATCCACTTAAAATATTAATACCGAGCCGGTCGGAACTGTCCGGGCTAAAGGGCAATTGGAAAAGATTAATTCCCTATTACAGCCCCAGCCTTGATTTCATAACCTCAGCAAGGTTACGAAATCCCAGGGCTCGGCAGGAGCCGGAGCCCCGCTCGCTGCGGGTCTCCCGGGAGGAGCAGCGGCAGCGTGGGCCCGGGGAAGGAGGGATGGGGGAACCCAGGCCCAGCCGAAGGGACTGGGGTGCACCAGCTCCGCGTGCTCCTTGTGACGCGGTTTGCTCCCGGCTCCGCTGCCCGGTGGGATCGGCCCGAGAGAAATATTGGCCAGCAGCTTCCCGCAGCGCTGCTGGCACGGGGCTCTTCGGTTCGGCCCCGTGGGCAGCCAGCGGCCACTGGGAGGGACAAATCTGTGACTTCTTCCCTCTGTATTCGGTGGCATTTCTGGAAGATAACGCGCTTTTGGAGCACTTCTGTCCGACACGTGGACACAGGGGGAACCTTCCTGTCTAGCGGGGCAGAGGTCTAACGGGCATTTGAGTTCCCGGATCGCTGGCACCTCGCATCATGGCCTCGTTGACCACCGGCAGAGCAAGTGCTGGAAAGCAAACCTCTGCTAGTGGTGCAAATATCTCCTGTGCAGCGTACGTGGAGCTGTACAGGTGAGAAGCATGTAAGATAATGTGTCTGTCTGGTTTACTGAAGTAACCGAGACACATCAGAACAGTTTTAAAACAGTTCAAGCACTTGGGAGCTTCTGTTCTGTCCGTGTCTAAACTGTTAAATTATTTCTGGCTGTATCTACAAGTCCAGGTAGGAGAGCTCTAGCAAAGCAGCTCCGCTTGCCCTCCGTAGCAGGAGTGTGCTGGGGACCCTCAGCACAAGGAGGGACCCACACGACCCCGCTGCTGCGTTTGGCAGAACCAGGGCTCCCTGGGCACCATGCCCTGCTGGCCCGGAGTAAAAAAGCACCCAAAAGCCCCAGTTCCAGCCTAGTAGAGCCGCTTGTCCTGGCCGCGATGTGGGAGCCGGCACGGGCTAAGGGTACACAGGAGACCAGAGAGGAGCCACAGCTGCAAAGGCAACAGTCACCGTGTTAATAATTAGCACTCACCGCAGCAAAATTTTATGGAGGGGAGGGAAAAGGAAGAGTTCATCTCCACCTCTGGAAGCGGGGTGCCCGAGCAACGCGCGCTCGCCGCCGCAGGGCTTTCCAGCCCTGAACGATGCTCACACCTGCGCCAGGTTCGCCCGGCAGCACAATCCCGAACAGATGGCAGCTCTGGCCCCGCCGCTGCAGAAGGGCACTTCCAAAAGTAAATAGCAACAAATGTTTTGGTGCGTAATGCGTTGAAATCCTGATCTCACGCAGGGCTTTTTTTTTTTTTTCTTTTTTTTCTTTTTCTCTCTGCCAGCAGTGGCAAATGGCTGAGGACAAATGCTGCCGAAAAGAAGGAAGGAGGAAAGAAACTGCCAACAATTAAATGTTTTAGAAACAATTGTGCTTCAAAATCACCAAGAAGAATTCATGAAAATCAATCCTAATTCAAGACAGTTGTACTGATTTGTTCGCCTCTCCCTCTCCCTGCCTAAGCAACCAAAGCAATAAAAATGATAGCTCCATCGCAGGCAAGGAAGCAATTGAAACTTCAAAAACGCTCGACGTCGGCTGATGAAGCTTGATGCAATCTGCATGGCCTGAAAGCTAAATATTCTGCAAGAGAAGCAATGTACCGGGCGGCTGAGTGGGAGTTTCAGATAACTCCCTACCCTACCTACGCTCCAGCCTACCTGATGGAACCTGGCAGAGATTTAGGAGGGAGCCAGCAGGGACTCCAATGTCCTGCTATGGTGAAATCCAAGGGATTTAGAAGCCCACTTGATAACCCAGCACGTATTTCAGATTTCAGTGACCTGTGCTGCTATTTCCTGTAACACGCTCCTATTACTGCCTCTTGAGGCAATGCTTCTTTGAGGACTTGGCATGTATTCCTCTGCAGCACTGAAACAGAAATTGCAAAGAATATGTTTAGGGAATGGCGCATCCCCTTCGAAGGTGCTGGACTTCACCTTCAGACGTGTGTGCTCCGCCAGGAGCCAGCAGAGGAAGCAGAGGGAAGAAGAGTCAGGAGCAGAAAGAGAGAACTACTGAGAACCATTTCCTGGCAGGGTGACGGGAGGGTGATGCACAGCTGTGCTCTTTGCCAATTTAACCTTACACCTCCTTGGTTAGGCTCTCCTTCTTGTCTTTTATTTCATAGGAAAACCCACTACAGTTTCCCTGGGGCTCAGCGGAGGCCAGGATCCAAGAAGACACAGGACTGAAGTTCCTAGAAGGGAAGAGGAAAACCAGGCAGAGATTTCTGCTCGGGCCAGCCCAGCTACACCAGCACGCGTTTGCGGCGCTGGGCAGCACCAGCACCACCCAGCAGACGGTCGCTCGCTCCCTGGGGCTCACAGGGCAGGTTCGGTTCCCTGCCGCGGTGCACCCAAGGGCAGCATCTTCCCCTCGGGAGCCGGCGGCACGGCCTGTTATGAAGATACACACGGACAGTGAAAGGGGAAGGCACCTTTCTTGTGCCTGACGCTGCCTCCAGAGCTGAGCAGCCGCAGGGTGCTCCTGGAGCATCCTCCCCTCGCTGTGAGCGCAGGTGTAGCTGCGAGCTGTCCTCCGAGGTGCTCGTGCCTCCGGTGGGAAGTTCATGCAGGGCAGGGCTGCCCCGGGATGGAGGCGGTCGATGGTTGTCACACGCAGCTCCAAACCCCCCACCATCAGGGGTTATTAGTAGGAAGAATAAATGGCTGGTGAGACCCTTAGTCTCTGCCTTAGAGAAAATCCATTTTAATTCTTCCCTGGCACCAGCCTATTGAAGGCAGCAGACTTGCATCCAGCCTGAATTTCCTCTCCGTACCTTCATCCAAACAACTTCCAACTTTGTACAAGGAGGTGAAATCCTACCACATTTGTCTTCATCACTAAAAAACTCTCATTGCCCTAAATTGTTCTTCACATCAAGGAAAGCAAAGGAGGGAGGGTAGAAAGAAACATCATTTCTGTGTATATGCTAAGGGATCATCAACCTTTTTCTGAACGTTGTCTAGTGAAAAATCAAGAAGCTATTAATACTTTATGCAATGTTTACAATGTATATACAATGTTTTATATTATATATTTACATTATATTATTTATATGTACATTTATACAATGTATTATACAATGTATGCAATGTTTATACAATGCTCTTCATCCCAAATACAAACACTGAACTACAGGACTGTGTATGTCTCATGTCACCCACTGCTAAAGGTGAAACAGGGCGGATCTTTAACAATTCAGAGTAATTGTCCCCAGCAGTGTAGGAGGTGAAGAAAAGAACAGGATATTCCATGAAAAATTCAACGAGAGAGAAAGCAAGGGGTAGCCAGCTTAATCCTCAGGTGAACTATCAATGCAGGTTGCCAGAGATCCCACCTGGCATCAAAAGGTGCTGGACACAGTTCTGTTGGGAGGTCAGGGAATTCACGCAGTACATTTGAAAAACACTTGTTCGGCCAGGGAATACACTTCTGCAGCCAAACGTGGGATGTTCTGATCCGGGCAGCAGTCAAGTACATCTCGAGTAAGCTGAGCTACTACAGACGTCTGCGATCTCTGTGCTGTGCTGATGCATTTTTCCACGTCTTGATCACTAAGGCAGATCTCTCTGGAGCTGGCCAGGCACTAAGTTTCTGACACCGCTGAAATCAGGAGGAGTTTCACTGCTGCCCAGTGAAGCCAAGAGAGACGGCCAACAGCAGCCACCTAGCAATGCTCTCCTCTTGGGAAGTCTCACGGTATTTCCTGGCTGTGGCCAAGCTCTGTAGGTAAGGATGGCTCCACCATCCAGCCGCTGGCCTGCCCAGCCCAGTTTCCTTGACTGGGAGTCAACTCTGTCGACCAGTGGCCACCAGAGGCTGCGGTAGGAGGGTACCCGAGCAAGGCACGGGGACAGCAGCCCTGTCCCCTTGCACTCGTGGCTCCTGACAGCCTGCCACCCAGGGACATCTTCAGCCAGCGGCAGTAACTCTGTGTGTGTGATAACCTTTGATGGACGTTTTCTCCATGACTCTTTTCCCACTGCTTTTTGAACCTGGATCAGTTTTAGCATCCAGCCAATATTTTGGTATTAGCTGAGTGCACTGATACTCCCGATACGGTGTTTGCTCGAGGTACGGTTTCATCCCTGCTTGAGATGGCATTTCCCCCAGAATGACCTTCTCAGAATAACACCGCCTGTTTCACACGTGCAGAGCTCCTTCGCCCCCCTTGCCTTCCAGTCAAAGCAAGTCCTTGGTTTAGAGCATTGTGAGGGATGCTCGCGAAGGTTAACTTCAGCCAAGGACAGCCAGTCTCTATAGGCTCTCTTCAAAATCAGAGGTGAGAGATGGTTCCCATTACTCATCCTCCGCTGAAGGAGTGTCTCTTTTTGTGCACTGATTACAGCCTCTGTCAGCTAAAGCTAGCCTTCGTGAATCACATCGGTACTTACAATCAGGAAGCATTGCATGACTCTGAAATAACACTTGGTAAAGCAGATGCTTATTTTAAATATTGTAACACATAATTCTAATAGAAGAACAATGTGATGATTCCGTACAAAAAATACCAAAAGGGTTTTGCAGAGAAAAATAGTAGGAGTTGCATTTAACTAACGGTATATTTGTACTTACAGTAGCTTCTGAAGTAAGTATACACTCATATTTTTAGGGACTGAATTAGCATTCCTCCATAAGATCACTCATCAGGACTACTTGTGTGAATGAGAGCTGCAAGGTTTCTGGATAGCATTTATATAAAAACAGGAATGTTCCTGAAGTGCTGTAAACGGAGCTGCTTAAATCGTCTATCTGCATCTTGCATCTGATGACAGCAGCTGAATGAACTGACACTCGTAGGCAATCAGTTGCACGTTTGAGCTGGAATGCTTAATGCAGAAGGTTAAACTTGGCTTCATCCAGACCATTCAGAAGGTTAAACTTGGTTTCACCAGGACCGAGCAATGACTGATTTTTTCATACGGAGGAATCAAGACTACGTCTCTAAACAACTTTCCTGGATCGTGGCAGATTTTTTTCATTCCTATGAAATCATCATCCTTGATACCGAGGAAATAGGAATGGCAAAGGGCTGACGGGGCCCTCATCCTCCTTAAGCCCCAAGCCAAGGTCAGCTACCCTGTCTCATTCTTGGCACCCTCTCAGCCTGGCCCGAAGGACAACATTGTACAGCTTCAGTTTCACGGTTTTTCAAGGTTACTGGTGCACCTGCTGAGCCATTCGTGCTATTATACGTTCTATCTGCAGGAATTTTCTTCCTGTACCATTTAGGTCCTCGCATCACCACCAAGGTATGGATAGGCACAGTACCATACAGGCATAAATTGGATCGGATGAAGGGACAGAAAATAGTGCATCTCTATGTAAACTTGTTCCAAGAATGAAAATACCCACAGGGGAATCTGTACTGATTTCCTCTCCAAAAACCAGCAGCGAAACAGTTAATTATTCAGCTTCTGATTTTTTTTCTTTTAGGCCCACAAGCTTTTCTCTTTATCTGCCATGTGTCCCTGAACCACTAGAAAACAGAAAACTGACACAGAAAAGTCTCCTTAGAGCTGGGAGCTGAAAGTCACTGCAGGAAAGGGAGAGGAGTTCACACCTCCTTAGGGGTTCTTGACAAGTTCTTCCTCACTTTGCGAAACCATAACCTGGGGCTCTCTGCAGACTTAAGTAAGAAGTAGTAGAAACCTTTAATTTTCTGTAAAACCCTAGATTCTGCAGAAACTGATGTGGATCCTTGGGAAATTGTTGGTGTGAGCTACAGCACTGAGCAATGCTTTCATTTAGCTGTTGTCTTGTGGGACAGGGAGACAGCCCTTTGTTCCAAGAGCTCCTCCACCCCACTTCATGCAGTTCTCTGCCCCCCCAGCAGATCTTTTACCTGGCATTTGTTCCTTTCCTCTGAACACATCCCAATCTCTCTCATTTCTTCTCGCCTCTATGGCATGAGAGACTCGAACACATTTTTTTTTCTGAGGTTAGTTCTAAGTACTTTGAAGATGAGCTGTTGTATCTCTATGTGCTAATGCACAAATGTGCACATTAGCAAATGTGCACTGCCCCTCCAGATGGCAAACGTTTCCAGCCCCACGTGCCCCAGCCCCAAAACTTCACCTAATTCCAACACAGGAGCTGTCAGTGGCTCCCAGGTCCTGTAGTTACCATTGCCCAGCTGGATAGACTTGGAAAACTAATGACAAAAGGAGGCTTTTCAGCATTTTTCTAAAGGTGGTCAGGCTGTCTAACTTCTTTGGGACAGGTATTTTGCAGGTCATATTCTTATCCAGACTTTTTTTAATATATATATATTAATATATAATATATATATATATATTGTTCTTGTTTTGAGGGCAATTTTCCATGCATTAAACCCACCCATTCCCTCTCTTTCCTCAATACTGGTCTAGTAATTCTCCAAGTCACTAGTCAAATTCTGAGGTGCCTCCTCATCTGACTTGCTGGAGTAGAACATATCTGTGGAGTACGGAGTGAGTAAGAATGAAGTAAGGATATTTGCAATTTGACCTAGTATCTGTGCATTTCATTAATCCTTCCTCCATCAACCACTTAACCTTTATGGGCATTCTTATTGCCTCTCATTGTATTGATTTCAGTCCATTTCTCCAATTTAGTGAGATCATGCAGTATTTTAAACCTGTCTTCCACTGCATAACTAGGTTTAGCTGGGGGGTAATTGACATCAATTTAAAGAATGAAAAATTAGGCTGAATATCCGGGGAAAACTTCCTAATGGTGAGATCTGTTAGAATGCATTGCTGCCTCTCCGTGGGATCGGTGGCAGTTCCATTAGCATGTGCATTAAAACTGTGCCGAAGAAACGTGAGATTATAGGTTGTACAGAACGATCCTGAAGCAGGAGGGGAAGGACAAGCTGCAAAGCACTGTAGCTTGCTTCCTCTGGTCACCTTATCCTGGCTTTGCTCCACTCCCTCTTCACACCGCCCGGCAGTTCACTGCGGATGTGCAGAGCGGGCAATATCAACTGGTTGCGGGGACAGGATCCAACGTGACGCTCCCTCCGACATTACTGCAGCTTCACTTGTGGCAGTGGGAGTGTTGTGGTAGCTGTGGGAATCAAAGCCACTCAATTCGTCTTTCCTGAGGCCCACTGGAGAGTTTTCCCAGCCAGTTTTACTACCTGCTGGCAAGGCATGAGGCGTGCGCGGCGGCATCCAAGAACACTTGCTGCATTTGGTGGCCGGGGCTCGGAACGCTCCCCGAGGCCAGGTCCAGGCTGTGAGACCCAGGAGGGCTTCCTAACTCCTGGGTCCAGACATGCTCCCTGGCTTCCACCTCACCACATCTGCCTTGTTTCTGCGGGAACCAGAACGAGATGCCTGGCTGGAAGGAAGGCAGAGCACCTGCCACCCCCCGACCTGCGAGGTCGGAGGCCAGGACGGTGAGGTGTGCCGGAGGGCACCTCCGTCCTACAGTCCGGACGAGGTCAGGAGAACCATTGGAGACACCCGATCGCCTGCAGGAACACGCCAAGATCACAAAGCCGCAGTTCATAGAGCAACATCACTCTGGCGCAGTGTATTTTAAATGCATCCATCAATTCTGCTACCATTCTTCACTTCTTAAAGAAATAAATAGCTAGTTTTTTTCTAGCAGAACAGTTGAAAACTGGTGGCGACAAGAAGCTTATTCATGCTGAGGCCAGATCAGAGACACAGAATGAGGACTTTGTTTTAAAATGCACTGTTTGCAGAGATAATAATCCAAGCAGAAACAAGCACGTTCTTCACACACCTCGAGTGAGATAGTTTAATTGCAGGACTGGCCAGAAAAAAAAGGTTCTCATTCCCACCTTTTATGGAGAGGTTCTGTCATATTTAAGTAAAAAATAATAATTAAAAGAGCCTGTTTTTATCTGAAGTTGTTACTGACAGCAACCACTTTTTTATTAGAAGAGGACTTCTGTCAGCTCCTGAAAAATGGAAACATCATTTTCAGCAACAAAACCCAACATATTTATCTCAAAAGCCAAGTAGGCTGGTACATATTTTGATTGTTTGGTGGGGGAGGCAGGCTTTTTTCTTTTCATGTTCTCGAAATTCATCTGCCATGAAAAAGCAGATTTGTCAAAAAATGAAATTTCCCACTACAAAAATTTCAAAGGAAACATTTCCATCAGCTCTGCTCAATTAGCAGCTGCATAAAAATGGCTCAGAAATGGCTCGATTTCACAGCTGCTCCCCTGAATCTTTCTGAGAGCAGAGAGAAAAAGGAGAAGACTTGACCACTTCCAATTTTCCCTTAAGGAAGAAATTAGCAGATACTTGTGGAGAGACTGGGAGTGCACGCGGGACAAAAGGCCAAGTGCAGACTTTGCACTGGTCAAGCAGAAGAGAAATAATTTTCTCCATGGCAGGAGGTGCAGGCTACAAATTTGCCCAATAACGAGTAGCCGGAGGCTGATACAAAAGACTAATTCTCTCACTAAAATCCTTGGAGAGCATCCCAATATGACTCCAAGGCTGGCAAGCTGCTGGAGAAGACAGGAAGTAAATGCAGCCATCTCATGAGGACACTGCCTCTGGATTTCTTGATTGTGCTTTTCCTATACTGCACTTTCCATAATGCCCTCCGGCTGGTACCATTGAAATGAAACCTATTGATTGAAATTCTGATCCTATTGATTTTACACAAGAGATTTGCATGAGTATGAAAGAGCGGGAACTGCTCTGTAACCACTCCCATCTCCGTTTATTCCCTGCTGAACGCACGCGGTAGGCTTGCTTGTCCATGCAGGCATCGCCTCAGTCCCCTGAGCTTCCAGAAATAAATTACCCCAAATTCAGATATTCAGTACCTATTAGCTCACAAACGTGTGGTAAGTATTACCGGTCCCTGAATACACTAACATTATTTATGAGTTCCCTTTTGCTTTCTTTTGTCTGCTCCTGCCTCACATCTCTTCTTCACATCGTTAACCACACACCATGTTCTCCCCCTTCATTTCAGACGTGTTGAGGCAAAATGGAAACATTTTATGGGAAGGAGGTGGGATGGGAAGCGGTTCTGGAAGGAGGTGATGTTTGCCTGGAAGGAAAGTGCTAGGGAAGTTGTGCTAAAAACAGAGAGCGCTGTCAGAATTTGTATTTCCACCCCTAGGGGAAGGGTGCGTGGATATGGGAAGTGCAGAACTCAGGAGAGCAGCTCTCGGAAGAGCCCGGAGGAGGCAATGCCCAGCGCAGTGTGAGCGTGTGGTCCCCTGCACCCGACACAAGAAATGGCTGCCCCTGCCCTTCCCGAGCCCCGTGGGGCTGCCCTGGCCCCGTCCGGAGCTGGTGTTTCCTTATGGATCGCTCACTCAATGCAGTGACGCTCACAGCAAGCCTCCTGCCTCCTTTTTCTGTTTTGTGGGGAGGTGGGGCAGGGTTTAGAGGCAAAACTAGCTGCCTTCCCATTCACTCAAACCTTCCCTTGCAGACTCCTTATTTATTGAAGAGGGTTGTGTTCTTTCTATACATCAGCTAGTAGACCTTGATTTTGTTCATTTTTGCTTGATGCATCTTAGTTCGCTGCACTCAACACTTCCTCCTCTTCTCTCTAAATCTTTTTATAGTCAGGCTGTCACATATCAATCAATGTTATGGATTAAAGTTGAATATATCATGACTTGTCTAGTCCAGTAGAAACGCATTTTAAACAAAGCCCTAATTGTTTTATTTTCCCCATTGACATTTTCTTCTTCTCTATTCCTAGCTTTATGAAATGGCAAAACCTGCCAGGAAAATTGCAAGATTTTAACTCGCTAAAATTCCTAAATAACTGTTAGCTGTCATGGAACGGTTGTGACAAGCAGGCAGGTTATCCGGTGACAGGAAATCTTTCATTGCACTGCAAAACAAAACAAAACAGAAAAAGGCCTGTTAATTAGACTGATGGAAAACATCATCCAAAATGGTGGTGAAACTCGATGTCTCGCATCCAGCACACAAACGATTCACGTGACAAGTGCCGATGGAGACGGTTTAGCGGCCGGGAGCCTCCGAGGGCAGGTCCCCGCCGCAGGTCGGGGCAGTGACGGGCGCCGGAGGCACGGCCAAGCAGGGCCCAGGCGCTCCCCATCCCGCAGCGACGGGGGCAGGGAGGAGACGGGAGCCGGGGTCCCGGCCTCTCCGGCCCGGGGCAAGGGGGACGGCGCCCGAGGGGCGGCAGCGGCCCCGGGGGAAGGGGCAAGCGAGC
>VXAA01005179.1:896-19705 GCA_013399115.1 Anseranas semipalmata
TTTCTTTGACATTGCCTAGCCATGTCTAGCATTGACCTTTGTTAAGTTTTATTCCATATGCTTGGAAAGAAGAGTAATGGAGTAAATTAGATCAATATGTTACACATATACTGGAGTTGTTTCTATTTTTTATTCTCTCTTGGTATTTTCTAATAATGTTTCTTTCAATTGGTCAAAATAAGATGGACACATGAATCAGAGAGCGGGTGAGGTTTTTGGTTTCACTTTCATGTGCTACCTAACACTGGAAAAGAAAATACAGGGAGACTGAGCTCAACAGTTCACATCTAGAGTCTGATTTTGATTGTAGTTTGCAATGAGTATGTTGTTGGAAAAAGTAGAAGATCATGTTTCATTTTGGGGAGGGTTAAGTCAGTTAAAAAGCTTGAAACTATCAGAGTGACAAAAGATGTTATGATCATAAAATACACTTCTTGCAATTCTAAACATCTGTAGTAAATTTTTTTCATACTAAGGCTTATCTTGTTGCTTTGCAGAAGTAATGCTGTCCCTGGTTTGAAAATCTAAGAGAGCTTTCTGTTTGCTTAAGGTATAAAAGAAAATGGAAGAAGATGAGACTTTACAAGGTGAACCTGAGAGGGCCGAAGTTAAAGCACATGCTACCCCTGAAATCAGTCGGCGGATATCAGTTAGTGAGTTCCTTTGCCATTGCTGTTATGACATTCTGGTTAATCCCACCACCCTGAACTGTGGACACAGTTTTTGTAGACATTGCCTAGCCTTGTGGTGGGTATCCTCCAAGAAGAATGAATGTCCAGAATGCAGAGAAAAATGGGAAGGATTCCCCAAAGTCAACATTCTCCTCAGGTGATTATAATGTGCTTTTTTAAAACTGATTTCTAAAAAAAAAAAAATTAACTGTCTGTTTTCTTGAATTTGCTGTAAATTTTTGTATTTTCTTGGTAATCTGAACTGTCGCAAGGATGTTTAGAGCCTGAAGTCTTTCACATTCTTCATTTTTCTGAACTGTTCAAGCACGTTTTTCCGCATGGAAGTAAGGTGTTGTTTGCTTGCTTGTTTTTTCTGCTTTTAAATATTTTAGGGAATGGAGAGGAGCAATCTTTTTTATATTGAGATACTTGCATTTTTTTTAATTATTGGGAAATAACCAGTTGTATTAAGTTAGAAGGATCCTTGATAACTGTATGATTATTTCTGTAATAGGAATTATTTATAGGAAGAAATGTGATCTTATAGCAGAAGAAAGCTCAAAATATCAAACTGTTTTCTTCCATTACCTGCAAGTTCTTGTGGTGGTTCAAGACAACATTGGCCTGTATTAATAGGATTTTAATAAATAGGTTATAGAATTGATGGTGCTCTTTTATGTTGTTTCTTGCCTAGCATTTTTGAATAATCAGGGCTTCCTAGTAGCACACACAATACTAATTTTATATATGAAATAAGGATTAAATTTTTTAAATGTGAGATTTTTGATTTCCTCTATCTTTAAAAGCTAAGGAAAATGCTGTTTTGAAGTAATTGGTTTAAGTTTAACTTTACTAAGTATTGATAACAATCTTTTCTTGCTTTCAAAGATGACAGTCTTTAGTAGAGGCTGGAAAACAAAAATCTTAAAATTATTCCCTTTTCTGAATGTTAAGCCTCAATGGTTATAGGTCAATGACAGGTATTTTTCCCATTAGGGATGTTATTGAAAGGCTATTTTCTGATGCCATTGAACAAAGAAAAGAAGATATTCAACAAAACAGTGATGTAGCACGCAGCTTAGCAACCTTCCAAAAATATGGGAATGACCAGATTTCTACAGCTCCAAACACAGGAAGAATTAATCCTCGAGGAGGAGGGTTTTTCTCAGGCGTTCTGACAGCTTTAACTTGTGTAGCAGTAAGTTTCATCTGGATGGTTTTCCATATACTTCATTTAATATGTAAATAAATATACTTAAATTACATGCACATAAAAAAGATTGTCAGTATAGAAGAGACTTCAGCTGAGCTGAGTAAATAAGGTAGCATTCAGAGTTGTCTGTCAGGAACTACAATTGCAATATACAACAAATGGAAGTTAGACAACTTGGCTAAGACTTCAAGATACTCTCTTATAACCTAAATATTCTAGGGTTCTTAGAATGGAACATTTTGCATGTCAAGCCTCTTAATGCACATTTATTTGTATGATTAATATATTTGTTTTGCAGGTAAACAATCTCTCTCTTTTTTTTTTTTTTAAATCTACCTATAGGTAGTACTACTTGGGTATCACTGGAGTAGCAGAGAATTTGAAGATGATCTTCTTGTCCACAAACCAGTTGGTAAATGGACTGCTGAAGAAGTGATACTTTGGCTAGAGCAACTGGGCCCATGGGCTTCACATTATAAAGAAAGATTTTTGCTGGAGAAAGTGAATGGAAGGTGAGAGGTCTAATCGTCAAGAGCGGCTATCATCTAAGTGGACTGCTGGATAGCTTTCATTAGACGTGATATATTATGAATGGACCAGACATTGTTCCATAGATTGTGGGAATATTCTCTTGATGTATCAAAATAAAATACAGGAGAAGTTTTAACACTTGTAGTTGAAAACTTTAGTAGTAGATACTAAGCAATCTAACTGAAATTTTTCTAAGAACTTGTTTAAATACTGCCAATGCAAACTGAAATGATACTGAAAGTAAAATTCTACTAATGCATTATCTACCCCCCCCACCTTTTCTTTCTTGTGGAAATAATGAATGTGCTATATGCATTGTTGCACTCCACCCGAGAGTTCTAGGTTTGATATCAGGAGACCAGACTAGATCTGTGATGTACTGAAGAATTGTGTTCAGTAATAGCCAACAAGCTGATAAATTTGCATGCTGAAAGCAGGCAAGAGAAAACTTGAAAAGAAGGATATTTAAAACCCAGGCTCTGAGACGCAGTTGATTCAGAACACTCGATATGGAATGTAATCCAAAAGGTGATACCTTCTATCAGTAGCTTATTGTTTCAGTATGTAATTACTGATTTGTTAGTCATATCTTCTTGGTGAAGAGTCACTGTTTACCTTCTGAATTCTTCTGCTTTTGTAGGCTCCTTCTAACACTGACAGAGGAGGATTTCACAAAAGAGCCTTACAGTATAGAGAACAATAACCATAGAAAAGCTATTATGGCAGAATTGGAATGTGTCAAAACTTTAGGTGTTAAACCACCACAGAACCTTTGGGAATATAAGGTAAATTCTTTATACAGTCTGACACCTGTATTAATTGTTTTTAAAGTAATGTCTTTCAAAGGAAATTTTCTTAAAATCAAGAGGAATGTTAAGGAAGTAAAATTACCTCTGTAAAACTTGCTCAGTTTAATGAACTGCTGTATTTGAAAAATGATCCTTTGAAAAAGGATTGTTAAAAAAGTCTAAGAACTGGCATGTCCCTTTCATTTTATTTTTTCATTGTTTGCAATTTGATACCTTTCAGGCAGTAAATCCAGGAAAATCACTTTTTCTTCTGTACGCACTGAAGAGTTCTCCAAGACTCAGTATGTTATACTTATATCTGTTTGATTATGCAGAAGCTTTCCTACCCTTCATCCACACAATTTGTCCTATGCAAGAAGACCAGTATGAAGATATTGTCACAAAATTATTAGTAAGTGTTCAAGTGCTGCATGGGTGAAGCACTTCACGATTTAGTTGCTTTAAAATACATGATATAATTATTCACTATTTCATCTCCTTGCAATTCAACTTTTTAAAAAGAAACCTTAGAAAGTAAGTGGTTCCTCTTATTTTATTGAATGGGATTAACAGAGTTATGACCGTAACCTTTAATAAGATTTACTTAAGGGTTTTATGACTTTAAACCTGTGAAACTTTTTTTTTTTTTTTTTTTTTTAAGTTCACTCTACTGTAGAAAGACCTTTAACTGAAAATATCTGCATTTAACAAATGGCATTATAAAGGCTGGCTGTTCGTGATGTTTTATACTAAAGTAATGGAAATTATTGGGTTACAATATTATCTACCAGAAAGCGTAAAAAAGATTAATTACTGCTTTCAATTTATTTAAAAATAATCAACAAAAGAGTAGTGGAAATAAGCCAGTATTGTGTCTATTTAGTAGGAAATTGTTTAAGTCTTTTTATCCTAATTCACAGGATCTTAAACATCCTACTTGGAAACAGTGGAGAGAATTCATTGTGAAGTATTTATTTTTGCCATACCAGTTGATAGCTGAATTTGCTTGGGATTGGCTGGATGTGCACTACTGGACATCGAGATTTATAATTGTAAATGCCATGTTGCTCTCTGTTCTGGAATTATTCTCCTTTTGGCGGCTCTGGTCAAGAAGAGAATTGAAGTAAGTCTTACTGAGCTTGTTGAAGAGTGTAGGAAGTACATGACCTTATAAACTGGAAAATAAGTCTTCTGTGATTTCACAGTTATTTACTGAAATGACAGTGTCTAACCACAACTCTGAGGCTAATAAGAATATGTGAATCTGTATATACTGCTCTTGAACATCTTTCTTGTTGGGAATACTTGAATTTATTTCTTATAGCTGGTTTTACTGATCAGATGTAGCAAATTCAGTAATGGTAATATGCGTGTGCCTAACCATTAGTTCTCAGGGTAAGAGTTAATATGTACCTGCCTTTTATAGTAACTGGTATTAGCTGTCAGCTGAGAACTAAACATGCAAGAATTCTGTCAAGATGTGCTTACAGTATAGTTATTAAAGGATGTGTCCTCAACATCATAAATAACAGTTTAGTTAGACTGATATTACCTCTAATGGTGATCAAAAATGTGATCAAAATTGCTAGAAGTAGCTGAAAAGTTACCGCTTCAGTCTTACTTCAGGTGTATTAATCTCACTTCATAATTGCTGTGATCTTTTGTTTATAGTTTTTAGAAGTTGCATGGGAGAAATTCTTGGTTTGGCATATATGGGGTTTTCACTTTGTTTGTCAGCAGCTAGGGGGCAGAACATCTTCAAAAGAGAGCAGGGTATATGAAAGTAATCTCTGACAAGTCTGGAATTTTACCACTTTAACTTGCTGTGGTTTGTGGTCTGAATAAATTGACTTAATACATCCTCACGTAAGAAGTACTATCACTGGATTTAAAGAAAGCTTTTGTGGAGTGCAGAATGATGTTTTACAGGTAACTGAGTAGGTGTGAAATAATTTGAGGCCACAGCACATATTAGCTTGTCTTAGAATGGTTAAAAATAAAACAAAGTTCCTCTAAGCCTCTCCTTTTCATTTTCCACAGGACTATTCCTCACAGAATGTGGAGACATTTCTGGAAAGTCTCAACCCAGGGTCTTTTTGTTGCCATTTTTTGGCCTTTTATTCCTCAGTTTGTCTGCAATTGTTTGTTTTACTGGGCCTTGTACTTTAACCCAATTATAAACATTGATCTTGTGGTTAAAGAAGTAAGGCGTTTGGAGACACAAGTGCAGTGACTGGCATTGGAAATTTTGAGTTATTTAGCTTCTAAAAATGGATATTTGAAGGAAACCTTGCTTTTCTCCTTTATGTATGTGGCAGTGAAAATGGTGGATTATGTTAACTTAAACATACAAAAAAGCCTTAAGGTAAGTTACCCTTAAACAGCTGATTCCACTTCTGAGGATGGGCTTTATTATCCAAAATGAATTTTGTAGTAAAAAAAAAATATATATATACATATATTCCTGATTTAGCCATTTAAAACTTACAGTCATGTCATCATATTTTTGATCAAATCAAACTTCTCTATTGTGTCTTAAAATCAGTGTCTTCTGAACAGCTACGGTGGTGTTTTTAACTTAGTATTTCATATTGGGGAAATGTGTTGCTCAGAACTTACATTTGCCAAAGGAGAGCTCTTCCTGGATAGGCTTGATATTGATAGTACTTCAGTGTTTTCAGCCTGCTTTATGTGTGATGTTGTGACTGTCAAATGTGCAGTAAAGTTTGTTCTAGAATTCCCCCTGTTGAAGGCAAAGACTGAGTTTTCTTGTCCTTTGGAAAATATAGTGATTTGCCATTCAATTTTTTTGTTTGGTTTTATTCAGATCAGTTAGACTTCATCAATAGCTTCCTTAATGCTCTCCTCTTAAAGTCTGTTGCTAATCCTTAAATTCAGGTTTATCTCTTAAAGGGATTACTTTGGATAAGTGACCTGACACTGTAATTACGTCTTACAATATAAGGTGTGTATCTAGATCTGTGAGTGAATGTTGACTGGAAAGGTATTTTGTATAAACTGGATTGCCATTTATTAATGTACGGTTTTTGACTGAAGCAAAAGTTAACTTAGATATTCAAGAGCTGTGTCGCCTTGCATTATACATTGTTGATTTTTTTCATTTGTATCATTAATATGAACTTTAAATTTGCCTATGAATATTTTTAAAGATTAAAGATATCTTTTTAAATCTTAGTCCTTCCTAAAGAAGTTTTATTTATTTATTTTATATGAAGTGCTTGACATTACCTTTGACTTGTGTAAATTTGTTCTGTAGCCCTCTAGCTTCAAGTAAGTTGAGGTGGGTGAAGGTAAAACACTCCTTGTTCTTAAACTGTTAAAATTACCATTTATGAAAAAAATGTGTTATTCAGCGATCCTTGTTACTGACTTCTCTTCTTAAAATGTTTCCCAAAACTATGGAACGACCCTAGCTAGTACCATCTTATGTCCTTATGAGTTGTACAATTCTGAACTGTGCAAACTCGTGCTGTCCTGTGAGATGAAACACTGACGGGAAAGTTAGCTCGTCCTAGTGACTGATATTTTCTGAGGTGTCTGTCTTGGTGACAGTTTACATTTGCACTCCTAAATCTGGCTCTGAAGTTTTAAGGGTGTAGAACTTCTTTCTGTGCTTACAGGAAACTCAAGGTATACACGGAGTAAGAAGCTCAAGCCATATCAAATGAACAACTTCATAAAAAAAATGCATTAAAGAAAGTAAATACTTGCAAACAAAATAACTATGTTGGACAATTTTTAGTACAGGTTGGACCTCTTAAGTAGAGTGAGATGCAAAAGTTGAATTAGGTTTCTTAATAAGCGTTTAATATGAACGAGAGGGCTCTTTACGCTGTTTCTGTCACTTCATGCATTTCTTCCTGTCAGTTCAAATTTAACAAATGTTAAGATAAATGTCAGTGGAAAAGTGTGGATTGTGTCTTACATCCAGTGGAGGGGGGATTGAAAGTTTACAATGAATGATATTATGAATCTGTGAACCTGAATATAAACCAAACTATATTAGATACTAGGAAGAAATTCTTTACTATGAGGGTGGTGAGGCGCTGGCACAGGCTGCCCAGAGAAGCTGTGGATGCCCCATCCCTGGAAGTGTTCAAGGCCAGGTCGGATGGAGCTTTGGGCAACCTGATCTAGTGGAAGGTGTCCCTGCCCATGGCAGAGGGGTTAGACTGGATGATCTTTAAAGGTCCATTCCAACCCAAACCATTTTATGATTCAAACAAATTTTAAGTCAGTTACTCCTTAAACTGATAAATACTAAATAGGAATTTGAGCTTAGTAAATAAAAGCTTACACCAAACTACTGACGTTGCTTTTTTAGTCCATGTATTGTAGAAGGTAAATAAGAGGATAAATGTTCACTTCAGCCATTCTGGGATAGAGGAGCTGAAGTGGCAGGAAGGAAGATCAAGAAAGTGGAAAAATAATTTCTTGTCACTACTGTGACAAAAATAGTCTTTTTAGATTTAAATACATACAGGGTTTTCATAAAGGCTGATGTTGCCTATCTAGTATCTACACAAAGGCTGAATCTCGCCACACATAAAATCTGGCCACAAAAGGTACTTTGTATGATAGGGAGCTTTAGAAAAACATTTGGCAGCTTCACGATCACATTCGCATGCCATTTTTTGACATTTGTCTTCTAGTGATTCTGAAAGAAAAGAAAGTAAGTTTGATATTAGCTTGAAGTCATTAAAAATACCAAATGGAAGTACAACAATTGCTACCTCCTGTTCTATATTTGCCATATAAAAGTTGTAACCTTTTATAAAACAATGATCATGCTTTATTTTGCTCTTGCAGTTCAAATGCAATAGGGACTGTAAGACAGTTCTTTTGTGTATTACGAAATCTTTAATATTTAGACTGAGCTCCATGCAAGGACAGCTCAGCAACAGAGGATATATAAGCATGGTTTGCTTTAGCAAAAGTTCTTTACCTTCTTTAAAAAAGCAACTCTGCTAACTAATTCCTCTTTAGAAAGTGGTATGTAACCCTCCCTGCCTGCCCTTTTGCTCTAGTGAAATTTGAGTTTGGGAAGAAATTTTCCATTTCACATGTGCTTTAATCTATTAAAGGATGTAATAATAAAAATTATATATGTGTAATAAGGGATGCAAAGATGTTCCATGTTCAGCTTAAACCCCATCCCCCCCTTTTTTTATTAAGGTGTTTAGTAAGAAGTTAGGTAAAATGTGTTTAAGTACAATAAAATCCATCTCTGGCCATATTTGTTTTGTAATTGTAGTGTTGTAACTTAACAGATTTCTTGGCATGAATGGTTTCTTCTAGCATCAACATTTCTTGTTGGCACGAACAGTTTCTTCTACGGCAGTATATTTTAGTTTTATTATGCCAACCCAGAAATGTGATATTTTTTTCCTGCAGCAGTCTGTAAACTGAAAAGTTCTTGATTATGTTTTGTCTGAGTATTTAACACTTTGAAAGCTTACCTCTATCTCTGCTTGAGATTTGTCTCGGAGTAGAACAAGCATTCACTTCTGTGATGAATGAACTCAAATTCTGCTATGCAATGGAACTGTTACTGTATATGTTGATGCTGTAACTAGCTACCCTACGAGCTTCTCAATAGCATAAGTAGCATAAATAACTTAACAGCATAAATAAAACATTAATTGATAAGAATGGAGAAGAACTATTCCTTTTTTGTTGTTGTTGTTATTGCTCCAAACTTAATTTTCTCCATAGTATGCCAGCTATTTTGTTTCAGCTTTATTTCTTGATGACATGCTTATTGTCTTGGCCAGTATTTTAAAATGTCAGCTTCTGGACTGAACAGGAGCAGAACCTTTACAGCCAAATATAGGTTGACTGCAATTTGACTGTTAATCAGATAGTTTAAGAGAGAAGAAGCTTAGTACTTCTGGAGCAGAGGAGGAAATTAGTAGACACTTTGGGCAAAATAGGGATCAAATGAAAAGGAGGAAAGAAAATAACATCAAAAAACTTCATCTGATTTCAGGTCAGGCAAATATTAAAATTGAGTTGTGAAGTGATGGATTTTCTTGTGTTTTCTCCAAATGGCCTACTCTGTTACCTCTAAAATATGGTAGTCTGAGAGTCAGACTTGTAAACAAGTTTATATAACGGCCCACATTTTTTGCGGTGCAAATAATAAGCAATTCTTTTTTGTATTTGTATTCTGGCACGCGATTATATGCAAAGTAACTTTTTAAACAGCTGTAATTTTCTGGCCCCCTGTTTGTAGTTGCTCTCCAGTTGGAGACCAGCGGGGCATAGCATAACATGAGTTCCTTAATCTCTCTCTCTCTCTCTCTCTCTCTCTCTCTCTCTCTCTTAATGTGTGCCATGCAGCTTGAGTGAAAACAAGTGGGTTGGTTTGTTTATTTTTATGGTGTTTTCTGAAAGAATAATAGAAACTTGTAGATAATAGAAACTCTGTCTGGGTATATATGTCAGCAGGTGGCGATTTAGAAGAAGAAATTGCATTCAGTTGGCATAGCCACACTTTCTGGAAAAATAGCTTACCCTGGCAAAAGAAGTCGCAAAAGGAGGGAAGGCAAAATAAGGATTTTGCAGTTAAGGAAGCATCTTTTTCTATGAAGTCCATGCTACACTTGGTAGAAGTAAAACTAAACCCAAACACTAGAACTGTCCACTCACCACACACAACAACATTGTCTTCGCATTCCCAATGGTAACTTTCTATCTTGGGGTGACAACCTGCTCGTTCTGCCTTGCCATAGCAGCAATCATGGTTAAAGCAGCACCTGAGAGTAACAGAAAAGGGTTTGCCTTAATTCATACTGTGGTAGTTTACAGTCACATAATCTGGATGTTGTTTGTCAGCATGTTTCTGTAGGTTGTGAAGTAATAGAACAGCCAATGTATGTGAGTGTGCAAAGAGTTGCCCCCTAAGGATTCAAAACAGGATAATTAATAGATAATATGGACAAAGTATTCTTTCATGTAATCAATGATGAGGAAAAAAAGCGTCTGATACATGTGGATCTATTTGAATTTTCCCTGTGTTTTCATCCATAAGAATCTTTAAAGTATTCTCAGTTTTGAACAAAATACCTACTTAAAACTTTATCCCTTTCTCCTAGCCCCTTTCAAGAAGATGATCAAACACCAGAATAGTTTGCTAGATAAGTGACTTATTTTTCTGCCAACTGTTGATGGCTTTTGTAACAGCTGCCAACAGGGAGGGGACAAGAAAATTTGTTAGGCCATAGCATACTATCAAAAATGTCTTTTTATGCTGAAGTCCTGCAGGTGGATTGTTCAGTAATGTATAGGCATGGCTGCTGTTTAATGTCATATAACTAAAACTGTTTGCTCAGTACAATAAGAAAAAATGGAAAATTCCCCTAAATCATGCTTTCAAGGTTGTTCTTTTCACAACTGGGACAAAGAATTCATAGACTGTCTATCACACTGTGGAACTGAACAGTACAGGTAAGCACTAATGGCATACTTTAATGCTTAAAAAAAAAATAATTTCTCTTGTGGTGTAGAGACATTGCAAGCCCAGAATAGCAAATAGGGAAGGACCTGAATTCAGATAGTTTGCAAGTCTTTGCTGCAAACTAACTACTCTTTTTCCACTCAGTGGAAGAACAGGATGCTTCAGCAAGCTTTTTGCATTCAGTCATTCAGTTCCCTCCTGGTAGCCTAAAACCATCATATTACAGTAGGCACATGATGTTTAGATGGTGTTTAGATTGCCTGAGGAATTTGCAATAGAGCTTACAGCATTGACTTTTTCTCCCTTGCAATTACTCTTTTTTTCCTATGCTTATTAAATAATTACTTGGTAATTTTACATCAGTCTTCATTTAAACATCCTGCAGTACTTAACAGTTGAACAGCACAATGCCTGTAAAGTTGCTCAATACATCCATTTTATGTGTATGAATAAGTCATAGCAGTTCATAGCAGGACTAAGGTAAATAATCCAGGAAGTATGGCTTCTTTTGCCATGGTTCAGTCTATCTTCATGTTTTTACAGAAATAGTAGTCCATAAGGATGCATCTCGTAAATTTTTAGAATAGCTTTAGACCTCATTTAAGCATTTTAAATAAAAATAAATGCTTCTGGATTTTAGATGTTGTCTTATAAAAACAATAAAAAAAAAGTTGTCTCCATTTGAAAGTTTATAAGTGAAAGGCATAAATTTAAATTGCAATAATTAATAATTCCATTACAGACATTCTTACTTCAGGTTAAGTATTTCTGTAATTTCACTTTACTTGTTTTCACACCTAAGTCTGAATGTAAAAAGTTCACAATGTAGCTCTTAACTTTAAGAAATACAACTTGGTAAGAATGTTTGATGCTACATGTTAATTAGTGCCATTCTTGATTCTGTTCAAATGCAGAAGCAGAGTTAAGTATGCTGACTTGTGGCTTGTTCTTAATGTTACATAGCTCTTAAAACCCAGACCACAAATAACCAGCCATACTTTGTGAAGAAGCAGCTTTTTGCTACTATGGGACTTCTGTAAAGTGAAAAATAGACCTGCAAGGAAAGATTGGCAAACTGCAGATGCTCCACCATTATCTCTGGGTATGCAAGCGACCAGAACTAATAATAGATCCTTCTTTTTGTATGTGTTCCCAGACATTAAAGTAGCAACCACAAAAACCGTCTTTAAAATAACAGAGCTTATATCCAAAAGTTTGAAATACGTATGCAAGGATTCCAAAAGTTTAAGGTCTGAACAAAATTACTCCGTGCAAAAAGCTCAGATGTGAGCTTTCTGTATGTTCTACCCCAAATGTGAATATCAGGTGTTCATTTTGATTTACAATATATCTCTCTAATAAATGAGAACCCGAGATGTAACATACGGTGGGGAAATGTATTATTATAGTGATAACCTTGAAAATGTAAAACTTTTATTTAACTACTGTAACTAGGAAGTCATCTTCCTGTGAGCTAAAGTTCAATTATAAATTAAATTGATGGTAGTCAGTATAATGAGATCTAGTAGTAAATAAAAAAGGTCTGGTTTTATAATTCTTTTAGTAATAATTCATAATTCCTTTTATTCAAAAGTTATTTTTCAACAGGTAGAATTTTGCACAATTTTGCATGTATTATTTTGAATACTAATAAAGTGGGGTGGATGGAAGTAGAATCCAAAAGATTTTAAATTGGGAATTTTTTAATAGCTTGAATGTTTAAAGCTTTTAAGACTTCTCTGAGAGGACTTTAGTTCTTCAGCTCTTGGCCAAGCAGGAACAGCAAGAAAACTCAGTTGTGCTGTGAAGCCAATATTAATGCAGTAAGAGTTTGAGATAAAGAATCATGTAGATCTACAGTGATACTGTTTTAATGCTTCAGAGTTTCTTAGCACTCTGAAGTGTATTTAAACTCAGTTCCCTCACTGGTGTTAAATAGGCCTAATTCATATTTTAGTCCTTTTACTCTGTCATCTACAAGCATTCAGTGCTTTGCTACTCAGCAAATAGTTACTCTTACCAGTCTACTCTGTCCTTGGGCCATCCTTTTCCTCCCAGACCACAGTAGCATCCATAACGTAGGTAGGCAAAAGGAGATCGTCCTGTAGTACATCTGATGGCTCCAGCTAATTCAAGAATTCCTCTTCGATTCCTAAGATGGGCTTCCCCAAGTGTACCTCCATAAACTGTGGAAGAAATACAGTTTACTTTGCATTGAATCAAATGTGCAGACACAGTCACTGATTTTATTATTATTTTAACTTTGACAATGAATGTCAGTACTTCAAAATAATACTCACTTTTCTTTTTGAAACTCTGGAGCCACAGGGATTGACTGTCCTTGACCCAATCCCTTTTTCCCCCAATCTATAGTGAGCAGAAAACTGAACAGCATTCAGAATAGGTGCAGTGGTTTCCTCCCATCAAAGGCAACATATAATGACAGACTTCGGTCATTTCCATTCTTAAAACTGTGGCTAGGGCCAGCATGTATTCTTCTGTGGTCTAGATCCACAAGTCTGCTAAGACTAGATGCCCTAAGTGATGAAGTGTTTTCTCCTTAACCTAAAATGCAATCTTGCCTATGTTATTTTATAGAACACACTGCTTCACTCTTGTACAAATATGCCCTTTTTGTTGGGGTTCTGCTTTTCCACTAAAGCATCTTTATTTTTAGGCCAAGAAGCCAAGTAATTGTGTTTTTACTGGGGGGGGAATTTCTGTTGTTGTAATATGGTGAAGGGGTGTGTGTATAAATTCTGGGAGGGAATTCTTTTTGTCTTGTAAGTGAAGGTTGTGGAGACTGTGTGATGATTTTTAATGTATATTTTAATGATAATTCTCCTTCAGGGAGCAGAGAAGCACTTGGGTGCTTCGAATCATTTCCAGGAAAATTAAAAGAAGGGTTGTTTGTTTGGTTAAGGGATTGTCACCATCATTTCTGCAGAACAAGACTGTATGTAAGGACTTTATTTTAGCCGTCAGTTCAGTACTAAAGCAGTTAGGTCCAGGACAGCAGATAAATGTTGAGGCACCAGATGACTTTTCTTAGGGCTTCATGTCATCCTTCAGTTTCAGCTAACACATCAAAGACCCTGGATGGTAATGGGCAGCATTTCCTTGCATTGAAGGCTCCAACCTATTTTCAGCAATTTTTAAATTGTAGAATGAGTATAAAACAAATTAGTGGAAGGCTTCTGATTACAGTTGTCTTAATAATTAAACTAGGGGGTTATTTTGGTATGAGGAGAAAAGTTAATAAACCTAAACTCCCAGTATTGAGTACTGTCTGTTATGTCTTTCCTGATCTGTATCTGAGAGAGAGAGACAGCAGTAAAGATATTTAGAATTTGTCATTGAGGGCTTTGATACTTATTTCCCTATAGAATATAACTATATAATTGTAGAGTTTATATATAGCCTGTTTATATATAACTGGTATCATCATACAATCTATTATAGATTACAATAGATTTTATAATAGATTATATATTATAATAAATTATATGATTAACTACAATCTGTTATGGAAGATCTTCCAGAAAAACACCGTTTTCAGCACAGTTGATTAACTTGGAATGCGTGGGATGCTGGTGACCTCCAGTACCAGTAATTTCATGAATTAAAGGGATTTAAACACCTCATGAAAATCACTGCATTAAGAAATACTATTAGTTTGTACATGAGAACATTAAAAATGTTTTAGAAAGAGCGTTTGTAGCTTATGAAACTAGCTAGGCTTTCCAGGACAATATTTAGTTCTTTTCTCAGTGGTGACTTCTCCCAGATCTTGCTTCCTGCTTTGGGGGCACATGACATAAAGAGAGGACAGGATGTTAAACAAGTGCTTGTGCATCTTTAGCCATTAATTAAAATCAATCATATTAAAAGCTCACCACATCTGGAGGAGTTAAGAAATCTTCCTTGACTCTGTAGTCGCTTAAAAACTACCTGATAATCTCTACTTCCTTTGCAGCTCTGAAACGCACGTTTCAGCTCTGGGTAGTAGAAACACACATTTGAGGTATAACCCAATTGTTATCTTTACAACAGTATTGAAAGTATTACCTTCACTATCAGTACAGCTTCAGTAAATTCCCCGCTGAAAAAATTTTGCAGAAAGGCTGCAGCATTACAAACAAAAACAGTTTATACTCTTAAGTGTTGAGTAAGATTTGGCTAGAGTCTTGTAGCTAGCCAGTAACAACTGAAGGAACCGTGTTAGTGGTTAATGGCAAAGCTGGGTTGCTGTACACAATGTTAGTAACTCCATAGAAACCCCTGAAGCGAGAGAAGAATTTATGGAGTGCATCTCAGTTCCTGGCCACTGGGGAATGCAGGTGTAGGAGGAAGAGACAAGACAGGAAGAGGAAGGTAAGAAATTCCAAATCACATTCCTGGTTGCATCAGAGAATTGTTTGCTAACTTCAGAGAAATCCCAATCCCTTATTTAAATCCAGGTAAAATGGAAGTGATGAACTGTCTATTTTTGTTTGTCCCAACAGCTTTGTAACCTGAGTATAATAAAAGCAATGAAGGACACTCCTAGAACCCACAGAACAACAGAAAGAGTAAGAGTATCAGCATGGTAGTGGTAGTGGATTAGCAGCATAATAAACATTTCCATCATATTTTATCAGAACTTCCGTGGAGTAAAATCAAATAATTGAAGAGTAAAGTAACATATTGCATATTTCCATATATTTTATGATTAAGATGCATTTTTTTAAGTGTTCCATGTGATGATGTTTGTTTTTACAGAGATATCTCATTTATCTTTAGGACAAGAATATTCCTATAGGTTTGATTATGCATGCCTGAAAAGATAGAGCCTCCCAGTACTGGCCTAATAGAAGTGTGTCTTTTTAAGTGTGTATTTTTAAGTGTAGAATGGATTTTCATCATCTGTTTTGTTTTTGTCATGCACATCTTATGCAGATGTATCAAAGGCAGTACTGTGGCTGGGGACAAAGGGAGGGAACCAGACTAGGTTTGTTTTAATTTTGTTGGTTTATAATGTGTATGAAAAATCAAAATTACATGTACAAGAGGTCACAGGAAATAAGTACAACTAAGTGTATAAAGATATTTTACAACTAGACAATTTGAGTCTAACCTTGTTTGAACTTTTAAAATTCTTGTAATATTTAATTCCAGTGTTTATGGCATATTTCAAATTGTGAATGCCTTTGTTAAAATTTCAGCTCTTCCTGTTCTTGAAAGCAAGCTTTACAGACAGGTATTTGGAGATTGGGAGGTGGGGGGTACAAAACAAAACTTACAAGAGATCAGTCCATCACCAAACTCACATTTAAATGAATGTGATGTACCTGCTTTAGAAGTAAAGGTTGAAGGGAAAACAAAACCATGCTAATCCTAAGATTACTCTACTCACTGTAAAATAGCAGATGGGGAGAGAAATAAACAAATCTATGCAGTTCTCTGTGATTTTAACGACTAAACCTCAGAGATAAAAAGCCATGAGGTGTCTTTCTGAAGAGTGAAGTTACAGTAAAGACAACCTGAGAGAAAGTAACAGTAAATAATCAAATTACATTGGTGTTGTGCTTGATTCAAAACAGTAATTTTGTTGCCCAGACTGGAGTCCTGCCCTGTTTGGAGAGTTTTTAAACTTCATTGTACTGTCTTGGTTTGTTGCCTGTATAAGCTCTTCAGAGTTTTGATTGGGCTGTACATTATCATAGAATAGTTTGGGTTGGAAGGGGCCATGTAATAATTATCATGCCTTTGCAAGATGTTTTCTGCCCCACCTTCCTTTTTCCTTTTCTTTTTTTTTTTTTAACTTTCTGATCACCTACTTTGCAATAATATTAAAAAAAAATCCAGTCCCTTAAATTTCCATATGCATGGAGGAAGGAAAAAAAAAAAGGCATTTTAGAAACATTGTTTTTTTGTGAAAGTTCATATTTCCTACAACATTTTTCTCTTTACAATGGGCACAATGCAAAAATAATAATTAAAATAGTTTTGCAGATGTTATATTTCTACTGAGATACAAAGCTTTGCATAACTGTGATACATAACTACATTAATCATTAGCATCCTCTGTAGTCTATGATGTTTTGTGGGTTTTACAAGAAAATTTAAACCATTCCTTCAAAGGCTGAGGCTACAGAAACATTTGTGATGTTAAATATATTTAAATCACCTATAGTGATATTTCCTTTGTAAAGTCATAGTGCTCAGTAGTTCAGAGCTTGAAACTTGGGAATAAGCAGTCTTTCTGATGCATCTCCAAGATCTTGCCAGAAGTGAAAACCTTTGAATTGTATGCATTATAGATTTTTTTTTTTTTTGCTTAGATTTATTTCACTGGTTTCATAACCCATCAGGAATGGCCTTTCTCACCTCATCTTGCTGCCCAGACTACTGACATGCTATCTCTATAAACTGCAGTCATGTGTAAACTTTTTTGAACAGATAAATTTGCCTGATAATGTGGACCAAGCATTGAGAAACAGGTAAATTGTATTTCCCTTCCTCCTCACTGCCTACGGAATGGGTGACTGTGATGCTTGACTCAGAGCCATCGGACTGAGGCCAGGCTCTCTGTAATGATTACTCTAGGCTGGCACAAGCAGTGAAACAGTCTTACACTGCTTTCCTTAATGTTCTTGCTGAGGTTTGGGCTGTGCAAAGGATGAAGTCTTGGAGGATGATCAAAATGCAGGAGGAATAATAGGGGCACGCTGAGGTCAGGAAGTAGAATTGGGGCAGTGAGCCTGGTGGAACCTGAAGTTGGCCCCATTATGCAAGCACCTTACCTTATGGTCTTTAATCGTGGGATATTCCCCCCTGGCCCCTGCTTTATTCTTTACAGAGGATCTGCTGCAAGAACGAGTTGAGGCTCTTGTCCTTACGGTCCTATTTGTGAGATTTCATTTGCTGAATTTGCAAGAGGTAAACCAATGTGTGAAGAAGTGCAAGAAGACAAAAGAGAATCTCTTAATTAAAGGCAGCTGAATGCTATTCTGGAAAACTGGTTTTTATCCTTACAGCTGTTACAGAAGTTCAGCATGAGGTTAATTTTATCACTTTAAAACAACGCCTATCAATGTTTACTAACAGCATGTTCTCAGCCTGCTGAATATCCTGGGCTTGGAGTACCAAACTAGGAACGTACTCAGTGAGAGCCAGGCTTTGAGTAGTTGAAGTTCCATGTCATTTTAAGTAGCAGAAAATAAGATCAGGTTGTGTCGTGTCACCACAGGAACCTAAAATCAGTGAATTTGGTGTGTGTGTGTGTGTGTGTGTGTTAACTTAGCTACCTATCTGTAAATGAGGGATGATGATGATATAGTTTCACAGAAACGTGGAAGAAATAAGTACATTCGAGTACCATACTGATGAATACCTTGGAAAATCTATGAGGAAATGGACTGTAAATGATTACAACTGGTCTCTAATATTGTTTAATAAACAGGACATTAATAAGTAGGAGACAAAAAAAAAAGAAAAAAGAAATTAAATACTTGCTAAGTGAGTAGTCTGTTATGGTCAGGTATGAGAGGGGTCCTTTAATTACATTCCCATACCGTAACTTATTCATAAAGACTGACTCATTCTTCGAGAATAACCCAGTTCTAGCAATTCCTAACTTCAGCACTGCTCTGCAACTTCAGCGCTCTGAAGACAGTTCTGGGTGCTACTCACCAGAAGGATAGGGCTAAAAGTACTTACTGGCTTTGTCGAAAGATTGTTATTATCACACATGCAAAGTGCAGTCTGATTTTCAATACTGAACTTTATAACGTTTGCCCATTACTGATGAAATTAAAAAAACAAAACAAAAAAAACCACCAACACCACCAAAAAACCATCCCTGAAGGGCGACCCGCGGCTCCCGGCGAGCGGCTGCCCGGCGGGCTGCAGCCGGTCCGGCGGCGTGAGCCGCGCCCCGGGCACTGCCGGCTCCTTCCGAGCGCTCCTTGCCGGGGGTTCTTCCCGTGCCGGGCTCACCCCTCCCAGCGCCCTGCCCGCTCCTACCCCGGGCCCCCTCCCTCGGCTCCAGGACCGTGCAGGGACGCAGCGGGCACGGAGCGCGCCCCGCGGCGCGCCCAGCCCCGCCGCCGCGGTACTCACCGGCCGCCGGCAGCAGCAGCAGC
>VXAA01005179.1:19750-41970 GCA_013399115.1 Anseranas semipalmata
GGGCTGCGGGCAGCGCTGCCTCGCTCTGCGAGCGCCGCGAGGGAGTGAAGCGGGGCAGCCGCCCGCCGCCTCTAAGAGCTTGCCCCGGCCGGGTCCCCGCAGCCGGAGCCGCAGACCACGCCGCGCTGCCCGTCTCGCCAGAAGGGAGGAGCTGCGGCTGGGAGACCCGGGCGCGGGGCCACCCCGCTCCGTTTGAGCTGCGGCGCGCCCCAGAGAGCTCGCTCCGGACCCGAGGCGCCGGGGCGGCAGCGCGGGGGTTTCTGTCCCGGTTGGCGGCGCAGGGCCGGGGGCGCGCACCGCGCCTGCAGCCCGAGGGGGCAACGCCGCTGCTCCGGCTGCCTGCCTTCGCGGGACGGAAGAGCAGCCCGCTGCGGAACTGGCTGCGGATCGCCGCAGCGTGGTCAAAATAACTCTTTAACCTTCCCTCAAGTAAAATAGTCTTATATTGAGGGGGGTTTCTTTTTCTTTTTCTTTTTCTTTTTCTTTTTCTTTTTCTTTTCTCTCCAGATCGTGTACTTTTTGTATGTGCTTTCCATTCCCTTTCCGACTCTTGGATTATTTTGTAAAATCCACAGCTGGGTGCCATATTCCCATCATGGTTTCATTGCCCCTCTCAACCCACAGACAATACCGCTTACTTTACATAACTTTTCTTTGCTGCTATGTTCCAGGTATTTCATCAGACCTTTTATTATTGCACCGAAACCGGTGCATTTCTTGTGAGTTGTTCAAGCAATCAGGACTCCTGAAATTTTGGGCATTGATATATTTTTAATTATTTATTTATTTATTGTGGCATTATTACATTTTGGGATATGATCCCCACTGGATCCCACTGAGGCCAGCACTGGTAGGAAAAGGAAGGAGAGAGGGTTGTTGTTGTTGTTTTTTACAGGATTTACCAAGAACTTCTCCTTGGTCATGTCATCTTACTACTGGAAAACAGCTTGTATTTTTTTTTTGTAGTGAAGGCTCTTTTCACCAAAGAAATACAATGTTTTTGCTTCTACGTATTGAAGAATAATTCTACTTTTGTATTAAAATACTCTGATTTCTGCTTTATATTGTTCCTCTTTAATCAAAGAGAAGTGGAAAATCATATGTGGTCTGATTCCAAAAGACAAAAAGCATGCACAGACAGATCGGGTTTGTTTTTGCTGTGTTCTCATTAATCCAGCTCTGTGCAGTGTTTGTGTTGGCACAGTAGTTAGGGTAGCGTGGGATAAATGTGGAAGCACATCAGCTGGAGGTAGGATACTGATGTGCCTTTGTAGACCTGACACACCTTTGTGCAACTGCATGCAGAATACCAGGAATGGTATGTTAGCCCGGGCAAAACTGTGCATTGTGCTTGAGCTGATGCAGTCATGGAATGAGCTGCTTACAAACCAGAGGAAAGCATGGTTTCCAGCTCGAGAGCTTCTGCTGTACAAAGGTATGGAAGTTGGTAGTTCTGGGTCCTGCTCTGCGGTTTTGCTGGAGGCTTGCTGTGTGAGCCTGCCTTCCTGCCGATCCATACCAAGTAGCTTCTGATACAACGTGCTACTGCACGCTGCCAGCTGCTCTTTCTGTCCTGTCTTTCATGTGTTCTGGGCATAGTGGACCACAGCTACTGCTGTACTTTCCACGGGAGCTGGACTTGCATGCTAGAAGAATAGGATCTCTGGCAACCATAATTGTTGTCAATGCTCTTGAAAAAGTTTTGGTAATATACAAGTCATAATAGAAAATCCATCTATTTGGGATAGAATTTATTTATTTTTATTTTAAGATTTTGTTGCTACTGTCATCAACTGGGTCAAAGCAATTTTCTTATTACTCATGGAGTCACACCGCTAATTACTGTTACACTATTTTTATATTGTCACTTACACATTATTTGTTTACTGACTCTTCCGGTCAATAAGTCACACCTATTAGAGTGTTTTAATAGTGTTCAACAGCAGTTTAGTGAAACTTCCAGTTGAACAGTATCCCTTCTAGCATACCACTGGATATGACAATAAAAACAGCATCCAGGGGAGCAACATGAATTGAATGTCATGTTTGCTCTTCAGGAGACTGACTGATGCGATGTGCTGTGCACCCGATGTTGGATTAGTGCAGCTGACATGGATTTTTCATCTAAGCTGGCTAATTCTTCTCTAATTCTCATGTGCATGTTATCCAACTGTCACAAAGTTTCATACTATTAACATTTAAGGGCGGTGGTATGGGCAGAAATTGTACATAGAGTAATAGATAAACAATACACTGCTGTAATACTTTTTATAAGTAGCTACTGAATAGTTTATATGTAAATAGTTTGAATTGGAACAGAAGCATCCCCTTGGTATTCTGTGGCCCTGGGAAATATTCTGCTGAAACAGGAGAGAGATTGACACAGAATTGTGCAATAGGGTTCCAATAGCTTCTGCAACATTTATCCAGAGATCATATAATTAGTTACTGTTAAGAAATATTTCTCTCCTTCTGTATAGGCCACATAAGAGGTTACAGCTGATTTATGTCATGTTGCAGAATTTCTAAAGTCATGAGGTGGTGATAGTGTTTGTGTGTGAGCACTTTTTCCCATCCTCTATCATTACATATGCTTCCCAAAATTTCATCTTTGATTTAGAAATACATTTTTCCCTGAAGGAAGGAAAGTAATCTTAAAACCATTGAAAAATCATGTGAGATTGAAATGCTCAGACTACAGCTGCTTCTATTAGAAAGGAGACAAAGATGTTATGTGACAAAATATAAGAAGTAAGGAATCCAAGTCAGGAGCTGTTTCATATGAATTGTGCAAAAAGTTCAAAGGAAAACATCTAGTGAAATTGGGGCAAAAAAAATCTGATAAAAGGAAATATTTTAATTCAAAGGGAGTTAGGTTGTCCAGTTAATTGCCATGGTATATGGCTAAAAGATACTAGTAAGAGATTGGACGTTAATATGGATTACAATGATATTGTTTGTTTATTTAATGGGACTCAAAATTCCCTTTATATATTTAAATAATGTTTTATGGAGCAGTGCAAGTGTTATATTCACTCTTTCTAGTGTTCCTTTCTTCTTTCCGAAGCATTTGGTAACTGGTATAAGTTGTATGTGACAGATGGCATTTTGTTTCTTACCAGTGAATTCTTACTTTGTGAACTGGAGCTGTGCTAGGGCGGGGAGAAGCATTTGCTTTTCAAACACCCTTTCTCAACCAAGGTTGCACATGCTCAATGGTAGCTTTAATTAAGTTGTTTTTAAATCTGAGGAATAGATTAATATAATTGAGACACACAGTTGTGCTGAGGAACATTCTCACAGAATGAAAATATTATGGGCAAACTTGTTAAGTTGGTTGTAAAAGCCTGGTTTCTCAGTGTCTATGATTCAGTTTCCTTATGTGTAGAATGAGGGTATTAGTCTGTACACACAGCAAGATGATAGAAGAAATTAATTCAAAATGTTAAAATGTCGATGCAAAGTGTTAGAATGGTCTAAAATAGGATTAACATAAGTGCAAGTTATCCGCTTCCCCTGTGAGCAGGTGAAGGTGGTGATTTTGAGAACAGTGTAATGGTGTACTTGCCACTGACCAAACAGCTGCAAAGCTATATTTTTCTAGAAACAGAAAAAGTTGGTTCCATTAACACTTTTTATTTAGTATGAGCAGTTATTTTTACTGAGAAATTAAAAAACACTGACCTCCTACTTTGGTCAAGGTTGGTATATATACTCAGCACTTAGCTATTATGAAGATTTCTAGTAATGATGATGATTGTAGGAGTACTAGGGTGTGTAGGTAACTAACCTAAGTCCTACAAAATCAGAATTCTACTGCATTAAGCACGTTGCAATTACTCTACACGACATATTTCCTACCCCACTGCATTAACGAGCTAAGCAAACAGAATAAAGACTGGTGGAAGAAATGATTTTCCCCATTGTTGGAGATGGGAATGGAGGCAAGGTGATTTGGTCAAGGTCTTATATGAGGGCTGTGGTAGAGCTGGGGAACTGCACCTTGGTGTCCTGCATCCCAGCTTAACTCCCAAATTGGATTCTTCTGGGGCTCCCCGAAGAAAATTGGGAAAGAAAAAATGTGCCTCTGTGAAGGTATCGGAGTAATTAGACCTGAAGAACTCCTTCCCAGCAGTAAGTCAACTGACTGTATTTGCTTAATTGCTGTACTTGGCAACTGTTCCTGAGTTACCCCACATTTTCTTAAACATTGGACTGGGACGCAGGTTTGGCCTTGAATACACCCCTTACAAGTGTATGTCCCTTCAGATACCAAATGTCCAAGTAGTACACAATCAACTTTTTTATCATCCTCTTTATAAAAAGGATAGTCTTATTCCAGAATTTGTTTGGAAACATTCAGTGGCTTTGTTCCCACATCTTAGAGGTTTGGCTGGCTTCCTTCTCTTTCATGCCTCTCCATCCTCTTTGAGTTCCTTTTTGCAACCAATGCTTCCTGTTTATGAATGTTTTCCTCAGCTCATGTTGTTGGGGATGTTGTTCCATAAACTGTAAGAGCTATAAAACATAATTTGGAGAGAGAGGTTCGTGTGAAAGATCAGAAAACATTCTACTGAACCAGTTTATAGTATTTACCAATGTACTTCACGGTACTATCTCATAAATCTACTTCCAGCATACAGAACAAAATCCAGCTTTGATTTAAGACTATACCAGCCTATGGTATAACTTGGAGTGTCTTTGTAGTAGTAAGTCTATGAGTAGAATATGTTCCAAGAGAATTTTGGGAACTATGTTTGTAGCGTCCTTGACATGCCCTTTGTCAGCGATGTTGTCGTGTCCACTCTGTAGAAATGCTGTGCTAGTGCGTAGCTGCCCATAACAGACAGTTGCTGGTAAGGTTAATATTACATAAATGTTCTTGAAACTGGTTTACAGTTATAGTGCATGCAGAGGAGCTAAATTACTCCTACAGTTTTCTTTTTTCATCACTCTTTTTTTGGGTTGGTTTTGTTCTGTTCCAGATTCTACCCTCTCCTTCTCAACTATAATGGCTACTAGCACAAAGTCCATCCTATGCACGCAATCACCCAAGCAAATAACAAACTGCAAGTATGTTCTTGGAGCACTATGTATATACTGATGTAAATCTGTCCATTTTTTATGGTATGGAAATATCATCTGTCTTTGAGCAAAGCCACAAACTGGCAGATTCTGAGGAAGGAATCTATAAATAATTTCTGACTTTCTTAGCTCTCAAGTTTCAACAGTAATCTGTGCCTTCCAGAAGATTTCTTACACACTGTAAGCCGAGTTCAACATTTTAGCTTTTGTACCCCAAAGACCCAGGGCCTGCTTCTCATGGAACCTAGGGCTACTTTTGATTTTTATACCTAGATAAGAAGATATAGCAGTGCAGCTTTTCCATTTTTTCTTGTAAAACAAAACATAGCATATCATTGGAAGGATGTTTAACTTGCTTTCTGTTACAAAGGTTACATCAACATGGATTCTTGAAATGGCTGCTGTAATGACTAGGATAGAGTGAACTCTCAGCAAGTTTGTGGGTGATAGCAAATTGGGGGGAGTGGCTGATACACTGGAGGACAGGGCTGCTACTCAGATGGACCTAGTCAGACTGGAAAAATGAGCTATCGGGGACCTCATGAAGCTCAGCAAATGCAGAGCCCTGTATCTGGGCTGGCATAACCCCACACAGCAGGACAGGTTGGGAACTGTCTAGAGTTGTAGAATTTTGTAGAAAAGGACCTGGGGGTCATGGTGGACAAGTTGAATGTGAGTCAACACTGTGCCCTTGCAGCAAACATGTCCAGCTGCATACTGGGCTGAGTATAGCCAGTGGCGCTGGAGGGAAATTATTCTTCTGCTCTATTTGGCACCTGTGAGACTACATCTGGAGTACTGTCTGTAGTTTTGGACCCCTAGTAGAAGACAGATGTTGATATACTAAAGCAAGGCTGGTGAAGGTCACCAAACTGCTCAGGGGGCTGCAGCTCATGACATGCCAAGGAGAACCTGACAGAGCTGGGTTTGCTTAGCTTTAAAGATGATGATGGTGAGGGGAGGTTGTACTGTTGTCTACAGCTACCTAAGGGGCGGGTGTAGGGAAGGCAGAGCTTGGTTCCTCCTGGAGGTGCACAAGAGGCAAATGGACACAAGTTGCAACATGGGAAATTCAGTATAGGGAAAAAAAAATACATACATACATATATATAAAAGGTATATATATGAAAGGGTGGTCAAATACCAGAACAGCTTGCCCAGAGAGGCTGTGGAAACTCTATCCTTTGAGATATTCATAACTCGACTGGCCATGGCTTGAAGCAACCTGCTTTAGTGGAGCCTGCCTTGAGCAGAAAGTAATACACAGACTTGCAGAAGTCCTTTACCACATATGTGTTTCTATGAATTTGTGATCTGATAGCAGATAGCTTCAAACTAGCAGTTCCACCTTGCCAGGGAAAGAGACTCCAATACCACTTTTCGTCTTGCCTGAAGGTTTTCATGGGACTACGCCCTGCAGGCAGGGAAGGCAGTACGTCTGTTCTACTGCAATAACAAATTAATTGATAATTATTTTTGCATGTATCACTAACTAAGCTATGCAAATGCACAGGGGGAATAATATGTACAGAATTCAGAGACCTAAGACTTTGCTTGTCTACTTTTATTATCTAGACTGCTTTGTCATAAATAGAAGCAGTGTCCTTTTCATAAAGAACTACTTTCCTACCATTTTAATTCATTGTTCTGAAATTCCATTTCTGTGCATTTGTCCTTGCTGCCCTTATCCAAATACTCTCCCAGTTCTATTTTTACTGAGAATGGGGAGGGAAAGTGCAGAATTGTATGCAGTATTAAACATGAAGGTAGACTTCAGACTAATACAGACTGTGTAGACTATATTCCTTTGAGAGGGAGGAGACAGAAATGCACCTATTATCATTTTGAGGATAAAAAAATGAAGTTGTGAGTCCATCAAAGGAAAGGTGAGTACAAAGTAGCCCTTGTCTGTTCCAGGCTAATCATCACAAGAGCTATCTTTAAACTGCTTAAATGCCATCCAGACTGCTTTGGGAACTGGGAAGTTACTGAATGTATTGCTGGGAGACAAGAAAAGTGGAAGTACTGAGGGATGGGGGTTGCTGGGAATAGCTGGAGAACTTCTTATGAGAAGGAAAGAAGTGAATACCAGAAAACTGGTATGTTAAGATTCGGGGTTCAAAAAGGCAATGGGGCCTGATAGTGCTGACAAATTGAAGTGTCACTTGTCATTTGCTGATGATTATGCATAGAATGGAAGTGCGGAACGTGCAGGTCAACATTCAGTAAAATGTTTGCTTAGCTGCTATTGTTTAGCCACTAGTTGCAGTGTTGATTTCCCATGGAGAAGCTAGGACTCTAATCTCAGTAGAAAGTACGAGTTTAAATACATTCTCAAATCTGGGTCGTGGTGACAAACATATTATGCAAGTTTTCTATACAGGCCTATTTTCCACTGTATTTGCAAGGCAACAAATGCCATGGGTACTATATAATGTAAACAACTTAGAACAACTTATATATCCTGTAATTATAAAGACTTTAGCTTATGCTTCTTTGCAGTGTCAATTACTGGATTAAGAATACTTTTTTCCTAAAACTAAGAAAGAGTTTATGATTCTATAGGCTTTATATTCCCTTAACAGTGACCAGTTATGGGCAAGATAAAACATGTTCAAGACATTTGTGAGCAGAAGACTTCTTGTAGACTCACCGTCAGAAAAAGCTAAGAAAACAGCTGAGCTGCAGTGAAGTCCCAGTAATTGTAAATATGACAGTGCTCAGGGAAGACGATGATACCTAGTTCTTACAGGGTTCACTATCTTCAAACGGATATAGAAACGTTGCATAATTTAATTTCCATTGTCCAAACTGAAAAATAGGACACTGATGGTTTTGGCAGTCTTAAGCCTCGGTCATTGTTTTTTTTTTAATTATTATTATTATTTTTAATTATTATTATTTTTATTTTAATACAAGGAATATGACTTGATCCAAATATAGGAAATATTTCCTTGGTTTAAAATAAAACAAATTCCTAATGGTGACACAGTATTACTAAATTTAGTAGAAAGCAATCTAGGAAAACTCTTGTCTACAGGTCCTGTAATCTTAAAGCTCATACCATCCTAAACACACAGAGGGGCTGTATGCTTTAAAAGAGCATGTATGAAGAATCTTATGTAGAAAGGAGAAAAAGTTTTAACTTCGTATGAGATGCCATCATTAAATTAATATATCAAATGCCATGGAACTACCCCATGTGTACTAGCAGTGATGGAACTGTCATTCTCTTTGCATTTACTATACAGAATAAGGGAGCGTGCTATACTGTAATAGGCCTTGCTAACTGGCAGCAGGATGTGCACGATAGCAATAAAAACAGGGGAGCAAGGAATCAGAGGTGTGACTCTTGATAAATGGATCTAATTCTTTAAAGCACTCATCCTAAAATATAGATAGCATCAAGTCATAGGTGATATCAAGACCCAGGAGTGAAAAGGAAATTGATAGCAAAACAGTTCATTCTTCTGAGACTTTGTTTGGTAACTTCCTAGTTTCGGATTTATGTTGTCAGTTTCACTGATTAGCCCTTCAAAGCTGGCAGAAATAATCAGTCATGTTCCCAAATAGCCTTTTTTGCAGTGAGCATCGAAGTCTTTTCAATGGCAAGTGCTAAATATATTTTTACTTTCTTACTTTGTAAAACTTAGCACATTCTAATTGTCTCAATTATTGTTGTTTCAATTATTTTAACACAAATATTTTCAAATTATGTTGAATGGTAGAAATTTTGTCTAGATTTCTTTTGTGACTATGGCACCCTGTGTGAATTTCGTGTGATCTGCATGTAAGACTGTGTTACTTAACCTGAATGGTCATTTGTGAGAATCCTAACCTTTTTTATTTTCTATTTCTGTTTGGAATTCTTTAATGCCACATTAATGTTTTAATGTTACTCTATTTATTTCTTCTCTCAGCAAGAAGAAAAGCTAAACCCTTATTAGTTTATGCTCCATGTAATCCCTAGGAAGGATCTGCCAGGAACAGATAATCTTTGCTTGATTCCAAGTCTTATTTAGAATGGAGGGTCAAGGGGAGACATACCCAAACTTAATTATATAGCAACCCTAATTTGTATTTATTCTGTAGAATACTGAGTTTTTGTTTGGTTTTTCTCTTTCTGATAGCCACCAAAGAAAATACCTGTATAGTATTTATTTTTAAAAAACAAAAGTCAATACTATACATCACTGTTTTAAACATATGGATGTTCACAGATAACTGTGTGTTGAGATGCTGAAAGGTCATTTTCTCACTTCCAGTAAGGCAATATTTTTCATTTATGGATTTATGTTGAAGCAGTGAATAGTATGCTTACGGATATGTGGAAACATATTTTGCTTTATGCATGCAGTAGACTTACTTAAAATGTAAAGCAAAGTAGCTCATTATCTGTAACGATTTCATCCCCATCCTAGGGAAGGGAATGCATCTTTCTTTGGCCAGAAATAATACAAGCATTAAATGACCGCTTTCACATAAAGAAATATTTTTAATTATAGCACATACATTGTATCCCCTCAACCCCCTTCAGTTTTCTGTAATCTGCATAATTAGCTGATTACCCCAGAACTGGGAGAACTGGAATTAGATGGGTGCCATTATGTCTTCAGGTTGAAGGAAGAGGAGGAGCTGCAGGAGCCCTAATTTTACTTGAAATACTGGACTTAGGAAACCATGTGAAAACACCAAGCAGCACGATTCCTTAGAGAAGTGTCACCATCAAAACAAGAAGTGTGATTACTTACTGGTAAGCTGCTTGTTTCAATTTTTTTCTTGTCTTTGAATGTTGTGTTTCATTAAATCATCACTTTGTTTTGCCAACCCACCGTCTTCTTCAGCTTCTTAAGTCACTTGTCATTTATTGAGAGTTGAAGGCCAGATCATCTCATCTGACTTGCACACCATAGCTCCTGAAACTTCTTGTACCAGCCCAAGTAATTTATTTGAGCAAGGCATATTTCCTATCTGCCTAAAGCATATAATTAAATTTGGAGTCACACAACTTTAGAAGATAAGGGACTTCCTGTTCTGTTAGCAGAACCCTTGTAAGGGGCCTCTGGCTGGAAAAAAAAAAAAGTTGAATCAAGAGCAAGCACCAGCAATAGAGATGGGATAGACTAGTTAGTTTGGGGAAGGGTTTACTTAAAACTGATTGACTTGCAGTTAGATGGGATTATGTACATTTGAAGTTGGTCAAATTTTTGTAGTAAAGAAAATCTAATAAACATCTTTTTTCTCTGCAAGAAAAAAAATAATTATTCATTAAAATATTTGTTGAAATAATTTGGGAGAGCCTTTGAGAAAAGGAAGGAATGGCAGTAAGTTCAATACTAGAACATTTCAACTGACAGGCAGAGAAACTTTAGTCTTGAGAACATACAAATAAAGTGTATACAGTATTTACTATAGATTAGGTTCTGTTCTCAGTTAAACCAGGACATCCCTATTATCTCTAAACATAACAAAGAAACTGTGTAAAAAAAATAAAAAATCAACCAAAAAAATCAACCACCAAAACCAACCAATCAAAATCCAACAACTATCTAGTACCTGAGGTTCAACAGTTTACAGAAGAATGTACATTTTTATTTAGATAATCCCTGCAACAGCTGTGTAGGTCTAGATGCTGGCAGCTCCATTTTACGAACTTAAATAATGAGACACAGGACAACTGAACGTCCATACAAAGTCAGTGGCAAGGTGGAGAGAAGAAAAACTTGGAAGAGCATAGCTCATTGTCTTATTTTTAGTGCTTTAAAGTGGGCTAGTGCTGCTTATTCTATCAAGATAATAATGCTGTACTTTTAAAGAGACTTTATCAAAGCTGACATGCCTGAAATACATACATATTGAAAAGCCTCAGAGGGTAGGCAACATTTCCTTTTAAAATAGCTTCTAACAATGATTTAGCATAATTATATATACTCTAGACTGAGGTTTGGAAGAATGTTAACTCTCCTGTCAATTTAAAACCTCCTTTTGTATACAGCTGATGGGTGGGGTGCCACATTTTAGAATACAGCATTTCAGTTAAACAATGGTTGGGTTTGTTTCATTTGGGTCTTATAGCATACAAACTCAAATTTGTTGAAGCACAAGTGGTTAGAAACACAAAAGGGGCTTTAAAACAGAGTAAAAGAGTACAAGAAAAATGAAAAAATGATTAGCACAAAGGTATGAGAGCAACTTCTATGTTAACAGAACTGCAAAGTTACCTAAAAACATTGCTCCATGACTTCATGCATGATATATCCTGCCTTGCTGCGTACACAGTACCTAGATGTTGTTTCACATTGTTGTGAAAGGTTTTGCTGCTCCATCAGGGCTCCTATTTGTAATGGCCACTGTAAACTGCCCATTCACCCGGATTCTCTTCCATACTGCAAAATGAGAACTCTGTTAAAATAAATATATTGTGTTAGTTAATTCTCATGGGACTCTTCTCACTTCTGAAATTACATATATTTAGGAGTAATATGTGTATACTTATATGCTTAACAATACGGCTTGCAGCAGAAGTTATATCAGCACTATTAAATTAAGCAGTAGTAGCACAAAAGTTCATACTTGCTTCCCAGAATTCTTCAGCAGTATGCTGGGGACCCTTTCAGATAAGGGAATAAAAAGGAGTTAACTTCATTTGCCTAGATATTAATTCTTTTCAGAATAATTCCCTGTGGAATCACTAACTCCCAGGAACTGTGTTGTTTATAGAGTTTTATTCAATTCTAGCGTTGAATCAATTAAATCCCCGTCTTTAGCATTTTAGAGCTGTTCCAGCTTGAATACCAAAATGTTAGACTGAAAGATAAAATTAATGATTCTTTAAAGAAAGGGAGGGTCCATGGCAGCATTCTTTAGGGGTTCCATGGCAGCATTCATTCTTATACTTTTCTACTTCACTGCTATGATTTCCTCAAAATGCTAATCTTTCTAGTTTGACAAACAAGAATTGAAATACTGTTTTTTAATATTTTTCTTTGGTAGGCTCTCAGTTATGAAGTATTCTGCTTTTTTTTTTTTTTTAATCTAATTGAGCCAAAGAATCTCCCTTTTCTCCATGGAAGAAAGAGGTGAAAAAAAATATTACACAAGTTTCTAATATCTAGTTTTGACACTTCTTAAAAGTTTCAGTTGCTGGCCAGATCACTTAGTGAAACAAGTGTTAATGACTGATGCCGATCTACATGTTGCCAACATTTTCCTGTATCCATTTATATTTTTTCAATACACAGCACTTATCAGTAATTTCTGCAGTTTTCTCTTTAATTACTATATTTATCCTTTTTGTATTTAAATTTTTTGTTTGTTTGTTTTTTGTTTCGCTCAAGAAAGGTCAAGAATTGAAATGAAAATTGCCAGGAAGGAATAAGGGTGAATCCTACAAGTAAATTTTATCTGGAAAGTGTGTTTGGGTGTGTGCGTGTGTGTTTTGGGAGGGTGTGGAGACTTTTCTCTCCCCTGCCCTCTAAAAAAGCTGTATTTTGAGCCCTGTATTTCAGTAATGATGGTAGGGGAAAAGGAGAAACATCTCATCAGCTTGATGCCCAGTAATATAAAAACAGAAATAAGCTAGGTCAAAGGCACCAGCTAAGTTCATTCTCCTTTGTTGTTTTCTGTCAAAAAGTATTTTATTTGAAATAATTTAGCCAAGTCTGGCCACTCCTTATTTAAAGTTTTATTTAAATTCAGTTTTTCAGTGTATAATTGTTACTTTTGCAAAGCAGCTTTCGTTTCACTAAGTGACATGATGAAAAGCAAAACCATTTTAATAATGTTCTCTAACGTGAAATGGAGCAAAATAAAGCAAAAAGTAAACACTACTGTTCAGGACTTGAAACATGTCAGTGGTGAAAACAAAGAATTCCTTATGTATGTTATCTCAGCTTGAGAATACCTTGCATTTTTACTAGTGCTTATAAACCTGAGTCTTGGATGACTTCTTAACCTTTTGGAATAACAATGACAGCTAAGATCAGCTGATGAACAACTGCTTATACTGTTTGCAGGAATTAAGATACTGGTCTATAACTAGGGATTATAATGGTTGGTTCTCTGTGTGAAGGGCCTGAGCTTCCTCCACGGTAAATGGAGAAAGTCGGGATTCATAAGAGCCAATGTAACGATTGTTTTTACCAAGTGGATATGATTAAGCAAGGCAGAGAGGTGTAGCATTTAGCCATTTTGACCTAAGCCTGTAGGGAAGCGGACAGTTCCTATGTGTTAATAGCTTTCAGGATATGAGAGAGACAGTTTAGAGTCTTTGAAGATACTTAACCTACTTAACTCACCTACGAAAAGGATAATCTGATTGCCAGCCCTAAAGAGGTTTTAAGCAACTGTTACCCTTTCTGTTGAAATTGTGAAAAGAATTAGACTCTCTTATTCAGAGACAGAAATATATGCCAGCAACAGCTGAGATTGTGATTAGGATACCTGACTGCAAAGAGAAAATATGGCTCGATCCCTGCTTGTTTATGCAAAGGTGCCCTACAAAATTTTCTTCAGAGGCATTGCTCTTAGCAGGAACGATCAAACTGGTAAAGTGTGTGTCCATACTAGCATTTTAGTTTGGCTCAGAAGTGAGCCATTGATTGCCACTATTTACTATACTTTGGCTCACTTTGGAGTCATCTGCTACTCTGGTAGGGACCCTACTCTGGGTAGAGGGGTGTTCTTCAGTTCTGCCTGTGTTATTTACTGAGCAAACATTCTCTGAGTTAGATTATAAACCACTGTTTTCACCTCCCCCATCTTCTCTATGGGGGGATTTAAACTGCATATATAAGCTGCGATAGAAAAGAGATCAATTTGCTTTACCCATAATCCATCTTTTCAGTTACATTAGAATTCCCTAGTATTAAACATCTGTTGTTGTTAACCTCCAAGTATAAAGCCAATAAAGCAAATAAGGACAGGACCATGGAGGTGGAAATCAAGCTTCTGAATCTAACAAAAGCACATAGCTCCAAAGCACAATTAGAACATATATTATCCCTCAAATAAAACACTTCCTGAGATTCATGCTAACCGTGGATGTGGTGACATTCTCTTACTTCCAAAGGAAGTAATCTGACACGCCTTACATCGTTAAATTAATCAGAGCAGCCATAGTTACAGAAAAGAAAATGATAAAATTAAGACCTGATGTAAACAGCTGAAGCTCATGATAATGGGTTAGCTAGTTACAACAGTGATGTAAAATCACATTACCAAACAGGTCAGAAAATGGGTGTAATTTTCCTCAGCTTAATCTCCAATGCCCGTTTGTAATGTAAATATGAGTGAGACAATAGTATAGAGAAAATGGAATATAATGAAATAATCCGACAAATTAAGTGGGCATATATTGCTACATTTAAACCTTCTTAACCACAATAAATAATAAGAAAAATGGTAGGAAAAGTTCTGATGGTCTTCTTTTTTTAGAAACTAATGACTTATGTTAACAATGAAAATTTAAAGCTGCTCAGGAAGAAGAGAGTTGACAGATTAATACCTTCATGATGTGCTCTCCTTGTATTCTTAAAGTGTCTTGATATATATAAATCAATATCATTTTTCAAGGTATATTCTGCACCCTCAGAAATTGTCCTTAGTTCCCTGGACATGAAGAAAGGTGCAATGAGAACTGTCCACAGAACTGTCTGAACTTCTGGCTTCTCATAACTCTGGTCAAAATTCTGTAATTGGATGGAATAGATCAGATATTATTAAATCAAGAACTGAAGCAATGTATATATCATTCCTATCGAAATACAGCTTTTATGTCCAGACAGATACATTTTTTGTTATCAAAAGAAAGACTGTGTGCAAGACTCTTAGAAAAATGGTAAAACACCTTGAAAGATTTACAAGCCTTAAGAGTACGCAGCATCAAGGCTCAGTAAGCATGATAATTGAAGTTAATCTACTGAGAACTGATAAAGCAGAACTTTTGTTTTGGAGTCTCAAATTTATTTTCTCTTTAGTATTTCTGGTATGAATTAATACAAAATGCCCCGCATCTTCACTTTCATTTTTAAATCACATTTTCAAAGCTCTCTGTGTGGCTTTGCAAATGAGTCTTGAATTTTCTAGTCTAGCAACAAGTTTTACTAGCAACTTTTTTTTTTTTTTTTTATACACATACTGTGGACAACTAACATTTAGGAAGGACATCTTAGCTAGGAACCTTGACTATAACGATTTAAAAAAAATCCATCAATGCATTTTTGGGACAGCATGCTTTTGGGTAGTTGCTCATTCATCTCAAGAGACTTTCAGGTATGGCTTGATGTGGTTCCAGTTTTGCCACTGTTCCTGTTGAAATATGCGTGACAACATCAGATGGTCTGAACTGTAGTAGCACTGATAGCCTAACAAACACTTCTTTTTCTTGTTCCTTCCCCTGATAGACAGAGTGAGGTGGTACACTTTGGTTGTTTCCAAACATACTAAGAGAGAGGCCTGAGTAAGCCACAGGTAGATTAGGGAGTTAACTGAGGAAAAAAGCCTAAATCCATCTCCCTCACATTTATGGAAAACACCTGCCCATTACAACGCTTATTCTTCAGAAAAGAATAAAAGCAGGGACTGGCACTCTTTCTCCTTTTTCTTTTCCTGGCTAACAGAAGACCTCTAGCAGGTCACCCGTTCTATCAAAGGGTTATCTTTTCTATTCATATCCTCATTAGACCAGCCATCCACACCTTTGTCACACTACAGCATATTTCACTCATGATTATCCGCATGGGCTATTTGGAGGCCTTAAGCTAATGCTCACAGTGGTGGCTGGCATTAATAAATGTCAGCTAGCCCCGTGCAATACATTGGTTTTCAATGTGCTAAAACATTACACTGAAGTTGCTTGGCTTTTTTTTTTTTTTTAATTCAAGAAGTCATTTTTAATTCTGAACTTTTCAACCTGAAAGAATTCTTGTCGTTCTACTTTTGCTTATGTCAGCTGATGTAAGTTTGTAGATATCCCCTAGAAATCAGCTCCTGCAAACCGCCTCGAGTGGGACTTGCGCCCTCTGCTGGTCTATAGGTCCGGACCCTGCTACTGGAGATGGCAAACGCTTCCTCTTAGGCTCAGCAAAATAATCTGGAAGTTGCATACCACTACAGAATGACTGTTTATTAGCTTTTAATTTTTGCTGCAGATTAACATTGAGACACTGAAACAAAAACAAGATACTCCCCATTGCATACTAATGCTTCAGGTTTATGTAAAATATGACAGAGGGATTTCTACTCCAACTCCTAGACAAAAACTCACAGATGTTTCACTGGCTTAAGCATTCTCAAACAATGTTCTAACCAGCAAGAACTTTAAAATTAATTTAAAAAATGCTAAGTAGCTTCCTAAGCAAATTAAAAATGTTTACAACTAACATCAGGCTCCTATCACGAAAGTTAGTTTAACTTGCCTTGTAGCTATTCTCCAAATACTCTGCTGCCCCTCCACCACCTAGAGTTGCTTAACGATAGCAGAAATCACTTCTCTGCTAGGTCATTACCACAATTCATTTACTTTTTGCATACAGTAAGTGATTACTTGTGGTTAGATAGCAAGTCATAAGCACAACTTTGCAACTGTGCATTTGTGTAGGAAGATCTTGTTATGCTGTCTAGTTCAAGTCTAAGAGTAGCTAAATAATGATATATAGATGTTTAACAAAGAATAAACAAGTAAAAAAAACACACCAAAACCTTTTTTATTTCTACAGGGATTAGTTTTCTCTAGTATAGGATATTCCGTTCTCACATGGCTTTCAAAAAAGTCTAGTTGCAATTTTATTAAAAAAGTTCATTTTATTTTCAGGCCATATTCTGACCAGAACTGCTGGAACTGACAGCGTGCAACTTCATCAACATTTGTAAAGGAAAAGATCTTGCTGTTTCAGTAATGCAGTCAGTTAGATTATTCAACAGCATGGTATGCATGTGACAGAACAGATAAAATGCCACAGAGTATGACTCGCATGCTATACTCAGTGTTTTTCCATGGGGATATAAAGAATCCATCAATACCAACAAAAAAGAAGAAACAAAAACTAGTATTTGCAATACCTTTGGTGGGAGTCCCCCTTCATACACGGGCCAGCTATGAGAATGTGCAATAGGTCTTCCTATTTCGCTCAGAGCAATGCTCACTCATGTCTGGGCATCCTAAGCAAAACATGTGTGTCAAGCCACAGCAGAAATAAAACAAACAGTCTGCTTGCACCCCCAAAAAACAGGCAAAAAACCCTACCAACTGCAAACTGACTTTTAGAATAGATTACATTAAACTATGTTTAATCTACACCTGATTATTTAAAATAAAGGGCATCATTTTTAAGTCTCTTGCCTTTGGTAGGGAATTGCTCATAATCTAACTTAGTTCAGTTTAATTCTGCAGGTTTGTCTTCTCAAAGATTTAATACGGCTTAACTGTTTCAGTCTGGGTAATTCAGGCCAATACTCCTGAGCATGCCTTCAGTGAAGGATGTATTTCATACTGTTGTTTCATGTAAAGCTCTGCCTTGAAGAATTACTTACAGAATTTATGTATACATTCTTTGTTGGCGAATATTTCCTTTAGTAGTTGCTAAAACATGTATTCATGTCTGACCCAAATTGACTGTTTTTACAGATGTTAGAAAATCTTTTTTGAGATTTCCTGTTTTAATTGTTCAGGAAGAGAAATTTCTTTCTTCCCAAAATACATGCGGAGTTAGAATAACCATATATTTTCAAGCCACTGCTTATGGAAAGAGCACAATGTTATCATACATATATATGATGGAATTCTGGTTCTAGGAAAGAATTGAGGACTCTTTCAAAACAAGAAAACCAAAACAGTTTAAGGGAATACTTTCCTGGAATTATCTCTACTCATAAATAACTTACTTACATCAGAAAATTTCTGTGGACTGTAATCCTAATGTCAGAAAGTGTTCCACGATAAGGACTTAAGATGCTGCAGATAAAGCAATGCACTGAAAAAAAAGTTACTTGTCTTCCACTCATCTAATACTGTCATTCACAGCTATGTAACTCTCCTGGTCAGTGAGCACAAAGATGGGTTCCAAAGCAATTTACTTTTTAACATTTGAATGATAAAAATGAGACTGTTCTTGTTGTTTCCTCTCCTAAAACAATTTGTTGAGTTCAAGAGAAGTCCTTCTGACTGTTTTGTTTTATAAGCTTATTGGCGAAAAATTACTAAAAAATCTGACCGTATTTTTGAAAGTCAGCTGCATAAATGCCTTAATTTCTATTTTCTGTAAGTCCTAACTTTTTATTAGATCAAAATATCACTTTACTTAAACCAAAAAGGGAACTTATTAATGATTTTAATTAACTACTCAATCATAGATCTTAGGTTATTATAATATTACAAGTCACAACTTAGATTAACGACAAGAAACACATCTACTCATAGTAAAGAAATGGAGAGTAGGTACGTTCTTCTGGTTTAATACCTACTATTTAAAAATCTACAATTACACATTTTTCAGGCTGTGGATTGGCCAAATCTGGAAACAGACAGAAAAGCAGCAAGCTTGTAGAATACTTTAAGCCAGTGCCAGAGCATAAAGGGTGTATTTCACTGACTGCATCTCAGTATGCAGTTTGGGAGTTTTTGGAATGTAGGTTTCAGTTCTTCAGTTTGAATACTTCCTTGAATAACTAACTAACGGGTTAAAAACTAGGTTACCCAAAGAAATTTCAGTCGGGAAGAAAACATTCTAAAATCACAACTATTTAGATTCACCTGAAGCTAATCATATAGACATGACACAATGGTAAAAAGCATCAGGATGAAAAACATAGCTATTACTTAATAATAGTGACAATCTTACAGGGTTTTGATCTTGCTTAAAGAGAACAATCCAAGATTAACTAGTTTAATAGGGGAAAAAATGCTCATGCTAGCCTTTTGCTTTTTCCTTAGGTTAGCCTCAATCAAGAAACCTACTGCTCTAACCAGTGTGGTGGAACAGCAGCCACCAAGATTCTTTAGCATGTCTATCTCCCATTCTGCAAATGTTCTGACAGCAATAGCAATGAAGTCCAGTGCCATCTCAGGATAACATGGGTAACTACAACTACAGCGGTAATTACAAGCACTGACTTTTAGTCCTTTAGAATGTGCCTAGTAAAATAAGATATTAAATCATTTCTGCTGTTTTCATCTTGATAATTAGTACTGCCACTTCAGGTGGTGTGTAACTCAGTTTTTCTCTTGCATGTTCAGAGGTCTTTTTCAACTTCAGTTATGCTGAGTTCAGGACACTGTTCAAAGTGCATTTTTCTGTTTTCAGTGCAGCTGTTTGTGTGGCTGCAAGGTGAACCAGATCAGGGAGTCTTTCGTTTGAAACACAAGCCACTGTTTCACCAGCATATCGATTCCCTACTCTATTCTACCATATACCCACACAAATTCTAGCGCTCACAAAAAGGAAGGGGGCAGAGGTGTAGGAACGAGAGGTGTTTATGATGGAGAAGCTACGCCACCACAGCTACTGCCAAATATCCAAACATGGCCAAAAATTCCCATTTCTGAATCAGAAAAAAGAAAAAAGTTGATTTTGCCACAACTAGTTTGGATTGAACATAAAAATAACAAAGAAGGAATTGCTTATGCTGGTTTACAAAGCATCCTCCAAGTAATGGGACAATCTGTTGTTCAGACTGTATGTTTCAACACTTTATATGAACATAGCTTTTAAAGGAGAAATTTTCCTAAATAAATGGCATTCTAAATGTAAAATGTAGAACATACGATAGCAAAGAAGCAAACAAAAGATGACAGAATTCTCCTGGGATTTTTAAATAAACACTTCAGACACAACATTAAGTTTAGTGATTTGTATTATGATTTCACCATAACCCATCCTATAATTCTTTACTTGATCTCTTCTTCAGCTTGAAATTTGGACTATACAATTCCTTTAATTTATCATCAACTAAGTTCTTGGTCAGTCCTATAAAAGCAACTAAAATATATGCTTCTGACTAAACAATTCTACTACAGTGGTTAAGTTGACCAAAGAACACCAATTTTCTCCAAAGCATGGAGAAGCTCTGTAACTTCTAGTTACATCTAGTACGTGAAGTTTTTCCTCTTTTTGACAAATAATTAACCTAGATTGCTTGTTCAAAATCATCAGAACAAATAGTGATGAAACATCTCTTGTAACAGGTTTTAAGATGACAAAAGATTAATTCTCCAAGATAGCAACTGCAAGATTTTCTAGCTGACTTTAGTGATGTTCCAGCAAGGTACAAGGGTCTTTCCTTCTTGATACAGAAATGCAATGTTTCCAAATTCCCTTTAAAGGGTATTTTAATCTCTCTCTTGTGGAAGAATCTCTCTCATAAGCGACAATAATCAAGTTCCGTTTTTCAGCTCAGTATAACTACATCAGCAGTTGAAATTGTCAAAAATAATCTGGTAAGCTTGTGTAGGCTTCCACAGAGCGTATTTTAAAGTGAAAGATGATCAGTTTATGTAACAGGAGTAATTATTACCTGTTAATTCATAACAATAAGATAGTTCAAGATGGTTGAAGTATAACTACTATTCTGTTCCTCTGAGTAGTTAATTATTATATCATAAGATTAATTTAAACAAATGAAGATAATTACACGTTAGCCACTTCCAATTTGATTTATATAAAAGCAAAATATATTATTTCCACAAAAACTTGTTTTTGGTCAGACATTTATAATATTTTGCCACATTCTGATGGTGTTCTGCACACCCTGTACGTACTACTGAAAGCACGACTCCACAGCTCCCACTCTAACAGGGTGCCAAGCGGTACACTGCTGTGCTACTGAAGCTGCTTCATAGGGTACAATTCGTTAAAAAAAACTGAATAGTTTGTTCAACATCATCTTAATTCTAGCACAAAACCTGCTTGGTTTCCTAACTGTTTGATACATAGGGTGTTCTTATGGCCTTTCCTGTACTTTAACTTCACCTTGTGCAATTTTCAGGCTCACCTCTGCAGTCCATACTAGCCAAAATTAGACAGCCCATGGGTGGGATTCACAACAGGGCATTTTCTAGTGGTGAACAGTATGTACAACATGATTTATGCAATACCTATAAACCAAAAGGATTAACAACTAGGATTAATATTTTTAAGATGCTACTATCTGCTTAAAGATTTTACCTGAGCACAGATTTGTTGTTCTGGATGAGAATGATTGCATTGCTTGCTTTCTTAACCTGCTCAGCATTCAAACAATTGTAACGTGGAATTGGATAAGCCTTCTTACCATTTTTATGGTCCAGTTCATAGTTTATGATCCATGAGTACAGTTGTTGTCCTGTGCATGCTTTTTTTTTTTCCTCTCACCTTCCTTCAGTTTCTGCGGTAAGCAACAACCGTGATTTCGCATTCAGTCTTACAGGACTTTTAAATTTCATTCTATATACTTAACTGTTTAACGTCTAACTGCTACAATTAAATTGTCACACTTAGCTTCAAGAGAGGTTAGTTTCAGTGAGGTTATCTGGAGGCAGTTCAATTGTTGCAGCCAGGAAAAGCCCCAAAGCAACGCTCCAGCAATTTATTCTTAGCCTCTCCGCAGTAATTAGGCCAGAACTGTTTAATATTGCCAAGGTGAGGGCATCTTCCAACTCCACCCGATAAACCACTAATCGGCTGCGCTCCTCTCAGTCTCAGTTAATGGCAGTATAATTTCTATACCGTGTTAAAACCTGGAAAGCTTTCCTTTGCACAGTTCCACCGTACAGACCAGGGCGGTTTCTCACGTTTTCTGTCCCCTGATGTCCTACGCGAGCAGCGACAAAGCAGCGCTTGGGGAGCCCCTGCTCACTCCTCTTTTACCCTTTGGGGATAAAGTTGCCGTAAGCCTGTCCTGGCGAGTTCCAACAGAGACTCAGAAGCTACAGCAAGTCCCCAACCTCGCACGTTCTCATCCCAGACGAGTGACGGAGAACCCCTCGGGCCGTCCGGCTGCCTGTGCAGGGATGAAGCCGTCCCAGGCCGGCTGCCGTCCCCTCCGCCCTCGTCTCAGCGCGACCGCCGCCCCCTCACGGCGCCGCCCCCCGCCCGCTCTGGTGCCCGCGCTCCCTGCGGCGGCGCACGCGCACTGGGGACGCGCGGCCCCGCTGCCGCCCG
>VXAA01005179.1:42716-68233 GCA_013399115.1 Anseranas semipalmata
CGGGGCCTATGGGGGGGGAAGCGCGGGTCCTCCGCCGTGCCCCGGCCCCGCGCTGAGGGGCGCGCTCACGCCCGGCTCCCCGGGGCGGCGGCGGACGGGGCCCGTCGTCAGCTTGCTCTGCTCAGGCCGCGCTCGCCGCTCCGGGGCAGGCCCGGTATCCTTGGGGCGGGGTGCGTGCGGCTGCGCTGCGGGAACGTCCCGACGGAACGGGAGCTAAAATCCGTCAGCTGGAGGCAGCGGTCGAGTCGTGAAGTTTATCTCGGTGTCCGTTCTGCCGGTAAATTCCGCTTGCTTTCTTCAGCTCGAGTTTTGGATCCGTTCTTTGTTAAAATGCGTGAGGGAGCCGTAAAATGAAGCCTCCCGGCCCCGCTCCTTAACTTCCTGGGGAAATGAGGTGACTTTACAAAGCTTCCTTGTTCTCTTCTGTTTCTTTCACGGGTTTAAAAAACGTAGGAAAGTTGTGAAAATAGAAAGTAAACCTTGAACAGTATGTTATTTTGTGGGTAGAAAGTGCGTGGGAGGAGATGCAACAAAATACCTGAGGTAAATAAAGAATGTGGGATGAGCTGATGTTCAACTGTTGCTATTTATTCTGCTTCACTTGTTTTATTTAGATGTTTCATTTTAGCTAGAGTTAGGTTCGCTTCTGTTGAGAGAAATAAAAACTGAAGTGGAGTTGTTTATCTCTGAGTTACGTATTAAGTGGGAGCTGAAAACTAACGAAATGCATGTATTCTGTACTGTTTTCCCTCTTTTCCCCCTCAGCATGTTACTTGTCTGAAATTCCTGATGTAATGGCCCAGTGATGCATGATCGTGAATATGAAATCTTTTGTGCCTGTGCTAGCTGAGGAAGATGCTTCTAAAAGCCTTTTGTGTTAATATTTCTATTTCCCCTTCCTCATCTTGATGCCAACACGTCTGTTGAGCAGTTTAGAATCTCTGGAAGGCATGTTTTAATTCACACTGTGCTTTGTTATCTGTAATTACTCATTTAAACTGCCCAGTGGTTAGAATGAACTATGAAATTGCTTTGAGAAGTCGGCGCTGGGTCAGGCTCATTCCGCCTTGGGCAGGTGCCCGCTCTCCAGTTTGACTCTCGGCGGGGTTGGAACCGGGAGCAGCGGAGGTGTTTTTGCCACATCCCAGTAGGAAGCAGTCGGGGCACAGCAGCGCGTGTGCCGCTTCCTTTCCTCACTGGCCTCTCGGGAGGTAGGGGCCTGCTCTCCTGTGTCCCCGGCTGCGGGGATTGTATGTTTACAGCTTCTTTTGGATCCCCACGCCTGAACACGCTGCACTTGCTGCTCTGCTTGGCGGTGCAGGACGTAGTAATGGAAATGGGCTCCGACTTCTTGTGGGAGAAAGGGATTTGCACTGTCTGCCTTTTAGTCATGTATTTACTCTCCCTGTTCTGCTTCAGTCTTCCCCATTCCCTTTGCAGTATTCCCTTTATCCTAGGGCCCAGAATATAACTTTCCTGTTCAGGAGTACAGTTTTCCTATATGGAAACAGTGGTGAACTGTTCACGTTTTCATTTTACACACAGACTTCTGGTTTGCCAACTTCTGATTGCTGAATAAAGTTTTGACATACGACGGATTCATTTTTGGTTGAGTTGGTTTAAGATTTTGAGTCTGTTGCCTTTTTATATCTTCTCTCCTGCCTGTGTCATAAAAAGGGGGAGAAGGTGGATGCTGTAAGACAAAAGGGGGCCTCAGCTCAGTGTGACTTTCACTAGACCTGCACCCCTGTCCAGGTTTACAATTCAGCTGAACCGCTGGGGCCGGTACAGATCTATCAGCAGCAATCACGATGAAATTTTCAATGTGCTCTGTACTGTACAAAGATCTAATTTAAGATTCCTGTAACCCAGTAATTGCATTAATAGTGAACTCAGTGGTGCATGGCAAGAGGATATGCTTCCATATCTTAAGAAACCACATCTGTACACACATAGTTTTTTAGTTTTAGCCTTGTGAAGAAGGGAGGGCAGTGAGGACCACTGACTTCGGGCTGTTTTCAGCAGCTAGGCCTGAAGGTGCACAGAATGCTTTGATACTGGGAGTATTTGTAATAGCTGCAACCATTAATGTCAATAAGGAACTGTAACAGAATCTTGTGGTCAGCTGAAGGTCATTAACTCCCTGGGGTAGTAGTTCTGGTCCCCACATAATGACACGTGTTTTCCCTCTATTCGCTGTTCGTCTCTAAATAAGTTGTCTGCACAACTGTGTGCAATAGCAGAGAGGCTTAGTCCTGCCCAGTTCCCGACCCTTTGGAACTGAATTCTCGACTGGGGGAACTCAGCATGCGTGGCAAACTGGATACCTGCCCCCTGCATTTACCTTGGCTCTAACAGCAGCGGAATAATTCAGTTTTTCATAACATATGTTCATGTGCTTTGCTGCTTTTGTTGAATCGCTTGGCATTAGGATCTTTGAAAAACACCGTGTCAGACCTTAAATGGTGATGGTTGTTAGACTTGAGATTTGGAAATTGAAAGGCTAAACTCAAAAGTTTTAGGCAGTGCGACCTTCCCTTTCAGAATATCCAACGCCTGTGTTCCTTCTGTAGAAAAACTAAATTCTCTGTGTTCTGTATGAATTGATCGATTTGTGTTCCAAAGATCAATTTTACTTTACAAGATGGTCTAACATTGGTTATATTCAAATCCCATGTGCCTAAAGAATTATCCCAGGCATATCCTGTATGTTGGGAATGTCCTTTAAAACTTATCTTGAATGCTGCAGAAGTGACCAAGTTTAGAAAACAAGAAGATTATCTTGCCCTGTGCTGGAAGGAAAGCAAAGAACCAGAGTGTAAGTGGCTTTGTGTAAGAGAGGAGAAGGGTTGGTTTTCCCGTCTGCCAGAGCTGGCACAAACTCGTTTTCCTCCAAGTCTCCTATTTGTATAACTGGATTGGTATCTGTCAGAAAAGGTGACATTGGCTACTGGCAGTGTACTTTCTATCACGTTGCTTCTGCTTTTGTGAAATGTGATCGAGTTGAAGCCTGTGATAAAGATAAAATGGTGTCAATTGTTCTTCAACTTGTTTGGTTTGGGACAGATTTTTTTTTTTTTGCTGTACTAGATTTAGTAAATTGAGCTTGGATTGGTCACATAGCAGCAGTTGTAGAAATACAACATTTAATGCAGCAGTCAGTTCTGCCTGTAGCATTAATGCTGATATGTTAGTCTGTTGTTTGCTTTTACATCCCACACTACCTTTTTCCTTTGCTTTAGCTTGTCTCTTTCAGTGAATTGTACAAAGAGTAAAGCAACGGTAGGGGCTTTGCACTTCTAATAATAGTTACAAGCAACAGAGCAGCATTTTAACTTTTTTTTAATATATGTACGTATGCATATTTCTTTTAAATTCTCTCTCTTCAGATGAAGGAGAAAAACTGTTATTAAATAGGTGATTTTTGTGAACTTTGAAAGTGGATGGATGACTGTGAAAGTCAAGACACCATTATTATTTGCTTTGTATATAACTGAGTCTGATGTGTTTCTGGCTGCACGAGAGGATCTAAGAATAATTTGGAGGGGAGAGATGCTGTTGGAGGTGTTATCTGAAATTTTAAATCCTCTGCAAAATCATCAAATATTGGGATAAAGTGACTGTCCAAGTACACTAAGGAAGGATAATTTTTGCCTGAATGTTTTATGGCTACAGATGAATAAGTAGGATAGATTAGAAAACTCCTTTGAATAATAAATTATGCTGCTTGCATATGTTCATCACTTGCTAACATTCTTTTACCTGTGATGCCAATTTGTAACAGTTCCATTAACTTTATTCTTGTGGAGAAATTGGATCTGCACATCCTCCAGTACCAATATATGATTTATTCTTTAATATTTTTACTAAAGGTGATAAATAAATGCAGTTGTTACTACATTGGACTTCATGCCTTTGTGAGTTGGTGGAGTACTGACGTTGCTTAAAATTAGTAGAGCAAAACCGATCTTAATACTCGCCCAGATCTTAACATATACAAGAGACTTGTGTTGACAAAGCATTATCTTATCAGTTGTTAATTCAGGGGAAAAAAATGTTTTATTTAGCTTCCTTATTTTTGTGGATAAGTGTATGCTGAATACTGCTACTGTTTTTGGTTAGTGTGAGAATTTCTTAGTCTTACTAGCCTTGTTTGAGTTCTCAAACCTAAACCATGAATGAGTAAATAAAAAAATATTAAAATGGCCAATAAATTTCCTTTTGGCATTTATATTTAGATATCTTCATAGATATGCTATTGTTAGTAAAACATTTCTCTCATAATAAATGTCTTGTATATATGCCAGAAACAGTATGTGTTAATAACCTGCAGAAAAAAAAAGGAGATGCATAAAATGTGAAAAACAGTTACAAAAAGTGTACATGGTTATTTCCTCTCTTGGGAGTAGATTACTGAATGTTATTTATATATCTAAACAAGCAATATCTGAACAATTCGTATCAGCGAACTATTGTAGCTGTTAGTTATCTGCAGAGACTGACTTTGATTTATTTAGGTATTTTAGCTTGCTGGTGGTAGAGGTCACAGTGGGAAGCTGGGTGAAATGGGGCCCTTGGAGTGCTTCCATTAATTTGCTAAGTGACCTTAAGGAAATTACTCACTCCTTATGCTCGTTTTAGGTATGTGTTATAATAGGAATAACTCTTAAGGACTTCCACATGTTTATTTAAGATTCTTGAGAAATGTTTGTAAACATTATTATTCCAAATCAGTCAGGCAAAGTAAGGTGTCTTATCCAGCAGTTTTCTATTCTCAGTTGGGAATTTATTGAGTTTGCTGGGGGATATTTTGCTTTTTATTTTACTTTGTTTTCATTCTTGCATCATTGATGTGAAATGGTAACCCAGCACAAAATACAGTTTGTTTTAGCTTAGTTTCAAGACTAACAGAAGTGTACTGCATACAGTTTGGTATTTTTTACTGTAAATTCCTACATAAACTAATGTGCTTCACAAAAATGTATGTTTTCTCAAGCTAAAAGTTTTTTTTGCAGAATTTTAGGATTTTCAGAATAAAACCTTGTCCTGCAGATCTTTTTGTTTAAAATAAATAAATTGCATTCTTATGTTGCAGTTAGGCACAGCTGTATGCAACCATGAAACCATACTTCAAACAGCCTTACCTTGAGGGTTATACAAAACATTTCAGCCTATTTAACTTCAGTAGTTGTAAATCCATTGAATGAAAGACGTGAAGAAAAAAATCACTGACTCAAACTAATTAAATCAGATTTAAATGTTAAGTTGACAATGTGGAATTAAACTAATTTGGTTTTTCAAATGAAGTCGGTGGTCTCTGCTGCTGGTAAAGTTTTCAAGCTTTTCGCCTTAGTCAGCTGGTCGATACCCCTAACACACTGTTAATTTGTTTCTAATTACACTAAGCATTTGGGTGATGATGAGAGGCTCTAGATTTAGACTTCATAGTAGTTTTCTCATCAACTTGTATTTTATTAATAAATATACTGGGCTCTTGAGTTTATTTCTACTTCAACAAATCAAAGAAGTATAAAGCTATTAAAGGGGGACAGCGTGGAAACATTTAACATCAGCTTGGTTTAGCAGTAATGCACGCAAGCTGTGCTTGCGGTTTGGTTTAGTTTCACTAGCACAAGTCTGCATCATCTAGAGTAAATGAGCAGAAAAGCAATGATAGATTGGAGAGAGGCTTTCTGGAGAAGCAGGCGCTGCCAGAGGGTGTTGCTTCTGACCAGGGGCTTTTGCATATATCTCCGGTGGCACCTCGGTGTTCTCTGAAGCTGTGGTGCGGTAGCGTCTTTGTGTGAGCGACTTACTGTTGCTGAGACTGGACCCTTCAGGTCCAAAGGCAAACTGCGATGTGCTAACAGCCATTTGTCTTCTTTCCTTTTTGAGGAGTTGCATATCCGAAAAGTGGATGTTCAGGATAACATGTCCAATGTGTCGGAAGAGAGAAGCACTAGACAACAGGACATTAAGAAAGGACTTCAATTTATAGAGTATGATTTTGTTTTTATTCTTGTATGCTTATACATCTTGTACGTGAGATGGATAGTTCTGGGGAAGTCCTTTTAATATAGTACCAGTGGAGGAAGAAAGAGAACCCATGTTTCTCCTCAGAATATTTGCTAACATCAACATGGAAATGGAGAGCAGCCTTAAAGAAGAGACAGCACCCCACTTGGTTCCTGCACAGAGCAGATTGAAGGTGGGAGGGTATTCCTTTTCAGCCTTTGAGGAAAAATCAGCAGAGAAATTTTTGGTGGGTGGAAAAAAAACCACCTGACTTCGATGGATGTTTGCACCTAAGACTAAGTTGCTACTGAAAGGGATGAGTTTGTTCACTGCTGCCTAAATGTTTCTGCTCTGGAGCTAAAGTTTAACTTAATGAAAAAGCCTCTTAGTAGTTAATTTTCGCTTGGGTCAATGCCACGTTCTCCTCTAGGAGATCCTGACCAGCTTAAACTGATTGTGAAATTTCACATTAGTTCACTGTAAAAAAATATTTAGAAAGAGGTTCTCAGATGACCTTTATGGGAAGGGGTTCCTGTTTTTTCCTTCCCGAAAGCTTGTAAGTAAATACCTCTGTTTTGTGCTGGAGAAAATCTCTGTCGTGTGTCATACGGAAGAACTCTTAAAATTCCTTAATTGTTATTGGTATGACTTAAAATTGATGTGTTCTTTTAACAGATAATTTGTAATTTTATAAAGCTTACAGAAAAATTGCAGTTCTCATATATAAACTGTTTTTGCACAGTGGAGAAGAGGAAGGAAATTGTTTTTAAACAAACAACACCGAGTTTTTAAACTCGTCATTCAAAGTCTTAATACATTTTGAATAGCAGAGGTAAGAGTGGCTATGTAACTTTAAATGAAATGACTCATTAGTAATTCCAAACATAGTTGTTTAATCAAATCTACTCTGCAGCACTCCTGCCTTGTTCAGTGCAGGCAGTAGAAAACATTTAGAGTTTTAGCCTGTTGCAGCAAGTGAGACTGCTTTTGGTAAGAAGCAGTGTTCTCCAATGCTATCATCTTTTGAGCAATATGTACTCTAAGTAAATTTTGTAATTTCTTTTTCTAGATCTACTTTGCCCTATCCGGGGACACAAGAGCAATATGAGGTAATGAAATTACTTTTGCATTTCTATAAGTGCTTTTTAACATGGAGTTGTCTTATTATATTTGTCCCTGTTTTCAATCATCATTTAAGTAATAGTAGAGTATGAATGGTAATTTACAGAGTCTCAATATAGGAACCAGAGGACTATTTATGTATAGGACTACCTGTGATACAGCTATTCAGGTATTTGGATGCCTGGAAGTTGCTCATACAGCAACTCAGATTGACTCTTTCTCTACTGGTGTTAGGGATGAATTTGAGGCATTAATTGGATAAAATAATGTGCTATTCTGGGTAAAGTTTAGGGGAGCACAGCAGAAGGGAGACGAAAGGACTTCAGTCATACACATCTTCATGATACATTTTGTTTTTACTATTTTGCATAATTTTTAGACTTACGTTTTCACACTTATCTTTCTAGCATTTTTATCCAACAACAGGTTGTTTCACTGGCTTTGAGATCACATTACTTAAAAATGTAATTGTTCACATTTTAGATTGAAAAAATCATTTGTTTTGCAAAAGCAGCCTTTGTGTACTACTGGTGTGCCAGTTGCTATGGCTGCTGTTTGCTAAAAGAATGTAGGGAACACATATATATGCATCTTTTGTAAGTTACATATGCAAAATAATTCTTTTATAAATAGCTCAGCCTCTCTTTTATTTCCATGTATTGTTCTGCTGAGTATTAGAGATTGTCTTGGAAAAATTGCAGAAGAAAAATACTAATGTAGACAAAAATTTTTCATTTAATTTTGGTTCTGTGAATTTACAAGTACAAATTTTCTACTTAAATATGTATTTGGAAATATGAAAGATACACAACAAATACTGCTGTTTGTGAGTTTTTCTCTTCTTTGTTACAGTTATTTATACGAGAACTCGTTAGAAATCTTTTTAATGAAGGGAATGATGTATATCGAGAAGGCGATTGGAGAGGATCACTGAGTCACTATACAGAAGCTATAAACATAGCAGATTATGCTAATTCTGAAGAAATCCATGTTTCTGATGATATTTTAGAGAAGCTGCATGTAAACAGGATAGCATGTTTTTCAAATATGGTAAGCTTCTACTTAAACTATGATTTCTTGAGAACAATTCACTAGCACTGTGAAGGCACGGAAAGCTTAACAGTGAAAAGCTCTTGGTGTTGGTTTGAGAATTGGCATGTTTCAAGTCATCGTTCTGGCATACTCTTTAATCTCATCTTTTTACAAGTATAATCACCTAGATATTTTTAGTTACTAATACCAGAATATTAACATGAAAGAGTTGTAGTAGGCTTGAAAGATGGTGCAAGGGTATTTTTATCCATTTATACGGCTGATTGCACCTGAGTCTGCCACTTCCTCTGTGGAATAAGATGGCTCTTGTTTTCACAAGCTAAATTTTCTTGTTTTCAAGCTAAATTGTCTTCATCACTTACTGGATTTTATGTGAGTGATAGCCCTGCTTCTTTTTAGTTGCATCAGTTGGTGGCTTAAGAACATTTGTAAGTGCAGTGGCCTTGTGAATGTTTTACAGTGTTTCAATATCTTCATTTAACACAGTTTAAATTCTATATTCCGATGATAAAAATTGTTCTGATTTTTTTCCTTTTTCCCCTCATAGGGACTGCATGAAAAAGTTCTAGAAGACTGTGAGATAGCGTTAAAGTTGAATGAAAACAATTTCAGAGCTCTCTATCGCAAAGCAAAAGCTTTGAATGAGCTGGGAAGGTATAAGAAGGCTTATGATGCTGTAGCAAAATGTTCTCTTGCTGTGCCGCAGGTAGGCAAATTATAGTTTGATGATATTTTAAAGGAATTAGTACAGAAAACGTACTTACATCAAGACTATTGAAGTTTTTGTTTAATGTAAATGCAGTAAAAATATATATATTTTTATTCCTCTCTTCTTTTTTTGTTGTGGACATGAAGACTGATAACAGATATTACAAGCCTCCGATTCAATTTGTTGCATTAGCTTTCAGCAAAAGCAATACTGACTTTTCAATGTGGCTCAAGTGCTGTAAGGTTTTGCAATAAACACTAGAACCATTGAACAGTTGTTTAAAATTCTCTGGTCAGAATTATAACTCTAAAAATAGAGGAAAAAAGTATCCATAATTATAAAGTGTAGTATTTATTCTTGTGATAGCTGTATTTTAGCTTTCCAAGCATTTAGTAATGTAGTTCTTATCTGTGCATTGTCCTCCATCTGAATCCCTTAATATGCACCTTTAATCTTAGGCTATGTCTGTATTAGCAAGCAGTGTGTGGCATAATAGGAGAGGATCTGTAGACTGAAATGATGATGCTGAGGATCTGATTTCCATGCTTTTTTTTTTTAGTTGGAGTGCATCAAGTATGCTCCTGCAGCACTTCTTTCCATTTAGTTTCATCCAAAATGAATCTAATTTGGCTCTCTGAGACCATTCATAATGCAAGCTAAAATGCAGTGAGTGAAGATGATTAAGAGATTCACTTCAGAACTGCATTCCCGATTTGATCTAAAATGCTGATTGAAACTTTACATGCTTTGCTCAAAATAGACTTAGGACAGAATACTGAGCTGAATTTTTTTTCCTCTCTCTACATCAAAAATAGTGAAAACACACGCACAACCCACTTCTCTGAACTTCTCTGGTTTTGGAAAATCTTTATGCTATTTTTGATTCAAATAGACAGGATCCTTCTCTTCTGTTTATTTTCTGTCTTTTTTTTCTCTTTTACTTCCAGACATTAGAATCATTTTGCTTGAGGATAGCTTCTGTGTTTTTGAGTGCAGCTTGTAGTCATGTGTTTGTGAAAGAATAAGTATGCATTGAGAGACATCCTGCATATAGAGAGATCTTGCAGCATATAGACTATTTGAGATGCAAACAGATGTCTTTGACCAGATGATAATACATGCACATTATGAAATTTTATTTATTTCCTTTAGGATGAAAGTGTGATTAAATTGACTCAAGAACTAGCTCAAAAATTAGGGTTAAAAATAAGGAAAGCATATGTAAGAGCAAAGGTAAGATTTTGTTGTAACTCTTAAAAATTGCTACTATTTTAACAAATATTGAGTTTTCTCTCTCTTGATCTCAGTTTTGTACCTAATGAAGGTATCTTCTCATTGCAGCCACCCTCCTTGAATTCAGTTTCTAGTGATACATCAACTCAGGTAAGTTTTCACGTGTTCCAAGTGCTAGCTGACTTTAAACTACGGGGAACGACTGTTTCATAATTTCACAATCATTAAGTAAAAATTGTGTAGTTAACATTTTATTTTAAGATGCTGTTATTTTGGACTTCAGGGTTCCATCAGTCTTTGTGCTCAGTTTTGCTATACATTTATTGCAAACTAGGGCATGAGATTATCATTCAAGTTATCTCTGTAGAATAAATGTTAGCTAGAACATTAAATCCAATGCAGTGAATATATTTACTTTTAATGTCTTGAGACAAGGGCATAGTTAATGTGGTTTGTTTGTTTATTTTATATTAGAGAGAGTAATCAAAGTGAGGGGTACTAGAGTGAAGTACTTTTAAATTTATTAATTTGCCAAAATCTGACCTTGCATTTGAACTTGCATTTATCTTCCTATTTCTAATGTATCTGAGTAGCACTAATGAAGAAGAGTTCTTCATCTTTATCTTACAGACTTTTTTAAGATCAATATAGACAATATATCTGTAAACAGATGACTTTGGGTAGAATGAGGAAATAGAAGGACAGCTTATTTAAGATACTATTTGGACTCTTATTCTGCCAAGTATCAGTCTCGCTGTTGTTGGTTGGTTACAGATTTTTAGCGATACAGTGGTTGTATTTCAGTCTGCAAATGGATACTTTAACTGAAAAATTATTTGACCTTTAAATTCCAATCAACTTTGTAATTTTTAGGTTTTACTAAGCCTAAATTTGAGGACTTAGTCTTGGTCTGTGAATACGTGTTTGAAAAATTTTAAAGGCTCTTGTGCAAAGTGCTGAGAGGTATTTTTTTCTCACTTGCAGAATTCTTCTTCTTCTGTAGAAGATATTGAGTTAGGTGAGTCTTGTGTAACAGTATTAATGCCAGGAAACTAGATATATCACCTGTATCTAATTGCATTTGTTATGAAATTTCCTCACAAGAAAATTTAACTTGTCATTTGAAAAATCTGTGACAAAAAGTCTGATCTGTTTATCCCTAAAACTACATATTTAAGTGGCTGAGCCAATCTCCTTTTAGTCTCCTCATCTTAATATGACTAACTGCCATTGATGTGATTGTCTCGCTGATCTCTTTAACTTGGAAAAATAGGGAGGGGAGAATATGCCAAAGATTTAGTAAAGTATCAAGTCTATAACTTTTCCTGTCTTTTTTAGTTCGAGCAATATATAAACACTGAGATAGAGGTACACACGAAGTGGAAGTTAGTGGAAACTGAAAACATTTAATGTGGTTTTGCTTAAACATTCTTCATGTTTCTCCACTCTCCCCACCCCGCATCAGCAGGCTAAAAGTTGTGGGAGATATTCCTACATCTCTGACTAAAAGTTCCACTCATTCCTGTCTTACCTGTTTCAGATTTATCTGACCAGAAGCAAGAAATGGTTTCTGCTGCTTCTTCATCAGCCTTTGTTTCTGAATTGTCTAAAGTGGCATCAGTACCTATATCATCTTTATCTTCTGTTATGTCTCTTCAAGTGGAAAAGGTTTCTTTGCCGTCTGCAGTGTTGGCAAATGGAGGAAATGTTTCTTTCTCTATGCCAGAAGCATGCTTAGATTGTGGAGATGGAGATATAATTATCGGGGAAGAACTTGACGAATTACTCGATTCTGTGCCTGATCCAGATGAAAGTGTAATGGTAAGACCTTTTGTTGCTTTCTTTTCAGAAGACTGTTCTTTTGAGTGAGATCTTGCTTTTTTTAATTTTAATTTTATTTTTTTAAAGCGGGAGGGTAGTGAAATGTGAATTAACTTTCCTGGTTACATTGTATTTGCGTATAGTCAACTTGATTCTCTCAGATTTGTATGCTTGCAAATGTGTCTGTAAAGACAGCAGGACCCTGCAGAGCTCCAGGGACAATCATATTTGGTTTTCTGTGTTGGAAGGCTTAAGTGAGGTTGCTGGTGGAGGGGTACTACTCTCAGAAATATTACTACCAATACTACCACTGTGAGAGAGATACTGCTTCCAGGAAATACTATGGAAAGTGTGGCAGACACTTGAAGTCTGGGCTGGTGTGTATTTGTTGAAAATGAGTCCTCTGTGAACCCAGGAGTGCTGGAGTACCCACCCTGTGCCTGTAAGTCAAGTTAAGCACATGCTTACAGCTTTGCAGGACAGTAATACTTAGACTTTGGTCTTCTAGCGTATCCAGTGGTACCTCTGCAATCAGAGCTTTGTCAAGGCATAACCAGAAGTAGTTAGATCATCATGAGGCTAACTTTTTATATTTCTTAGAAGAGATTATTAGAGAAATTTAGGCATTTGAGGAGTTGTTTTTCATTACACTGTCATTCTAGAGTTAGAACAAATTATGAAGCATACAGAGTTCCTCAACTATCAGTCAAAATGAAAGCTCTGGTTGATGAGCAGAGATGGCTGAACTTATTAGCAAGGTTACTGGCTCTGGCTCCGACAGTCATTTGGAGCTCTTAATATCACACTGTTAAATGAGGCTGTGGCATGTTTAATTCTTCAATTAGTTGTGATTTTAATTTCTCATCCAGCTATGGATGCAGCTGTAAAAAAAGGTTGATTGCAGAAGTGGTCTTGTCTTGTGTAATCTCTTTTAAAAAAAAAAAAAAAATGCTTGGAATTATTTTAAGTTTTATACAGTTTGTTTTGTAGTATGTGTTATGGAAATGCAGATCATAATTATTGTTAAGAAATCCTAGGAAGATTGCCATAGTGAAAGCCAGGAGGAAGTACAACCTTTCAAGATAGACTGCAGTCTCATGTACTATAGAATCTGAGTGCATTGTAAGCTAACAACTTGGGGACCAGACATTGCCCAAACTGTGCAGACCAGTTTGATCAACCTCCAGACAAGCAGGGATCTTCTTGGGGCAGCAGTGGGGAGGTAGGGAGGGAAACTCCCAAACCTGGTAGCATGCTTAACAAGGTTGTGTGGTTTTCCCTGAGTGAAGAAGGTGAATTGGCTTATACAGAGCACAATACCATTTGATTGTACTTGAGGATTAGTTTTAAAGCTAACTCTTAACTCCTTACTGTACTGAAATTTGAATTATATTCTCTTTATTTAGAAAAACTCGTAGGTTTTTGACTCTTCCTACTCTTCCCTATTGTCTTATTTTTAACATAATGTGGAAATTCAGCTCTGATCTGGTTCATAAAAAAATCAAATCTGTTATTAAATTCAGCTAACTAAACCTTTAAAGTGGTTGATTCATAGATAGTTCTTTGCATTAGGGCATTGAGATGTAATTTCTGTAGTTCAGTAAGTGTACTGTCGTTCTGTACAGTAGTGTACCTTTTATTGTTGATTTTCTGTAGGCTTACAAAAAGTTGGTAAAGACCTCACTAAGATAGACCATAGGAGATTGTGTTCTTGAGAGTTTTTTTTGCTGTGTGAACACTTTTTTTTTTTTTTTTTTTCCAAATTTCTTTTTATCCAGCAAACTACAGGTGCCAGGGGACCTATTCCTGCAGGAAGTGTAGCTCCCAGTGTACCTTTCTCTGCCTCTCTGTTGGGGACGTTGCCAGTTAGTGCAGGATTTGTTCCTTCGCCTTCTCTTTCAGAAATCTTTTCACAGCCTTTGGCTTCTTCACTGGAAAATTTTTGTTCACCATTAAGCACCTTTTCAATCAGTGACCCAAAAAGAGGTAAGAAATGAGTCTTAATATTTAACCTTATGATGAGAGTGAACTGTGAATGAGCCAACAGGCTTCCTTTTTAACATACAAATTTTCACCACTATTCAGTAATATTTAGCACTTCCATAAAATTTGATCTGTGCTTATATTTTTTAAGAGTATTGATATCAGTGCTTGTTGTACACAAGATCTTGTAAATAAAGCTGCTGTTTACTTGGGGTCTGCATAAGTATGCTGTAAGCTCCCTCTGTCAGTTTTTTTTTTTTTTTTGCATTTCTTGTGGAAGTTAGTGGTTTCAGGTGAACAAGTATAAAGAAGGAACCATGTTAACTTTAGGCTTTATTTACGTATTTATTTTAACAAAGATGTTCTTACAGCTTAAACCATTTCTGATGATTTGACAACAAACAAGAATACTAAAAGGCTAGTATAATTGTGTACTCTGGAAAGATGGCAGTACTACATATTTGGATTCAAACTCTAGGTACTGTAATTATGTAGTGAAGTCACGTGAAATAGCAAGAGATAACCAGTGAACTGGAATAGAAAAGATAAATAAGTTTTGTCTCTAAACACAAGTGTTACAGAGCATGCTGTCTTTAGAATGAAGCCAAATTTACAAAGCAAAATTTAAAATCCTCTTAACCCTCTTTCATCTCCTCATTATTTTTGGTAATCAGGTATTGCTTATCTAGCTACCATTTTTGTATTGCACAGGTATCTTTATGTTCTTTCAGCATACGTCTGCAAAGCTACTGCTAATGTTAATTAGATGGTTATACTTATGATGATTGCCTAGTAATTTTTCAGCTGAGATCTTGTCTAATGGGCTTTTACATAATTGAAAAAAACAAAAACAGCATAGCAAACAACAACAACAAACTTTGCTGTTTGTCAAAAAAGCAAACCTTTGCTGCTTATACTTCTCAGGAATGATAAATAATTTTTGGAATAGGATGTTCTGAGGAACTGAAATAATTGAAACTTGTTTTTATTCTTTCAGACCTCTCAAGTCCAGCTTCTAGAGATGGAACACCAACACTTAACAGCAATAATTCCCCCTTGTTTGTAAGTATTTTTTGTGTTTTCTTTTACATCAATTCAAATGTTAATGCCTTGAGAGCTTAACATAGATCTTATTTTTTTCAGTATATTTTTCTTTTTAAGAAAAAATGGCACTTTTAAAATATGGTTCTGACATGAAAAACAATTTTATAGTAGCTCAAAGCAGCAGTAGTTGAACACAGGAAAGAAAACTTTCTAAAACTTAATGAAGGTTTTATATATGCAAATTGCCTGCTATCGTAGTCACTTTTCTTCACATTCTGAGGAACTTGCTCTAAAATACACTTGAAGTGTAAAGTAACCAATCTAAGAGAGAGAAAATCTCTTTATGATATGGGTGCCAAACGTTAGGAGTCCTGGAGAACTGTCCTAATACAGGAACAGAGCAGAGACTGCCTTGTGTCTAAGAATCCATCTGGTCTGTACTGTCACACTGTGTATTTTCTGCAGATACAGGCCCTGCTGGCCACTGACTGTGTGAGGAAGGGTAGCATGAAGGATTGCATCCTCATGGGCCAGGATGGAATAATAGCCTGGCAACTGCTGCTGTTTGCCCTGTACTTGGTTGGGTCTTGTTATATGCTTGGTCTGCTGGGTGTATGGTTTTTGTGAAATCTCTGTCCCCTTCTTAGACGTGTAGTTAAGTTTATACTTGATTTTTTTGTACAATCTTTCTTATGCTTTGAATAATAATTTAAATAAGCTAAATTTTAATTGTAGAGAAATGAAATGAAATGGATCAAGTAAAATACACTTTCTTCCAACAGATAAATGGCCCTAGTAGTTTGTTTGGGTCCGAAAATTACATGGGAATTGCAGGTCAAACTAGAAATGACTTTTCAAATGTTTTTAGCAGTGCAACTGCTAATATACCTGTATCTTCAGCGCTTGCGGGAAGAAACCCATTAGAAGGCACACATGAGCTAAGACAGGCCTGCCAGTTATGTTTTGTCAAAAAAGGTAAGGGGCCTTGGGACTCAATTGGATTGATTTTAAAAAATTAAAAAGCATACATTTAAAGTATTAATGTTCATAAATTAAAATACTCTTGGCTTCTAAATAGTGTTCAATTCTGACTTGTTCTTTGCAGATGTACTATAGTCGTATTATTAAGGAACTGGTAGAATGTTTCAGGAACTCTTTTATCTTCTTTCTTCTTGTCTTTATTTCTTGTCCCAATAGGTTCTTGATCCCTAAAACCACCACAAATCAGCACATGCTTTCCCCAACCTGTAGGTTTACTGTGTAAGGTCATTCACATTCTGTATTCACTTTCCTCCCAATGCCCAGGGTACTGTGAAGAATGACACCTTTGCTCAAGACTAAAAAAAACTTGCAATACCCTCTCTGATTGGCCATTGGGAATTGAACTGCAGTTCAAAGTACCTGGTAACCTTCACATCCCATCTGTTTTATTGTTTTTTTTCCAAACTAATTCTAAATCATAATCATGAGGCTTCCAAACCTTAGTAATAATTAACTCCACTGTATTGACTCAAAGGATCTTAACCTGTACCGGGCTTTAATATAACTAATCTTCTAGGCCTGAGCTGTTGCTGTTAAACAGAGTTGTATTCTAGAAGCAATAGCTTTTAGTAAGACTAATCTTAAAAAACAAACATTGTGTTTCAAGTTACAGGTGTCAATAATAAAGTTCAGCATAGTAATGGATCTTATAAAGAATTGTATTGAGACATTTGGGGAATGAATACTGCAGTTTTAAGAACTTCATTTTTAGGTTTAAATTATTTTTACAAGAAAAATTCATGAAGTGATATTTGAAAAACCATACAACGCATTCTGCTAAAAGCAGGAGCTATAAAATATTGGTGGAAATCTTGACTTTTTATATCAAAGCATCTATTTCTTCTGTTTCTTTGTATCTCTATCAAAACCTTTAAGTATCTCCTGCTTATAGTACCTGCTAGTGAAATTGTGCTGTTCAATCAGCTTCTTTTGCAGGGAAAATGATCATGCTCTTGTTTTTGTAGTCCCTTATATAGCAAAGTTCACTGAGCATTGCTAGTCTTCAGACTTACTCCCTGATTTCTTTCTTTTAGAGGTAATATAATCTTCACTTGAGTATCATCCTAAAAACAGAGTTTAAACCTAGGCATATTTTTGCTTCCAAAATCACAAGGCACTGGGAGTGGCGTTTGTATTTCTGGCACGTGTACTTCTTACCTAATGTTTTGTGTCTGAACATGTAGCTGCTCTAATATAATAAAAATTGAAGGTTAAGTGGTCCATTTGATCATTCTTGGAGTTCATCTGCACTGACTTCTTGTAAATAAGCAACTTAAATTTTAAAGTAGTGTTACAGGAACATATACTAAGGAATTTGAAAAAATGTAGCAATTTGTTGCTGTCCCATAGTACTTATAAGGTTGTAACACAGCACCCCCTCCCCAAATAACTTGTGCTTTTTATTGCCAAGACTGGTCATTTTGTAAGTATATAGTTTTTTCTATTCTGCTCAACATGTCTGTTGATAAATTTTGGTTCTTCAGACTTGCTGTTGCAAGTAAGAATTCCATACAGTGTGTTTGTGTACTTTGCTTTTGGTTGTATGTGCCAGTCTGTGTATGGAAATGATAAAAGTATCCTGCAATTTATGTGAATATAAGCAATTTTCTGTGATTGTTTCAGGTCCTAAATTATTGGATTACGCTTACCATCCCAATTTAGAACATAAATGTAAGAAGGATATTCTAATTGGCAGAATAAAAAACTCTGAAGATAAATCATGGAAAAAAATACGTCCAAGACCAACAAAGACGCAGTATGTGGGACCATATTATATATGTAAAGGTACGTGTGTTATAGATAGTAAAATTTTAATGCCTACGCTCAAAGTAATATCTTTTAGCTTTTTCACAGTGAAGTATAGAATTAGTTTTTATTCTTGTTCATGGAGGTGGGGAAGGAAGTTCACTGGGCTATTTATATTTTCAAAGGCCATGAGGGGAGCCATATTTTGATGACTAATGTGATTATTTAGAAAGCATGAGCTGTACTCTGCTCTTCATCATGAATAACTTTGCTTCTTGGTGTGATATTTTTATATTCTTTTGCTTCATTTTACTGTAGCACTTAGGGCCCTTCTTTTCCTATGACTTATGCATACAGTATTGATTACTAGCAAAAGGCATGGGAGTAGTTCCCTGCTGATTTCTAATATTCCCCAAAAGTTTTGGTGTGCATGTGTCATTGTTTGGCCAGCCAGTAGGAGAGATGGAGTAGAGTCCTGAAAAGTGGATCCTGCACTCTGACTACAGCAAGTCTTTCAGCATGCACCCACCTTCCCATCATGCGTTAGCGTATTCTGACAAAGACATGCTCTGTGCAGGGAGGGACACGCAAGACAGCTTTTTCAGCTTCTTGTAGGTTACCAAAAGAACTGGTCTGACTGTTATGCAGGTGTGGTACACCACCCAGCCACCTGTATATTGTTGCCCTGAATACAGTGTATCCTGAGCACTTACTATTCAGAACAACAACAAAATATTCTTGTTAGGCTTTTGCAGTATGAACTTCTGCTTATGATGTAAGCAAGATGATTAGTGTATTAATTAACAAATATGTCTGTATTTAAGCAAAGGTATTCTGGGTTCTCAGCGTTGTTGCCTTAGAGTAGAGAAGGATAGGAGATGGAGGTGTGCATCAGCCTTTCTGAGGAGTTTTAAGTTTTCATCAGGTCGTTCTGCTTCTGTCTGCTAACTTTAGTGATCCATCTGCAACAGATGTAACTTCTTTATTTAACACATTCCATAGACGTAGTAAAGGTTTTAAGATGAACTTACAATATAAGTTATGTAAGAGCAATGCCAAATTCAGTGTTATCATTTTAGATGTTGCTGCTGAAGAGGAATGCCGATATCCAGGTCACTGCACGTTTGCGTATTGCCAAGAGGAGATAGACGTATGGACACTGGAGCGCAAAGGAGCCTTTAGTCGAGAAGCTCTTTTTGGAGGAAATGGAAAGATCAACTTCACTGTGTCCCGACTTCTTCAAGAACATCATGGATTATTTATGTTTCTTTGTGAGGTGCTGCTTTATTTCTAATAATACAATAAAAATTATAATAGATAATATAATTATCTGGTAAGAATACTTTGGTTTGTGACTAACTTGTATGTTTTTAAATGCTTATTCAGTAATAATCTGACTAGCTCTCAAGTAGAGACTAGTTGAAGTCTATGATGAAATATTTAAGGTGAGGTATATTTTTAAATATATAAAGTATAAACTGTATAATTACTTGCTTTTGTATTCCAGAAATGTTTTGATCACAAACCCAGAATAATAAGCAAAAGGAACAAAGATAATTCATCATCTTGTTCTCACCCTGCTATGCATGACTTTGAAGATAACAAGTATGTCTGAGATACCATCTCTTTAAGTTTCAAATTAAAAGCAGAGATTTCAGGGCATTTTTGAATATTGATTTTCATTTCTTACCCGTTGATTAATTTTTCTTCCTCGCTAGTATTCATAAGACAAACTTACTGAACAAGGATTGTCTCACATAACTAACTTGGAAGTGAGCTATATGTTTATCAGTGCATTCAAAATTAGTGGTATCCGCTCTCATGTTTGAATCTTATTGCTTTGTCAGTTTGTTAATAGCTTGTCTACCTGGTGAACTGCATTGCTATAATTATATGCGTGATATTAAATTCATATAGGATTTCATAAGTCTGCTCTTTCTTCAGTCTGCTTAGCTTATTTTACTTTAGTTTTAACCCAGTCAGTTAAGAACAGGTTTACTTTAATTACCCGAAATTAATTACCTGAAATAGACCATAGGTCTTACTAATTCAGTTGATTAAAAGTAGTATGATGAAAGTGTCTTTCATTATTCCTTGAAAGTTAAGAAGGATTTCATAGCGGTATTAGTGTTAAATGGATTTTTGATATCAAATATACTTCAATTTTTATATGATGGAATCACAAGTGGGAGCGTTTTAATTGTTCTGTTCATACTCTGCTTCCCTATCTTGAGGAAATATTACAGTTATAAGAGCAAGGCTTTTACTTCGATGCATTGACTCTTTCTTTAATGATGCTCTACAAAAGAATAAGTACTTTGTGTTTGTAATTAGATTAGAATATATACTTGACAGTGGATGTGATATGCTTTGCCTCTTGGAAACCAATGGTCCAGTTGGATTGGATTCAGAAATGCTCCAGATTTCACAAGAGCATTGATTCGTAATGTTGGTTTACTCAACCTAGAAATGATGATAAGGTGCTACTTCCTTTTGGAAATGCTTCTGGTTTTCTGATTTCAAGTAAAAAGTGTTAAAAAGGCATCTCAATAAGCTGTGGTAAGGAGTGGTTATTTTACGTGGTTTTGCCATACACGAAGAAAGTAATTTTAAGGCATATCTAAGACTTGACTCTTCTTGAAACAGGTGCCTTGTCCACATTTTGCGAGAAACTATGGTGAAGTATTCCAAAATCCGTCCTTTTCAAGTTCGGTGTCAACTTGACCTATGCAGACATGAGGTTCATTATGGCTGCTTAAGAGAGGATAAATGCTTTTATGCTCACAGTCTGGTAGAGCTTAAAGTCTGGATAATGCAAAAGGAAACAGGTATGTTTGGCAAAGTGCTCACCTTATTCTTCATTTTAATCCCACTTCTTCTTCCTTGTCTCAACTCCTGAAATTAGTACCTTGGGGTCAGTGCATTGACTTTCAATCTGCTGAAATCTTTCACACAGAATATTCAATAAACAGTTGTATAAATATGATAGACAGTATTGAGCAAGTCTACTAGCTATTCAAAGTTAGAAAAGTTTTAATAATAAAAACTGTCAGAACAGCTCATTATCTGATTTTTTTTTTTCTTGAAATAAAATCAGAAATGTTGCACAGTTATTGAATCCAAGTCAAACCAGATTTGTTTTTATTTTTAAACATTCAAAGTCTGGAAGATCTTGATGAAATATCTACTTTGCGGAGCACTGAAAAAAAAGCTTGGAATATCTTAGTTATAACATTGTTTCCCTCCATCCTCCATTACAAGAATCCGCATTTTCTCTGTAGTGAAACTTTTCTTTCAGCTCACTGCTGTTCTCGTATTCTTACATAGTGAGTCAGACAAGAGATGCTTCTAGTTTTGCACTGTCTCTCAGTAGTCTACATGTTTAGTCAATTTACCTATTTTTCTGTTCTTGCTTACAGAGGACATTTAGACTGCTTTTTTGTTGTTCTTGCTTGTTTTTGTTGGCTTCTTTTGAGGATAACAGATTTTACTACTTCATTTCTAGCTGATGTCTTTTGAATTATATGTCTCTGTACTTACTACCCTTCCTTGGTCATAAGTTCAAAACTCTCCATAACCTTTTTGTTTTAACATTTAAAATAATTAATGAACTGTTAGCAGTAAGTAATTTGTACCTAATACTAGTTGCTTATTCTTCCTACTTTGCTCTGTATGACAGTACTTTACATAGTAAGTAGTCATGTTGGATCATTGTGATGCATGGAGGAAAAAGGGAAATGTTGCAATCCCAGTGTGGTACAGTGTTGCTGGCAGTTTTGCCCCTTCATGCCTGTGATTTGTCCTCCAATGTCCCTTTGAAAAAGGGGTTCCTTGTTGCTTCAGCTTTCTATCTAGATTCTTGTACCAGTGTGCTAACACAAGATGTCACACAGACCTGGAAATTTTTGGAGTAAGGAAGTTGGAGAGAGACAAGAGGTGACTGTTTCTTTGCTGACTTCCTGTTCTGTCGCTCCTGGGCTGAGCCTTTGGAGGTCTCTGTGTGAAAGTAAAACAGTTATTTTCTGTTCTTACCTGCTGCCCCTACAAAGCCAGGGATAGCAAATACTTACTCTGTAATTTCTATTTTGAAGTAAGGGTTCTCCAAGAAACCTTGATTTGCCACAGAAGGATGTTTTATTTTTGGAAGGATGTGTTTGTGCTGTCCTCGTGCTTACCCAAAGTCAATTAAAGCTCAGTGTCTGCTCTTTGAACGATGCTCCTCTTCTGAATGTAAGGTGTGGGAAGTAAGGGAATGCTACATCAGGAAAGAAACATTTTACCAACCCTCAAATCCAAACGCAGATGACAGTCTGTATTTGTGTGGAATTACAGTAGTAAATAGTATAGAATGTGAGAACACTATATAGCTCTGATAGGAACCTTATCCGAAATAGTTGTAAGAATGGCCTTTCTGAAACAACACCTAATTAATAGAGTGTTTAAGATCTTTTTAAAGAAGGCAGGGATAATCTAGTTTCTGTCAGCTGGCATTTTTAATAGTTTTTCTGTGGTCTATAATAAAATTCAGGTTTTCTAAATTAGATTCTCAGAGGATAAGTACATTATGTTTACATAAGTACTCTAAGATGTATCTTAACTTATTTGAGCAATCTGTAATTTAAAAAATTTCCATGTGTGCTTTTCAGTGTGATGATATATACAATATTTCTGTTTTGGAGGCCCCCATGAGATTCTTAACTGTGTGTGTGTGTGTAAGAAATAAAGCTTTGGGACTTCAGTAGCACGCCAGTTTGAGCGTTTCTGAAATTTTAGAATAGTCATAAGTGCTCAAGAACTTTTTTCCTTCCTTTACAGGTATTTCACATGATACTATTGTTCAAGAATCAAAGAAATATTGGCAGAACATGGAAGCTAGTGCACATGGATCACAGGTATTTTCATTTTGCCATGAAACTAACTCTGTAGCAACTTTGGCGGTAATTCTTTTTCTAAGTCTGTACAATGTAGTGCATTGCAGAAATTACTTCTAATGCTCCCCAAGTGATCTTTCAGTATAGCCTTTCTTGCTGCACTTATGCTTAAAATGCCTGCTTTGCTTCAATCCAATTCCTTTTTTGTTTTGCTTATTCTGTTGTAGGTGAAACGTAAAACCTAAATACCATTTCAAAGGCAGCTGCCATCGGGCACTTAATTATCTTTTCAATATGTAGGACTTTTATCTGTTTAGTTTATACATCATATTCACATTATCACAACTTCTGGGCACATATACCTAAATCAGGAATAAGTTAAATAAAAATGCATTCTTTAAGAAAATTTGAAATGTCTAAATTTGAAATTTCAAGCTAAACTATTACAAGGCAGGTAGTGTAACATCTGCTTCCGGACATATGTTGTATACTTTTATTGTAGGAGGTAATTCATAATTACGTATGGATTTCTTTGCAGATACAAAATATCTTTTATTGTTATTGTTATTTTTTTGGCTTAAGATCCTTGGGAACCAAATGAAGTACGGATCACTTAATTTGAAGATGAAGTTTGTTTGTGGTCAGTGCTGGAGAAATGGTCAAGTTAATGAGCCAGACAGAAACAAAAAATACTGCAGTGCAAAGGCAAGACACCCGTAAGTAAGACAGAACAGTGAAAATTTTGCCTTTTTGTTGGTTGTTTAAAACCTCTTTTGGGAAACTTTTTAACTGCTAAGGAAAGAGGTCATACAAGGAGTTCAAAAAAGCATATTGAAGCAGAACACGGTAAATCTCTTTGAAGTATGTTAATAAGTGGTAATGAGAAACACTTCAGTGACAATTTGTTTTTTTAATCATCTGTTACGGTAGTTTCTAGCACAATTCAGTTAAATCTCAAATAGATGGGGAAAGCTTTATAAAGAAACATTCTGGGCTTTCCTGGTTCTGCTTCTATCTACACAGTGTGTCTTTTGTTAGTAATAGTTTTTTTTCATTGCGTGCATCCATTTTTATCTAGGTGGACCAAAGATCGCCGTGTGGTGCTAGTAATGTCTAATGAACGTAAGAAGTGGATGACTATTCGTCCTCTTCCCGCAAAGAAACAAGTGCCTCTGCAATTTGATGTATGTTAACTTAAAGCTAACCTTTTTGGTTAAGAAAATGGGGTAACTGGAAAATACCAGTAATTGGGCTGGTTTCGTCAGTTCTGCAGAAATTCCCATGGGAGCTGGTGGGAATACGCTAATAGTGTTTCTGCAGAGTTCAGCCTTAACATGTGAGATCAGTCCTTTTGTATTACTGAAGCCCTTTCTCATCAGTGGCAGTCAGTCACTTAACTAAATTCTAACTTTTTACAGTAAACATTTCAGAAATAGTTTAAACTTCTGTGTGGTCTGGTAATCTGGTAAGAGGCAAAAAGCAGTCATGGTACTTGCTTCAAAGAGTTTATTCTTTCTAACTACGATAATTGAATTTTGTATAAAACAAACATGATTTTACTTTTCATGTGATATAAATGTCTGATTAGGGGGAGAACACTAGACAAGACTTAAAAAGCACTTTCTGCAATCATTCATTTTACTGTATATTCATAAGGAATATTTTTTAATTCATGTTGCAGTTGTGCAATCATATTGCTTCAGGCAAGAAATGTCAGTATGATGGAAACTGCTCATTTGCTCACAGTCCCGAGGAAAGAGAGATGTGGACCTATATGAAGGAGAACAGCAGTAAGTAAGAAAGTAAACATTAAAGGCATGCTGTAAATCTAACTGTTCTGCTTTTCATTCTTGTTCCTCAATAAGTTTTTAATCCACTTTACATTACTGCCTTTTGTAATAAGCCTTGCAGGCACTTATTTTTTGATTTGAATAAATCCAGGCTGGATATTCAAAAATAGTATTAAATAAAAATAACTATATTATATATTCATGGCCTGCAGTGTATTTTAACACTAAGTAGTTCGTATCATATTTTTTAAGGTGTTGGGAGTAGCATATTGATCCATGCAATAATGTTGTTTAGTACTTACGCTCCATATTGCTATGTGAACACACAAGGATTCTGTGGCTAGTACATGGTGGCATGGTATTTGTGGTATCCCTCTTCCTCTTCCTGCCCTCTTTCCCACTCTTGGGTGTTTACTGGGAATGACTGTGCACTTTCAGTTGTTGATTAGTTATCCCATTAGAGAGTTACAGGGGAGAAGTAATCAAAAATGAGAAGTAATATATGACATAAATGATAGTGGCATGGTCTGCAAGAAAGCAAACTAAATTCATCAAAACTTGTAGCATACTTTGTATTAGTATTTAGAAATTCGGATATTAATACAGCGTGACGTACTTATCTAGTGGCATAGTTGTTATCTTTACTTTTTGTTTCTGTTCAGAAATGTGTAACAACTTACTTTCCCCTAGATAAGCAGAGATGGGTCTTGGTAAGTAGCCAGAGATTCATATTGCTCTTGGCTCTTATCTCTAAACTGTGTAACTGTCTACACTGTGTCCTTCCTTTTTTTTTCTTCTTAAAATAGGTGGGAACTGAATTATGCTTGCAAGCTCAGTCATTTATCTAGTATTCTCAAACTCTTGCCTTAATTGCTAATTACTTATTTTAGCTTCTGCTCTCATTAGTTCAAGACTTGGAGCAGTTGTATGACATATGGCTAAAAAGTCAAAAACCAGAAAAAGGAGATGATACAGCTGCTCCGGCAAATAAAGAAAACGGGAAGCAAATTCACATGCCGACTGACTATGCTGAAGTTACAGTAAGTAATCATAGGTGTAATTCTAAATTCATGCTTCCCCCCCCCCCAG
>VXAA01005179.1:73047-113488 GCA_013399115.1 Anseranas semipalmata
CGGGCCGTCCCCATGGCAACCGCGGCCGTGCCCGTGCCGCTGGGCTCCCGGCCCGCACGGGGCCGCGGCGCGGTCACTGTCGGGCGCCTGCCTTCGTCGGAGGTGTTGGGGTGTGGCGGTGCGCCGGGAGGGCAGGGCAGGGCTGCTCGTCCTCCCCTCCACAGAGCGGCTGAGGGGGGGCGGAAAGCCTCACCTCGGGGCTCCCGGCCGGCCCCGCCAGCGGGGAGGTGCGCAGTGGGGGAAGCGGGTCTCGCCCGCCTCGGGCGTTAGTGCCGGCCCCCACCCGTTGCCTGCACCTGGGTCAGGCAGAAGGGAGCTCCCCCCCGACTGCTGCTGCCCCTCTTGGGAGCCGGAGCTGTCTTCGTCACCGTGAGCCTCGTGCGCACGGTGGCACCGAGGGCTGCTCGCGGTGGTAATGCGCTGCGGCTGGGCCACGCGTTGCTGGAGCCCACATCGGGATCCGGGTGCTGTGGATGGGATTTTAGGTCAAGGTGACTTGCCTCAAGTCGCTCCATACCGCTTGAAGAACATCCACGTTTGGGGTTAAATTCTGGGAGTGGGGGAAGGTGACAAGGATCTGACTACTTCCCTGTTCTGCAGAATCTGACGTGTGTTTGCACTGAGAAACACTTGATTCGCAGGTAGCATGTCTGAGAAGAACTAAGGCCTTCCCTTCTCACTCATCCACGTATTATTATCTGAATCAGGGTGAATTTTAAGTCTTTTCAACAGGTTGGTCTGTGAGCAGCAATGCCGCTGTTGCAATGGCCAGTGTCTCATAGTCACCTGATACTTTAGGTGAAAGCTCCTGCTGTATTATGGAATGTGTGGTGAAGGGTTTCTGAATTTAGTCACCTCCCTGTTTAACTGTCCATTACTAAAAAATACTTTTTTTTTTTTCTGTGCTTGGCATGTACAGTGATGCTTCTGTTTTCTTCCTGTTCCCCTTTCTTTAAAAACTTGCACGTACCTTTCATTTTATTGCGAGCTGTATTTGAAAGCTCAAATTTCTCCTGGAATGAGCTTCTCACCACCTTGTACTCTGCAGGAAACTTGATTCAAGTGTTTTGGCTTCTCAGAGTATAGTTAAAGGGACAAACTAATGTCAGAAAAGTGTTCCAAGTTGTGTTGCTGTCAGAAACATAGAAAATTCAAGTGTAAAAATTCAATGTGCAATTTGGAGGATGGTTAATTGTACATGATAACTATGACCGTAGCACTTACTTGCTCATCGCACATCAGTTCAGTTTGTAAACAAGTCTCAGCACCACGGTACAGTTACTGCCATTACACTTACAACACGTAACTTTTATGACCCATGAACAAAATGTATGGAAGGGAAAATTCCTTTACTACAAGGGAATCCGCTAGTGGGGATTGAGTTATTGCAGGCTTATAGAGGCTCAAGGAACAGCCAAATGCAGCCTGATCTAAGATGTATAATTGTGGAAGGCCTGTGGTTTAGAGCCTGAACTATTTCTGGCACTATGCAAATGTCTTTTGAGGCAGCCCGACGACTTGGAGGGCTTTGCAGTCGCAGGGGCTGATCTGAAACGCACTTGCATGTGCTTTCCTTTATTATCAGGTTGTTCTGTTGAAATGAGTTTAAGTTTTTGTGTAAAAACTGTGTAAAGGTGCTGTGTTATACATCAGTATTGCAGAGGGAGGCACTATTGAGAAATTAGAGTAAGCAGCTGGTGGCTATTGGTTTATTGTGTGGTGGTTTTTTAATAATTACTAGAATTTTGGTTTTTTTTCCTATTTGACGATAGTTTTGTAGTCCTGACTCATTTATGCCATGGTATGTCTTCTGTTGGCCCATTTTACATATTTAATTTAAAGCCAATTTCATAACTCATTTTTAAGGCTTATGCTATTACACTCTATGTCAATCTGTCTGCCCACTCACCGTAACTCTTGAACCAGCTGACCGCTTTCAGTTTAATTCAGTAGAGGAAGCAGAGGTTTTCAACTAGTTTAATGAAAATGCACAACCTGAATATGTTTAAGAGGAGAAATTCTAATCCCTGTCTCCTCAGAAGTAGGTGTCAGCATGAGGTTAACGCTGACCTGCTGTGTTTGGCTTCCAGAGCCTGATCAGCGTGTGGCCGGCGAGTCGGGGCCGTAGCGCTTCTGTGCAGGGAAGGCGTGAGCAGTTTGGCTGCACGTGGGCTGCAGGGATGGGAGGAAACAGGAGCTGGTTGTGAGGGGACCTAAAAAAGCAGGGGCTGGGGAAGGGGGGTTGCTGACGGGAGGAGGTGAGAAGAACCAAAGGTGGAAGCCCATGGGACAAACAAGGTCTTCGGCTGTCTGCGTGAAAACAAATCGTTTTGTGAATAGTGGAATGAATGAGTTGTGAACATAAGGAACCAGCTCATATTTAAAAAACTCTGGATTTGATATGAAAACTGTCTCTTACGTATGAATTAAGAACTTCCATAACTTCTAGAAGCTTTTAAGTGTTGAGCTTTAATTATATGGTAAGTAATCTGGAAATGAGAGAAGAGCTGTTGGTTTTGTGGGTCTGTTTTGTGAAAACACCAGTACCGGCCAGAACGATTGTAAGGTTTGAAAATGTAGCAGTGTTGCTAAGAGGTTGCTTAACGTATGAATTTAACAGTGTTCAGGGCTCAGTAATTATATCAGTTACTAACATTCTAACCTGAAAAGAATCAACAATTGGGTAAAAAGATTTTTGCGTTAGCTTTTTGTTGTGATACAAGGCAAAGAAATGCACAGTCTTTCCTAAAACTTCCAGTCACACGAGAAACCATGGCAAAATTGATCACTACAGTGATGTCATCGAGTTTTTAATCTAATTTGCTCTAGTGTAAATATAGCTAGTTTAAGAATTAAAAGAATATCAAAAAGAATACGATCATACACTTGCATTTAAGGCAGTTTATACCATTAAAAATTTCTGAACGTGTTGGAAATGCTGAATTCTGGAATGTTTGATTGCTGATTTGATAGAAAGCAGAGTTTCATGCGTACTTGGTTTATGTTCTTGGTACTACTGGTCAAACACATTTCTCTTAAGAAAAACTTAATCTATCATAATCTCATATTGTGTAGTCTTTAAATCAAGACTCTATTTGTTGATAAGTTCTTTTTGCTGAAGAGGAAACACGCCCTGAACAAAGTTTGTGATCCCTGCTCTAATCACTGACATCAGTGAAATAAACAAATACACACTTATATAATGCCAAAAGTCATTAGTAAAACAACTATTTTTTCATAATACATTATAAAAAAAGTGTAGAATACTTTAAAGCAAATCATAAGCATGGTAATAGTCTCTGTTCATATAAAGATCACAAAACTTTATGACAAGTGTCTCTTCTCTTATCAGGGTGCTGTTACCTAAAGTACAAGTGTTAAAAGAGGATGAGGCCAGGGAAGAAATCCAGAGAAATCACTCTTCCTGGTAAATTTATGATCTGCAGCAACCAGCAATAAGAGTGTGAGCTAACACACCCATAAACATATGCATGTTATGACAGTGTGACTTTCTGAAGTTTGTTAATAAGGGTGATTTTTAGATTTTTATGGTATTTCTTGAAACTAACTCAGATGATTTAAGTTGTAGTCATTTGCATCAATTCTTAAAGTTTTGTCGTTGCATGACATTCACTAGCCCTAATAAATTAGGGCTTTGGGCACACTTCTTTAATTACTGTTGTACAGTCTCAATGAGCCCTCTTAACTTCCTTCCCACAGCCGAGCAAAAGATGTAACAATGCCAGCGAAGCTTCCAGTGAATTTTTTCTCCACAAGATCTCCAGTCATTGATCTTTTTCGGGGACAATTAGACTATGCGGATCACCTTCGTCAGGATTCGGAAATTGCGTTGTATTTTTTCTATGCGCCGTGGTGTGGCCAGTCTGTTGCAGCAAGAGAAGAAATAGAACGTGTGGCCAGCAGATTGTCAGACCAGGTAACTCAACAGAAGAGGCGAATCTTAAACATGACCTCATAGCTTCTGTTCAGAGATTAAAGAGCTAATTTCTGTCATCCCAGGGGAACCAGTAAGACCTGAATGTCCATATCTTAGAATAACTTAGCCAGTCATCTTAATTTTACATACAGAGTGTTAGAATAAATGGAGAAAACCTGTGTTATTTCTGCTCTGGAAAGCTCTGCAAGTTTCTTCTTGAAAGTGTTTCTGGATTTGTTTGTGTGCCTTCAGGCAGAAACTACGGGGACTTTGCCTCCAATTCCAGCATCGTTGGAGACAACAATAATCATAAAAGGCCTTGCAGCCATTGCATTGCTTTTTAGCAGTTGGTTACCTCTGAACGCTTCACAGATACAGCTGTCCTAAACCCCCACTCATTGAGCTCCTTTATGCAGAATAAGTCATCAATGTGGGTTATGGCAAAGTTAGTAAATTTGAAGGATTTAGGTAAGGAAGCTTAAAAACTAGAAAGAAAAGTGACCATAAAGGATTGCTATTGCAAAGAAGTAACCAACAAAAGCTTAAAAAAGGAAGAAAAAAATAAAAGTCCTGGATGATAGAATTAAGAGGAGCAGATATGAAATACTACCTTGAAAAGTCATTAAAAATAGCAGATGGAATGGATTGGAAACAAACATGCTAGATAAAGTCACGGTAATGTACTTTGTTAGCTGTGAACTTTTATCTGCTTTGCAGGTGCTGTTTGTGGCTATTAATTGCTGGTGGAACCAGGGGAAATGTAGGAAGCAGAAGCATTTCTTTTATTTTCCTGCGATACACTTATACCACCGGAGGTAAGAGTTTCATATATACAGTCTGTATTTTCTGTTGGTATCTTGCAAAACAGACGTATTGTATAAAATGTTGCATTTTCAAAGTGCTGCATCTACAGTTATAATAAACAGCTGAAGAGGAGGAGATTCTGGGTGAAGCTCATTACATATGCTACTTAGGTGTTGAGAAGGGCTGTAAATGTCAGTTAAATGACATGCTGCTCAATTCTGCATCCTTAAGGAAAATTTATATTGCACATGCATCTCCTGGAAGTTCTCTCTCCAATGAAAAGCAAAGAATTCAGATTTATATTTTTATTTCAGATCTCTGCTCTGTAGGTGGATTATATTAACTGGTTCCAATGTTTGGCAGCAGCCAAGTATGTATTTAAGGGCTATTGAAGTTAGTGGTATTTAGGTGCATGTTTAAGTAGAACTATATACTGAAGACATTCTTGATTTGAATTTTACACTCATTTCTTTTTATGCTCCAAATGTTGAGATACCCTTGTATAGTATTCTATATAATTTCACTTTTTTTTTTTTTTTTTTAGTTTTTTTATGTATTAACCCATTTTTGCTTTTTGTGTGGAGCAGAAAATGCTTTTCTAATGCTAGGTACAGTAGGGCTGGATGCTGTGTAGATTCTCACTTGTATTTTTGCTTGTGCACCTGAGTCTTGCATTGCAGCTCTCTTCCATTACAGAGGCTGATTTTGTTTGGTTTGGGGATTTATATATCGAGGAGGAGCAATCCTAATCTTTGTCAACTGAACTTTGAATGGTACTGACATAATTCAAACTGTAATTAAAAAAATAATAATTTAAATTCGTGCAGAATCTTACTCGGACATATATTGAATTAAAATCATTTTATCTTGAATTAGCAACATGTTAGATGGATACACTCAGATACTGTCAGTAAGTGAAGGGTATATCCTCAAATAGAGCTGCAGCAAAATGAGATGTAAATTCATATTGATAGCCTCATAAAACCCCCAGAGGGCAATACACCCCTCGTGCCTGAGATATCGAACCTCTAATGTTGTGTACAGTGCACGTGACATGTTGAAGCAGTGCACATTGCTGTTAAGGCAAACATTAGTAATAAACCAATGTAGGATATAGATTAGTCTAGTAGGCGCTAGAAAACCATTCCAAAACATCTGCATCTGTATCCTAGTGCAAGTTTGATTTTTTTTTTTTGTGTGTGTATATGTGTAAGCTATGTTAAAAAAAAAAAATGCATCACATTAAATTCTTCAATGGGAACGGACTAATTCCTCGTGCTTTTATCGTTTGATTTCATTTTAGACTGTGATGCTTTGTCCAACCTAATGATAATAAATCAGATGCAGGATTTCAAGGTGATTAAGGAGAAGGTCTGGAAGTTATAGCCCCAAGGCCCTCCTTCTTTTTTAGTACTACCTGACGTGGTTTGGGCTGCGGCGGAGAAGCTGTGGGCTTGCTCGCTCCGTCCCTCAGCAGCGTGACTGGATTTGTCCCTGCTTTATTGAGTGTTACTTGTAAATGTCTATGTAAAGAAATCTTGTATCTTTTCAGACTGATACTGTTTGAACTAGTCTGAAGATGTAGAAATAAAAATCAAGCGAAAATAGTGACATTTTTTCAGATCTGTATTTTTAAGTCATATGTATTTGCTTTGGACAAAGCAGAGAGATATATGTATGATTATATAATTCATTCCTGGCTTTTACCAGCTTCTTTAATGGGACTCAGAGGGGGTCTTCATCCCTTTTGTCCTCACCAACACACATGCCTACCCACAGATGCTGCGCTAGTCGCTGCGATTTCAGCTGAGGATTCTAAGCTGTACTTCAGTAACACTGCTGTGTTTCGTGTAACACAACTCCCTGTCAGTTACAGAAGCCACTGATAATTAACACGGAGGGCAGTTCCCAAGAGGCTGAGCATGCTGTTTGTGTAACTCCTATCTCTGCCACCACCAGCAGGGACTCTTTCTATTGTTAATTTAAGTCTTAATGTTTTATTATTTTTTTTGGTACTAGTTTTGGACCAATTGAATACAAAGGCCCTATGAGTGCTGTTTATATTGAAAAGTTTGTTCGCCGGGTGATGAGACCACTACTCTACATCTCGTCTCGATCAAAATTACTAGATTTCCTCTCAAATTATGAGGTACTTGTCTCTCTTCTCTAGCTTTACTGCTGTGGTTCAGAAAGAATTTGATTTGTTTCACAATTAAATTTGATCTGCTCCAAAGTACTAGTTTCTTTCCAGAATCTTGAAATTAGTGCCCTGTAAATTTTGTTAAAATCATGAATACACAAAATGACAAATTCATAATGCTGGTTCCCTTGTGTAGTGACTATTATAATTTAGTGATGCTGTTAATTTGCAGTAATTTAGTATGTTTAGGCAAGAATCATAATTGTTACCTCACAAGAAAAAAAAGTGAAACACGTGAACAAGAAAAAAGGGAGAAATCTTTTCCCCAAAATCTTGCAGTCTGTTGGAAAAGCATCTGAGAAATATAAAACATTTTAATTTTTAAAGGAATATTAAACCTTTCTAATAAGTCTGTTAAGTAAAAACAAATGTGAAATCAGTTGAAATAACAGCTTCTAACCTCTTTGTATGCTGTTACTTCATGATATTAATCCACTGGTGCACCATGTTTTATTAATTTTCAGTCTTTTGTGTTCAGAGGTGCCAAGATTGGTAACAGAACTAGCGGGTTGTTAACTTCCAAGTGGACAAAATTACACCAGAGCCATTTATAATCCCTTTATAACTATTCATTTCTGTAGTGCACAATGGAAAGTATCGTAATATTACTAAACTCCAAGCTACTGGAGCAGAACAGAAGACCTACATGACAAATTGATTCTGTAGTAGTGGCCAGAACACAGGAGGGGCTTTCCAGTGTTTCGGAACGAAGCGCAGTTCCTCTTTGAATTAGCACGTTCAAACGGCCGGTTCTGCCGCGGGATGGAGCGCAATGTGTGCTGATAAAGGAGAGCTGCCATGGCATAAGGGGATGCGTGCTAGTAGTTACCGTGGGTAGGTGCTGTGCTGTTCACAGTTTAGTTTAACCATCTAGAGCTATTCATGGCTTTAGTTTTCCAGTGTTTTACACAGGGACTTTGAGTCAGGAGTAGAGTTCTATCTCTGCCTCTGATGCCTCTACTTTCTGTGACTGCAAGCAATTCTGTTGTCCTTTCTCTGCTTCAGTTTGCCAGTCTAAAACTTCCTTATTGTTTCTTTTGCCTCCTTTGGAAACATGCTTGGGTTTTGTGAATTGGGTCTGTGTTTTGTGAATTATTTCTTGGTAGTCTGCAAAAGGTAGCTAATAACCATAGTGCCGTTAAGCTTACATTTGCTTTACAGTAGGATGTGCACTTCCACTGGAAAAGACTAGAATATAAAAGAATGGTGGGAAACCAGATTATTATTATTATTTATTAGTGAAATACTGCTTAACAGTTGCACATCTATTTGTATTTCCAGGCTATGTTCAAACTTCCTCCCTTCCTCTGCTTTAAATTCCATGGCTCCAAGTTCCCAGTCTCTATTTCATGTTCAGTGTTTGTTGGTTCTTTTTTCTTGAATGGACCAAGAGTTTTCTGATCTGTCATGCTGCCCTGCATTCATGTCAGGCTGAGGTTATTCCCCAGGTGGTGGCACTAGGTATCCAGTGTCTTGCCTCTCTAAAGTTAAGCAAAAGGGGGACAAGGGAATACAAAACCAGCAGCCACCCCTTGCAGTAAGATCCGTTCAGGGAACAAGACGTGCTAGTGCAAGGCTAGTAAGTGATCAGGAGCTGGGATACAGAGAAGACCTAAGAAATAGAGAATTGTGTATGAAGATGGGTGGAGAAAGCCCTTCTTTTTTTGTTTCAAGGGCATTTTATTGTTGGTTTTCAATTTACTGATAGCTGGGACTTCAAGCCTGAGGTTGTCCTTTTCTATCTAATCTGTAAAGCTTTTTATGCTTTAATCTTGTGCTCAAATTCCAGTAGCCAACTTTTAACAGAAAAAGGGTCTCGCAAAGCAAACCAGGAGCTCTACTCACATGCAATCAAGTGCTGAAATCCATTAAATGTGTTATAGCATGCTTGAATTAAAAACACCTGTGAAAGTACCAAATTAAACATTAAATGCATTTTTTGTAAATTAAAGCACATCAAGAGATACTGAAATCTAGCAGTTTATCTTGTATTCAATTTTTAATTAGCATGTTTTTATTTCTAAGAAATACTGTGAACACAGTCCAGCTAAAATAAGAGCAAGCGGTGTCATTTTTATGGTGTGTCTGTTCCCCAACCGAATGATGACACAGTGAGAAGCTGCACTTGGTGGCACAAGAGGGCGCTCAAACACCATGAAAAACGTTGTTGATGACTTGAAAGTTTGGATTCTGCGTTTTTGATAGTAATTAGTTTTTTTTAATGTTTGTGGGATGATACTAGTGCAAAATTTAAAATTGGATAAGAATTAAAACTTGTTTTTGGGGAGCAAAGAAAAACATCCCATTTGGAAAGCAGTTAAATCTTCCTGTACATTCCAAGATTTAAATTACATCAGGAGAGACATTTGCAGTTCCTACCATAACTACAGGTGCCTGTTAGAACCTATCCTCGGACTTCTTGTGTTTTCTTAACTGCAGAGATGTAGTGGCTTCGTTTGAATCCAAACTGGCATGTCTAATTCCTAATCTGACTAACCCAGCAACTAGAAATAGCCTCTTTCTGCTGAGGCACAGAGGAAGGAAGCTTGCAGCTTTTACAGTTAGACAGAAAGCTTCATTGACCTGTGAAAATGAAATGTGCCCAGGGAGCACATTGTTTTCTGGTGTGCTGAGAGGTAGGAAAAGAGGATGTGTGTCCGGGAGGTAGCTGGCATGTGTCTTACCCTGGTGTCAGCTTTCTTCTTTGCTCCGTGTGTGTAGAAATGCTTCCTGAGCATTAACCAGCTGTGTAGGATCTGACCCAGAAGTGGATTTGACTTAATACTTTGCTCTTGTGTGTGGTGCTGATGTTAAATGAGGAGGTGACAATTTGCCTTCTGTTCTGGCTACACAGACATCACTAACATCATTAGAAAACGAACAGGCTTTCACCATGAACTTCATTCATCTAATATCAGCCAATACAGGTGCTTCTTTGCATTTCTACCGTACAGCATTTGTAGTGTGGGTTCTTCTATCCCCCCAAAGATGACATTTGCCTTTCCTCTTGCTGTGTTCTTTCCTGTGTTCACAGATAAATTGAGGCAGGAATTGCATGTCAGCACAAGTCTGAGATTGATGCAATACAGCCAAAATGTAAAAATACGTAAATACATATTGGGATAGGGGTCCCATAACTGAGTATAGTAAAGGCAGTTTATCTCATTGTAAAAAGCTAATCAGTGGCTGTGTCTTTTTGTGTTCTCATTACTTTGCGTTTATTGGCATTAAAATTTCAGAGCTCTTTCATCCCATAGTGTAGTGGTTTTACCCTGCTGGGCAGCTGACCTCCACCACAGCCGCTCTCTCACTCCCCCTCGTCAAAAGAAGAAGAGGAGGAGAAAGTATGATGGAAAGAAAAAAAAGGCTCACGAGCTGAGATAAAGTTAATTTAATTAAAAGGAAAAAAAAAAAAAGCAAAGGCCGCGTGGAAGCAGAGAGGGGAAAAAAGAAAAAAAAAATTCTCTACTTCCCCTTCAATGAGCAATGTTCGGCCACGTCCTGGGACACAGAGCCTCAGTACCCGCAGTGGTTGTTCAGAAGGACAGACATCCTCGCAACAAGAGCCCCCCCCTCCNCAGTAGCCAAAACACTGGTGTGATACCAGCGCTGTTCTAGCTACAAGGGCTGCTGCAGGGAAGGTTAACTCTATCCCTGCCAGACCCAGTACACATAGTCATTTAGTACTGTCTTTCTGCAACTCTTTTGAGTCAGCTGTAGTTTCAGTGATTGCCAGTACCTATGTAAATTTTATTCCCCAGCCTTCAGTCCCTTTTCCAAAACGTGTATAAAAGTATTGAACTACATGACCATCAGTACACATCCCAGGTGGCCGTCTTTGACTATGAAAAACAACTTATACCTGTAGTTTTCTATCTTTTTAAGTAGTTACTAATCCATAAAAGGACCATTCCTGTTATTCCTTATCACCTGGGTTTCAAGGTGTTTGTTAACTTATTGTAAGCTTTGGGGAATTTCTAGTATGCTGCATTAGATTAGTCCTCTCCATGCTTGCCAACTCCTTCAAGGACCTTCACTAGGTTTGAGGCATGTTTGAGTAATAAAACCGTACTGGCTGTTCTCCAACTGCCCCCCGTCCCCCCAAAAAAAGCCCTTGCTTTGTGTATCAAATGCTCCTTCTTTATGCACTGGTGGAACTGGGAAACAAATGATGTAGAATAATCAAATTCCATCACTTTCTCTGTCCTGAAAGTCTATTAAACCAATTTGAGTGGTAAGTGAGGAGGAAAAAAAAAAAAAAGAAAAAAGTGACTAGTAATATTTTTTTTAATGGATTATATTCTGCAAAATTTAAAACCAAAACTTACTTGAAATTTTGGAGCAGGAGTCTATTCACCTGTCTGTTCCAAGTCAGCTTCTCCCAGATTCTCTTCCTGAATTTAGTAGGATGCCATTCAGGCTTGGTACATGACAAAGGTTATAGGCCTATTTAGAGATGAGTCTTTTAAATTTTGAATTGTCTGTTTGGGAATTTGAAGATCTTTTCTTTTTTATGGATATGCAGGTGGAATATGGGTCTCTTTATTTTTGTGCAGCTGGTCTCTCACTGACTCCTGAACAACATAATAAAAGAATTTACAATGACTTATAGCTTAATGATGGAATGCTAAGTTGGCTTAGCAGTTCAAGTATTCACTCAAAAAAAAAAAAGTGTGAATTCATATGCAGTTGCTAATTGTATGCAATATAGTAAATAATTAAAACGTTAAGTTGTTGATAGTCTGAAAAATCATATTTGATATTCCAATTCTGAAAAAAGTCTTTCTGATGCTTATGTGTCTTATGATGGTGTTGGAACTGACTCTCAAATTAATTTCAAAGCAAATATTAATTGTTTTTAGAGAACTTTAATAGCTAATGTGGGAAATATGCAGCTTGAAACTCATGCCTCTACAGTCATAAAATCCCTCTCTCATTATACATAGCTTTTGAATGACAACTTTCAAACTGATTTCCAAACTATCTTTTAATATTAAAATTTTTCCTACAGCATAAAATGACTGTTCTTCAGTAAATATTGTTTTGTTGTTTTTAAAATGTTATGTTTTACTGTAGGCAGGTAATTGTTATTTCCTATATACTTATACTTGAAAATAGATTAGCTAACTCCAATTTTTATTCTTTCAGCCTGGAGTTCTAGGATATTTTGAGTTCAATGCTTCACCTCAGCCTCCTGGTTATTTAACCTTCTTTACATCAGCTTTACATTCATTAAAGAAAGGTAAAAGCTTCATCTTCAAAATTTAAGGCATCTGAATGATTTATGTGTATGGACTTAAGTAGTTCTTTGCAGTATTTTATAACTTGAAAATTAATCCCTTTTGAATGTTTCTTAATGTTGATCTAATTATGAAGCTGTCTTTTATTTCTATGTGAAGATTGCTTACATAAAAGGTGTATTGTATATTTTGTGGTCAGCCATCATGGTATTAAAGTATGTGACAGTCTGCTATTCAAGGATACATTAAGATACACTTTTTTCAAAAACCTAAAGGTGTAGCTGCAACACATACATAGCTATAATCAGACGAGCACTTAACTAATTTGAATTCAAGAGTGTCTGAGCTGAATTCAACAAAGTGCTTTCTTGCATAGAGCTGTAGATCTGGTACAAGGTAGCATAATGAGAAGGGCTTTCCCCACCTATTGTTTTGCATTAATAATCTAATATACAAAAACTTGCATTTAAATATGCACATTCTGTCTACAATCGGTAAGTTATGATTTCAACTCCTATGTGCCTTTTTTAACCCTTTACACATAACAAGCACTTAAGAATAACAATTGAACTGTCAATACCATTTTTGTGTATTTTTTTCCTTGCTTTCATGATAGAATGTTAAGTGATGTCTTCTAAACAACACATGGGAGTGTTTAAGAAACATAGTAACAGCCTTTCTAAAAATCCCTCAGCTAAAAAGTGAACTTTTCAATGTATTTTTGTGTATGTACAGAAAATACTTGTAATAAAAATGTGTGCACTGAATATATGTGTAGTTTTCATAGCTCTTATGAAGAGCTTTTATTTTGGACTGTCATATATGTTTCTTAAAACAACAGCATTGTGCACAACATCTTCTATACAAAGGTGTAAGGTACTCCTAAAAACTGTGAGAGCTTGACTAAAAGGCTGTGGGGAATAGGTTTTTTATATCTGTTTAGCTAATTAATAGTCTGATATAGGTCACTCGGTTCTGTTATTCTGAATACATTTATTTGAAAAAAAATTATACAGAATCAATTTCTCACTGCAGTAGTGGCTTTAAAAGCCACTACAAATGGTGGACTAGCAATTCATAATGGTGGAGTAATGTCTTCCATGTGTGTCAGTATGCTTAGGCAGCCTTTGAGTATTTCCATCTGATTAACTTGTGGATTTTGATGCATCAGAGACTGCAGTGGACTGTTTCTTTTGTAAAATACAGATAGTTGATAACAGGCGGCAGCACTTCTATTTTTCTGTCTCTGTCATCTACTTACAAATCATCAGCACCATGCTGTTAGTAATATCTCTGTACAGTAAGTATACAAACACTTTTGTCCTGTCCATCCTGCTGATGGTACATTCCAGACATAGATTGTATATGCTTTTGTTAGTAGCTAATTACGTCAGATTTGATCTTTCTCTGCCTTAAAATGCTAGCCCTGCATTATTCTTCCATGACACTGGAGAGCTGAATGCATTTCTGGATTACTTTCCTCTTCTGAGTGATGTTTTTCAGTTCAGTTTAGTGAGGATTTGTTTTCTGTGTTCAGAAGAATATCTTCACGATGTACTGCTGTTAGAGGGGAGTCTGTTCTGAGGTTTTCTGTAAATTATTGAGCTGCGTTCCATTAAATCAAAATACTACTTAAAAAAAGTCTACTGTACTATGCTCTTTAATCCGGGTACAGAATGTGGTGTTATAATGTGCGCTATTCTTAACGTTCTCTTCCTTTTCACAAGCTCCATATTTTACTTCACTGAATGTACTTGTAGACCCCGATTGCTAACAGATTTTTGAAAACAAATGATCTTGAATGAGTCAGTGGTGACCCAGCTGTACATTGTTCATAAAAACTATTTACGATAAGCAGAAAGCTTCTAGTTTCTGTTCTAATGGGAATTTCAGAGAAAGTTTAACTTCCTCAAGAAGTTTATGATGCTTATTATCTAAGAACATTAATTTTATGGTAACAATTCTTTTTCATAAATTCTGGATGCAACTTCCTTAAAGTTAAGATTAGCACATTTTAAGGATATTTCTGTCAGCAAGTGAAGTAAATTGATACTATTCTTCTGATTTTTACTTTGCCACTGACTTGGTGTATGATATAAAGCCTGATCTCCTATATTTTGTTTTTTAATTTCCCCATTTATATGTTGGGATAGTTCTTTGCAATATAAATATGAGAAGCATTCTGTCCTGCATGTACTTTTATAAATCTAGAAGTATTAAAATAGGTATTTAAATGATACATGTGTACTGCAATAATATACATCAGATATGTATCAGTTAATATTTATAACTTTTGTTTATATGTATATCATCTTGGATTTTGGGATGTTGTAATGTAGCAAGATGCATCTGTGATACCAGATTCTATATTTAATAAGCAAATCAAGAAATTGGACAATGCAGGTTAACATTTTCTGCACCTTGAGTGCAGAAGAGGAACATGTTTGTTCTCGTTGCCTGCTCTTGTCATCTTTCTTTTGCCTTGCTTCATCACCAATATTGGCAGTTGCTATTCAGTAAGATTTCTGTGTCTTTACACAGCAATGTTCTGTGTTTTGTTTTGAAGGTGTTTGGTTTGAAGGGAGATGGTGTTGTTGCATTTTAAAAATAAGATCTGTATTCTTCTAAGGCTTTCAGGAGAGAAGTTCAGTGTGTATAATTGTATTTAAAAACTGAAAATTTGCCCTTTAAGATTACCTTGGAACAATACGCTTTGGAGTGATCACAGATAAACATGTTGCAGAGGAGATCTCACTGGTGCATTCAGGCAGCGTGTATTTGCACAGACATGTCAACACATCTCTTGTGAGTATTACATTTATGTTGTAGTAACTCTGAGACAATACATGGAGATTGAAATTCTGTTGCAGTACAAACATATATTGTCGCATGGACAAACATGTAATAAATAAGTGTTCCACAAAGCACTAGAACACAGTGTTTAAGAACTATATTTGAGTACAGTAATACACATTTTTATTCTACTAGTCAGCAGCTGTTCTAAATGGTTTAAATTGTAAACAGTGGCTAAGACCAGATGAGCAGTATGGGCTTGGGAGAAGTGTAAAACCCAATTCCTTTGCTGGTTTTGACAGGAATCAAAGTTATACCCCCCCCCAGCACTTGTAAGGAAATGAGTGCCAAGCTGCAGCCATGTAAAGTTTTGTTAGCACAGGCATAAGTATGACAAAAGTGGCAAAGGCATAGCTTAGACACAGTTCTACATTGCTATATGCACTAAATCATCATTCCTGCCTGTGAGAGGGGTTCTAAACAAAGGTGGATTAAGTTGCTTTGCTAATAGTGCTTAATTACCAAAACAGTATTCTTCCCTATAATGAATCATTGTTTTAATATCTCACTGTGACACATTCAAAGGGCGTTTTTAGCCAGCAAATCTCAGGTGTTTGACTAAGGTAAGAGAAAGTTCTAGAACCTCAAAATTTTAGGGCTTCCTCTTCTGGAAGATGGCTCATAGATGAGGCGTAACTGCAGTGATTGTGTTTTTAATTTTTAATTTTTTTTTTTGAGTTGCAACTTATCCATCCTTGGTGGAATAAAATGATTTTATTAACTAAATGTAATATCTGTACTTATCTGAGAAATATTTCAAACGCTTTTAACGTATAAAGGCATGTATACTTTATTAACACAGTTTAAAATCACAAGGTATTTGGCATTCTGTAATAAGATGACTGATGTTTCCAGCGATCCTTGGGAACATTATAATAATATGGGAAAGTCAAGTTGATCTTCTCTATCAAAACAAAACCCCAAAAGCCCAAACACCTTAGAAATGACTATACAGAGACTTTTTCCTAAAGTTTCTGCTTCTTTCAGGGGGTAGGAATTAGAAAGCTACTTGAATGAGGGTATGAGCAAAGAGATTTTGAGGGAGAGATAGTAGGTATAGTGAAAATTTGCATTTAGATTTAAAGGTATGACGTAACACTGACAAGAAAAACTACTTAGAGTACTTGAAAACGTATTGCAACTCATGTTTATTTATTTAAACTCGTGTGTCTCATGTTTTTGAGGACTAAGACTGAAAATAATTTCAGAATTGCGATTTGGCATAGAGACCTTATCTATACACACTGCTAGCATGAGTGGAAACTGTGTGAAGATAAGTATTGTAACATGTATTATATTGAATTGAGATTATGGAAGACACATTTTTCTAAAATTATTGGTAAATGCATAAAACTACTGTTGTCTTTGCAAATGATTTAAGATAAACTTGCCTTATTCCATGAAAATGACCCTAGAGGCTATAATCCAATTTTCTTATGCATTTTCTCCCACATTCAGTAATAAAAAATGATATATCCATTTTTAATGCAGTCTCGATGTTGGGGTCTTAAAAGACTGACTTAAAATGAGTTCATATGTTGAATGAGTAGTGGGAAAAACTTTTCTAATATGCTATAAATCAAAATATATGATGATATCGACTTAGAGATTGAGCTCCTTCTCTTTATAAAGAGAATTTATGCTAGTGAGAAAAGTAAAGATTGTGAAGATTGTATTGCTTGCCTGGTAGAAGACTTACTGCCTGAAAGATTATGCCAAAGGAAAGGATGTATGAAATGCTGAAGCTTGTTGAATAGTATCATTAAATTTAAAAAGAGAATTTTAGGCGTTACAGTAACAAGGCATGCTATATTTGAGAACTACATTCATTTGTAAAGAGTATGTTTTAGTAATTGAGGACAAATAATTATTTTTTCCATTTTCAAGATCTATCCAAATGACATCATGAACTATACAGCTGAGAATATTTGCAAGTGGGCTCTAGAAAATCGAGAAATGCTCATACGCTGGCTGAGACCACATGGTGGAAAAAGCCTTCTTCTAAACAATGAGCTGAAGAAAGGACCAGCACTGCTCATATTTGTACCTTACAATCCCTTAGCAGAAATTCAGCCTCTTTTAGATGAAGTAAGTGAAATAACTTTATTTTTTAACTTCAAAAAATAGTAGAACTTGAAAACTCTAGGCAGAATTCTGAGCTTAATTGTTCTGGTACTGTACAATACCCAGCGTGGGTGCAGTGCTGTTGAGGTAAACTGTGCTTAAACTTGTTGACAAGATCTATTTTTAGGTTGTGTGCTGTGGTACAGATTGGACATGACATATCTTTAATTATTGTAAATTTTCTGTTCGGGTCTGCTTGGACTTTAATAGAAAAAGATACAGAGCTGAATTGTCGTGGAGAGAAAAATGAATGATTTGAGGCATACATGTATCATAACTGTATACATTTGATGTTTCTGAGAAATAGAAATTACCTTCTGTGAAAACAGAGAATGTTAGTTAGGAACATGAGCCTATAAGTCCTGTATTAGTTCTTGGTATAATGTATAGAAGGGGAAAATATCTGTATATTCTTTCTATATATATATTAAACTTTTTTTTCATATTTATATCCTTTACTTATCCTGCTCTGTTAAGGATGATACGCCTGTTTCTTGCTCTGTCAAGTACCACTAGTAGGATGATTTATGCAGTGTAATGCCAGTTCAAGGTTCAAAGCTGATTGTCATAATAATAAAATTAAAAGTAAAGTGATTTCTAGTATCACATGTCCAAATATAATCAGAGGTGTTTTCTGGAACTGGTAGAGAATATTTCCTATTCAGATTTCTCTCCTTTGTGTGGCTCAGACTAGCTCAGATTCTTTCTTTTTTTGTTGTTGTTTTTTTGTTTGTTTTTGCTCTTTTGTTTGTTTAGTAGCAATCTATCAAACTGTTCCTCAGTAGGTCCCAAAGACTCTTGACTAACTGCTTCTAAAAGAGAGGTGAGCTAGAGAAGTATCTGCTGCCTGTCAGTTCTTCCTCATGGCATGCATTTAGACAGAGCTTTTTCTTCATCCAAATGGACTAACTCTTGAGACTGCTACCTCACAGCATTTCAAAAATGCACGTGAAGCAGACTAATGAGCACTAGTAGTACAAGCTGCCTGTAACATTCCTGTAACAATGCCATGTATTTCATGAAAACTAACTTGGCTGAAAAAAGTATTATTTTTTTCCCTGAGTTATTTTTCAGCTGGAACCCATCATCCCATTTAGTACGTCACACAGCTGCACATCACATTGGTGATCGCGGAGCACTAAGCACAGTATGAAACAAGAAACAAGCATTTGTGAAAGGTGAAAAGCAGGCAAAGTTTTGGAGGCAATGCTGACTTGTGTACACAGCAACTATGTTCTGGAATTTGTGTTTTCCACAGAGACCTTATTAATATTGCAGTGTCTGAAGCAGTGAGGAAAAAAGTGAAAAGCATTTATGATACAACATCTAGTCAAACTAGAAATAGACAATAAAACCTAGCCTGCTACAAAATAGGGTTTGAGGAAATCTTTGAGGAAAAACTGGAAAAGATCTGCAATTATTCTTATACTAACCTGTCTTATTTTTGGCAGATTTAATTCAGTGATGCTTGTCACAGATTGTGTTGTAGTAACAGGTGCCACTTATTTAGATCAAATCAATGCAACATAAGATGTTCTGTATCAGATTTCATCCTACTAAAAAGTGTCTAGCTATATCAAAATGTGAAAGGAGATGCAGATTATTCCAGTCGATGTTCTAAAGCTTCACTTTAATAGAGATATATTATGCAACTTTTTTTTTTACTGTAGGAAGAGATGTTTACTGCAGCTGTCATGTGTGAGTTTCATCCAGCTCTGAAACCACTTGACTGTAAGGCAGTTGCACAGAATGAGGCTGTCAAGTTTTATGTTGAAAGCTCTCGGAGCAATTTTTTTTTTTCTGGTAATAGATCAGTGAAATGGGATTCCTTACTACAAATCTGTTGTTCTGTTCATAATGACTTCTCAAGATTCTCTGTGTAGGTAGTCAAAATCTCCAGACTAGATTATACTGTGAGGGGTCAAGTTTATTTAAAATTTTTAATTGAGTGCTTTCAGGACAAAAACATCTAACAATGAGTTCTTAAAGACTAACAGAAAGTGTTGCTGTAGTCTACATCTTATTACTGATAATCCTGTAACACAGCAGCCCTCCTGGAGGTAATCAACATCCATTTGATAAATGATTCCTATCAAAATGTTCTTGTGTATGCAATGTGTGTATGTTCTGTATTTTGATTATATTTAATGTGATAGATGAGGATGAAGGGAAATTTGCTCCTTTTTCCCTTCTTGAATGTTCTGTTACTTATCTCCTAGTAAGGAAAATTTTTTCTTTGGTCTGTACATGTGCCTTTTTGCTGCCCATTTCCCCTTGGTTATGAAAAAGAAAATGGTGATGCAGCACAGGAACGTTTGCACTGAGTGGCAGGCTGCCCCCAGCCAATAAGTTGCACGTTACTATGTGCAAAGTACACCTGCAGAATTACAGCTGTATGCCCATGGCTGGGAGAATACTAACATTGCTTCAGCACTGTTAGCGATTGTTACAAAATTTTTGTACTGCCTATACCAGGAAGAATCTCTGTCCTCTTTTCACATGGGAATGCTTTTATTTATTTTGTCCTCATACTGGAAGACAAGAGAAATTCAGGAACCTCTACCAATTAATGCTTCGTATAGTGGGATTTAACCTTAAAATGTAGTGTTCCTAAACTGTGATAAATATGATGTAGAGAGGGCCTTGAGATCGATGTCATGGACTGAAAATATTTTAAATTGGATTTTTGTAGTTCTGTACGTTTAATTCTTACATACTGAAATACTGAACATTCAACTTTGTTATCAAGTCAAAGCTTCCTGTAATTTTTTTGTAAGAACACAGAAGAGTCATCTTTGTTTCTGAAATTCTGTCAAAAATTGCATATATGTTGTTAAACCTGTAACAAATAACTGCATTTGAGTGAACTATGTGCATTGAATCTTGCTTTTTTTTTTTTTTTCCCCTTGTAGATTACCAAAGTGGCCTTGGAATACCACAACTGTAATAAGAGCCAAGCAGCTGAACCAGATCTTCAACACTTAGGAGACAGTGATTCATCAGCTTTTGATTCCTCTGTTCCAGATGCACATACAAAATTGGCAGAAACATTTTCAATAACCAAGTACCCATGCTGTAACACAGTGGTGCTTCCGCAGTGGCATTCGATCTCTAGAACTCACAACGTCTGTGAGCTTTGCATTAACCAGACACTTGGTGTCAAACCAAATACAGTCAATGTGCCACATTGTAACTTTTTTGAGATAGAAGCAGCTTTGGACTCTTTCTACCTCCAGGAACATACCTTTTTTCAAGTTATATCAAATACCATAGAATGCAGCAATTTCTTAAGTTTCTATAGCCCCTTTAACTATTACACTGCATGTTGCAGGACAGTAAATAGGCATTTTTTAAGTTTCCTTAGTTCTGAGAAGACCATCTTTCAGACCCCTAAAGTAGCATTTTCTTCCCATGGGAAGAAAGATAAAGGTGACATCCAGAATTCTATTCCTCACATTGAGGATAGGAATTGTTTTATTCGTGACCTTCATATTAGTGGCACTAACATTACTGGTCTGAGCTGCAGGACCAACAAAACCTTGAATCTCTATCTGCTGGATTCAAATCTTTTTTGGATATATGCAGAGAGACTAGGAGCATCAAGATCTACTCATCTTAAGGAATTTGCTGCCATTGTTGACTTGAAAGAAGAAGTGCACTATGTCCTGGATCAAAATCAGTCACTTATTGGATCTACCCTGGGTATGGTATCTGCTATGCAAATGCTTGAAATAAGAGAAACAAGTTTGCAAGTAAGCTTATGAATGGAAGAATTAATGCCATTCTGAAAATGACTGCTTATAAAGTGAGACTATAGTCAACACTGTGAACCTTCATTTATTCTATTCTAATCTATTTAGTAGTTAACCAAGCAGTAGGATCTTCTTCTAGAAGGTGTACGAACCAAATTTCACTTGCCAAAAGTAATTTGCTTTAAGTGAAGTGAACATTGAAGTGTGTGACTCTTGACTGCCTGATACATTGAAGGAATCAGTAAAATCTAAACTGATTTGCTTGTGGGGAAAAAAAAATCACTGTACATCTAACACATTTGATATTATAAAAGACACTTGTATATTAGTGGTGGTGCTGGTGTTTGTTCAACTGTTCTGTGTACTAAAATCTTCCAGAATTGCATGAGATACTGCCCACTTATCTGCGGAGACTAGCCCTTCCTCTTGTCCTCTGACTTATGAATTTTATTTTGAAAAGTATGTGCATTTTCCAGATATAGCTCTGAATTGCTCTTGTTCAGATCTGTCAATACTTTATTTCCTGGCTGAACTGGGGAGGAGGAAGGAAGAAAAAGGTAGTTGTGTTCAGGAAAAAAAAACATGATCACAGTTCTGATTTATTTGCAAATTACTTGAATAAGATGCAAGGTGCCTAACCACATACATTTACCTGCTGTGATGATGTGCAAAACTGAGTCAACCTTTAGAAAATACAGGGCTTTTTAATGTTAGCAGTGTAAGTAAACATGGAAGTAAATTTAGGTAAACATAGTATTGAAATAAATTGTTCAAGAAGGTTTATCAGTGCAAGTCTTATAGCATTAAGTTACATCTGCATTTTGCCAATAAATATGTAAGTATAAAAGTATGCACAGCATAATCAGAACATGGCTATTTGTTCTTAAGGTTCCCACCCAGCACTGTATCCTGTCTCTACTCCCCTGCCCCAAAAAGCATTATGGAGAAAAAATAGTAATAATAAAAAAAATGGTGACCATAAGTGGATGCTTAGGAGAAATTAAGATCTGGGTGAGGAGATAATAAATTTGCTTCCTCTTTGTGCTCCCAGTACTTTGTCTCAAACTATTTTCTGTTCACAGGATTTCCGGAGCATGATGAGGGTTGCTCTGCTGAGTAGTACTCGGTAGCTCTCTCTTCCAATTTACTTGAACTTCCAGAAACATTGTTCTCCCACGTATTTTGTTAAGGAGTCATGTGATTTCTTTTTTATTTTATTTTTTAATTTTGTTGTATTTCTGTAATCATCCTAGTGAAAGATAGTGAGAAGATACTGTTTATGACTTAACCAGGTATATGGTTAGATTAAGAGGCAAAGATTATTATTATTATGGTACATTGAACAGGAGTAGAAGTGAGATTAAGAAGTTGCATGGCAAATGACAAGACTGAAGTGAGCAAACCAAAAAAACGAAGTTTTATATTGTTTTCACGTCAGTGGTGGTTACTCGAGTTCATATGAAACAGTCAAAAATTAGTGACTTGAAACCAGGTTTAAATTGGAATTCAGAATAATTTGAGAGAAAATACAAAAGTAAAAACTGCCAAAATTGTGAAATAACTTTATGTATCAATTTCATTTCAGAGAACTTCATAAAAAACTTCAGCATTCTCTACAGTCCCTTAAAAAGGCATCTTGTTGATGATGCTTCAAACCATTTTCATGTACAGCATGTAATCACTGAAGTGACTACCAGCACCTTCCATGATATTGTGTTTGCAAGTGAAAAGGTACACCTCATTACTGAAAAATTTCTTTGCGAATCATTGCTCACACTTTCGAGGAAGGGGGCTCATTCTTTTTTTATAATTATGTGCTTTGTCCTTGACTTGATTTCACCCCCTCTACCTGTTTCCTTTACTCCACTGCAGCAGGAACACATGCTAACTAAGTAGGGTTTGAGGTAATGCTGAAGAACATTCTGATTTCTGGGCTTCATACCTTAAAGGAAATAAGGATACAACAACTTGTTTCCTATCTATTACAGTCTTTTTAAACTTACTTAAAAAAAAAAAGTTAAGCGATTGCAAAGCAGACATAATGAAAAAAAGAAAATGTTTTAAACCTAAAGTATTATTTGAAAACACATAGCCAAACAAACAAAAAAACAACAAAAAGCTCACAAGTGAAAGCTTTTCAATTGCATGCCATGAAATTATTTTATTGTAAGATGTCATGTTGGACATTAGTTAAATTACTTGATTTTTTTTAAAAATGGGATAGTCAGAATTAATATCCATTGGCTGTGAGGACTGCAGCAAATGTGTACATCTGCAGTAGTTGGCTTCCAGCATCCCTAATGCCTGCTTGCTAGCTAGGCATCTAGACATCTTCCCCCCAAACACCACAAAGTGTACAGTTGCTGTTAGATACATAGGAATTTAAGGTTGCCTTTAAAGATTTAAAGGGAACTAAATAATTCTCTGTATTTTCTCCTTTTCTTTATGGAAAGAGAATTCCCCAAGAATTTTTGTGTGTTAACCTGGGAGACAGAAGGCATCAGAAAACAGTTTATTATAATGTGTATCAACGTTAGGATATAGTTTCCTTTCACATTCTAAGAGTTCCAAATAATTTGAATGTTGTGAAGACTAGTCCTTTTTTACTGCAGATTAACTACAAGAGGTAATCAAACTCTTCTCCATTTCATTTTCCAGAATGTCTTGCTGCTCTATTATGCACAGTGGTGTGGATTCTGTGCTTCTCTCAATCATATCTTTATTCAACTTGCTCGGCTTTTGCCTCCAGATAATTTCACTGTGGCAAGGTAAAAAAAGATTCTAATTTAATCTCTCTACAGTAAGGCAAGTTCATTGAGGTTATTGGCCTAGAAAATAATTACTTTTTTCTCTCTACAGTCTTGCAATACTTGATGTAAATGTTATCTGTTTCATTCTTCTTTGAACGTGTTATCTTATTTTCCTCTGTGTAAATTTGGTAGTTTCCAATCGCACTGGAGTATTTCTGCAGTTTAGTTAAAATGAATTTTTAAACAGTGAGATTATTCCTGAAGTGCCCTAATTTCAGGAAGTAAATCAGTAACACAGCAGCAGAAAACCATTTTTACTTCTCTGATTATTTATAGCAAAGAATTATGTCCTGTAGTACTGTATTTGACAAATTGAGATAGATACACATGTATGTATATATATGTGCATATTATATATGATATCTGTATTTTCCTAAGACATGCTTTTATTTAGTGTTTCTGGGGTTTTTGATGTTTCAGTTCAACTTAAACTTTCACATTCATGTATTTGATAGTACATCAATACCTGCAACCTCTGCTCTGATTATATCCTTCTTGTTTCATTCTGACTTAATTTACTTGAGGCGGCAGCAGGAGATGTATGGCGAAAAATAATTAAAAACCTGGAGTTATCACTTGTTTATAATTGCTGCTTTATTCCCATAGATACAATGCTACTCTCAAATCTGAACCCATTCTCTTTCCTGACTTTGAAGTTCTGCCATTTGGTCCATTATTTTTGATGCAATGTTACTTATGTGATTGTCTATGTTAGTCTGTTTTTTTAATAATAAAATTGTTGTAATAAGAATTTAATTTATAATCAAAGAAAACCTACAAAAGCAAAGAAAAAGCATAACAAGCATTTGAGCAAGCGTTTCATTCACAAGATCTTGTGTTCCTTTCTATATAGAGCTTTAGAAGAAAATGTGCATTTTAGAATGTGCTTGTCCTGGGAAGAAGCAAAGTAATTTATTCCCAAAACAAGTTACTTAAGAAAAAATATTTGTGGAGTTGCACTGAGGAACAAATTAATGAAGAGGAATAATTTCAGTGTCACATTGAAGTTTTTAGGCAGGTCTGCCTGTTTCAGAGAAGGAAGGTGTATACGTAGCAAGTGATTGTGTACTTCAATTGCCAAAAGAGCAGTTGGAATACTACACATATTTTTCTAGCAAAAAAATAGTAAATATTTGCCAATATACAAGATGATAAACCTCAGTTTAACAGTTAATTTTGCTGACTCATTTGTGCAACATATTTTTTAACATAACGCATTTAGAATTACTTTCACAGCTACTTGCATTTCTCTCTTTGTAATCTCCAAAATGGCATTTTAGAAGAAAATAGATTGTTCATCTACCTGCTTTCATCAGTGTGTCATTTCTTAACAGAATTGATATCACTCGAAATGATCTTCCATGGGAATTTATGACAGACCGTCTCCCAACCATTTTGTTTTTTCCTCATCAGAGGTAATGTAATTCTTTTCCCTGTGGGTTTTTTACTTTCATTTTAGTAAGTTATAATAACTATCTGATCGTATGTCTTAATGGAGAAAAAAAGTCAAGGAGTAATTCATTTCCATGTATGCATTCTTACTTTATGCATATTCTAATAATTAAAAAAGAAAAAAAAAGAAAAAAAAGACGTGGATAGCTGATGGTATGCAGATAGTGAATGTTCTCTCTGAAGGTCATGGTTTAATTGTTTTCAAGTCTTTATGAACAGCAGCATTATTAACCTTATTCTTTAGTTGATTTTTCTTATTTGGTTGTAATAAAAATTATTATTTTGGCATGGTCCGAGGAAATTAATGAGTGGCTATTGGAGGATGCGAAAAAGAGAGAGAAATGACGTGGTTGGTGGTGCAACTTATATCTGGTGCAACTTTAATCTCTTCTAATTGGACACACTGATACACTAATAGACATCTCAAAGGGTAATATGAGTTCTTGCAGTAAAATGCAAAAATTTGCTTGCTGTGTTCTTAGTGAAGAAGAAAACAAAATAAGCACAGATGGAGAGTATGTAATCCAGCCCAAGCTTAACCTCTTCTAAGAGAACAAAAACAATCCTTATATTACAGATTGAGATGGGATAAAGTGTTTTTAAAGTTACAAATAAATTTATATATAACATATATACTATGTATATATATGTATATATGTAAAAGAGACAATCTGAGCACTAGGGGAAGGCTTATGCATCTTTTGGGAATACTACAGTGGTCTTAATCTGTGAGTTTTTATTTCTCCTTGTTATTTCTCCCTCACTCGTTTTTGGTGTAATGTAATATAATCAGCGGGACTTCAGGGTGTTCACTGATCAAACTGAAGTTCTTTCAGGTTGTGTTTCTCTCACTTTTCTGAAGTTTGGCTTCTTTTGGGGGGAATGTATGTGTGTCTAACTGTACCAGTACTTTGGATGTTAGAATCTTGGCCAATCTGCATAAACAGTGTAAAGTTTTCAGTCAGTCAAGACCTATTTTAACAGACCTATTTTCCACTGACCGACTGTTAGGACTAATAGGTTAAGTTATTTTCTTCCTACTATTATTATTATATTCTCCCATCCTATTACTATTCTAACAAATCAGTCAACTACTACTTTCCTGCATCATCATTACACAAACTTGTTACTGAATGTCTCAGAAGTACTGTGGCGATAAAAACTTCAAACAGATGAGTCGTTTGCCTTCTCATAGAAAACGAGAATTTATTCTTCTTTTGTATTTCATGATGTTCTTCATATTTATCTTCCTGTTTTTAAATGAGATTTGGGAGACCATATTTTGAAGTGAGAGTAAATATGTAACCAACGCTTCTTCCAGCAGCGTTTTTAAAGGAATAACATAAGGCTACAAACTGCCCCTGTATGTTAGCAGAAATCTTGTTGAAGAACTTGGTCTGCTTTGATTTTATTTGTTTTGGATTTCTAGTTGTTTGCAACAGTTATTCCATGGTGACACTCAAATTCATTGGTACTGCTACTAACGTCACCTATTAGTAAGGTAGCCTAGCACTTCTTGCTAGAGGGCCTTTCTGAGAATCTTAAACCTGGGTCAGGCTTTGCTTATATGAGCTGAAACATTACATCCCAAGTACCTGCCTCAGGCTGAATGCATTTTGAGAAAACTTCAGCCCAAATGGTTGTTTCTGGGGAGGAAAAAAAAATCTTCCAACAACTATTTTAGAAAATATTTTAACTTCAGCAGTGGTTAGTCTTTATGATAAACAAGGGCTTTATACAATACCCATGAGAATCCATCTACATTTGACCAAGTGAAAGCCATTAAAATGTGCATGTGTAAGCCTTCAACAGAGATTGTTCAAATAATAAAGTCCTCAGAGATTCAGTATTTGAGAATATTCAAGCGTCTGTTGGCTCCTGATGCTACCCAGTTGGTGTGTGTCAACCATCAGAGCAAATGAGCTTGTTCTTCCTAGCCTGGGGTGCTCTCTGGAGAGATCATTGGATTGCCCTGGCTAATACCGTTCCTGACTGCTTTGGGCAAGGGTGCTGTGGAGCAGGAAATCTCTCTGCGTGCTTGTTCAGTGATTCTGCCCTGTGATATCCAATTAGTGTAGAGGAGAAAACTGTCCAAGTTAAATAAAAAGTGGATCCATGTTTAAGGAATGAAGTGTTACTACAGTCCAGTGTCTCCTGTTTCTTTTCAGATGCTCATTTTGTCCTGGTCTGTTTTACAACCCCCTTCTAGACTGTCTCTGGACTGATTTCATAGTGTTAGTAAGATTGTTTTTGTAATGTTCCAATTGGGTTCCTAATTGGTTTGACAAAGGTACCTTACCTCCAGTCGTTGTTTTCTTTCCTGCTTTTCCTCTCCAGTGTGTTTTATGTTTTGCTGCATCTAGATAATAAAGAAAATTAGTTCTTGATAATATATGTAGTAGCAGTGGCACTAGAGTAGTCATGTTAATTTTGGATACAAAGGTGCTTTATATCAAGGCTTTCTGTGCAGCTCCTTTATGCATTTGCCTTATAAGACGATTTTTGCAAATTACCTGCTCTGCTCAATTTTTATTCCCCACACACTTACTATTTTGTTTTGGTTTTTAGTTTAAATAGCCTTTTAGCTTTCCTGATACATACTGTTTCTGTGATAAGTAAACAATGGATGATCACATAGTAAAATATTACTATTGTATAATGAGTCAATTTTTTCTTAGTGTAGACTACTTTTTGCCAAAATGTCATGAATCATTAAATTTGAATGTGAGCTGATTGTCAGCTGAGAAACTGCTGATGGTAATTACAAGTGTAACTTGGTTGATCACCAGGAGCCTGCAGGGGAGGAAAAATCATGTTGCTTAGTCTTCCAAAAATAGCTTAATTCTGCTGAACAGAAGCCTCATCTGGCCCAAATTCTTGAATTATTAATTAAAATATGGTATCTTCCTTCTACCCAAAATACAGTAAGTAGTTCTCAATAAACAAACATGTTTATATCCCATATACTAATAAGATGAATTTCACAGAAAGCATTTTTGAGGCAACTATATTTGATAACTTAAAAGAACTCCCCTGTTCCAGATGCACAGTACTTTCCAAGCAATTCAGAAAAATGTCATGTGGCGACAAAAGCGTTGTCCATGGTACATGATGTACAGGAACAGCAGCAATAAACTCACTGAAGCATCAGACCTTATACTTGAATCTGACTTTCTTGCTTTGGAATANGGTGGTAAAGTGCTGGAACAATTTGCCCAGAGAAGTTGTGGATGCCCCACCCCTTGGAAGTGTTTAAGGCCAGGTTGGATGGGGCTTTGAGCAACCTGATCTAGTGGAAGGTGTCCTTACCCATGGCAGGGGGTAAGAACTAGATGAGCTTTAAGGTCCTTTCCAGTCCAAACTATTCTCTGATAAGATGCACATGGTCAAAGTTTTTTAACATTTGACAGTTGTGGTTGTCTTTTTGTGGCTTGTAGCTCTGAGGAAGGAATGTGGTGGTACTTAGTAGTGGAGCATCTTGTATTCTTGTCAGGTTAAGAGTAACAGTATATGCTGTCACACAAAGTGATGGACCTACCTCATATGCTGGGATTAGTATTTACAGCCATACACTAAGCCACCCCAGAAAAACAAAAAGAAAAGCTAAACACCTAACCAGTGATCTGGCTAGTTTGCTTTCCTGATTACCTCAGTGGTATAAAGACAAGGTAGTATGAGGAACAGGTAGAAAGAGTTGTGGACAGCAAGAAGGACTCTTTTCTGAGTAAAGTGACCATTTACCATTTAAAAGCAAACTGTTCTTCCCTGTTCCTCACAATACCCTTCTAATGTTGGAGCATATTGAACTGCTTCTTCCAGGAGAACAGCTATAGGCTCAAAATGGTTATTTCAGATAGTTTTATACAGATGGACTTAACTTCCAGCAGTGCATAGAGGATTTGGAACGCTTAGATGTTTTCCTTCAACAGTCATTAATGTCAGTTCACTATGATCATCCATGCCCCCCAGTGATGCTACCATATTGCAGTTCAAGGTCATAAAATATAAATATCTTAAATACAGATTAAGAACAAAATCTGTTAAAATTTGACAGAAAATTTTGCTCTTAGACAAATACTAATGCAATGCAGAGATGCCTACAGCGCACAGAAGGGTAAAAGCGTTCATAAAAAGGAAATACTCTGTACTATATCTTCATTATACAAGTTTAGGTTTCTCTTAACAGCTATGTTAGCCAAGATATCAAGTATGAGTTGGACAGCAGATACTTAAATAAAGCTATCATTGTTTACATACCTGTTTTAATAGTAACTTAATGTGTCTTTTTAGGAAGGAACAAAGTGTGAAGTTCCCAGAAGACTTTTCAGTTAACCTTCCTAATCTTCTTAAATTTATTTTACATCACTCAAGTCTTTCTTCATCAGCACCCTGTACCAAAGAATGCTTACATAAAGAGACAGTTTTACAGCAAGGACACATCTCCCACTTAGAGAAAGAAATTCAGAAGTTAAGGTCAGAAATCGGTGCTCTGCATCAAGCCCATGACCACCTTGAAGCACAGCTTTTTGAAGCTAGAAGAGAAGAACAACGACTACAGCAGCAAAAACACATACTGGAAAAGCAGCACAGGACTCTGCAGCTCCACAGTGAGCAGTTACAAGCCACATTTGATCAGAAGAATCGAGAATTACTAGAAATGGCTGAAAAGCTTCAAGAATTGGCTGATGCATCAGAAAACCTCCTTAAAGAGAATACTTTACTGAGAATCCTGGTAGCATCAAGGGAAGGAAAGCTACAGAGCAAAGATGAAACTAAAGAAGCCCTTCAGTCACAGCAAATGCTTTCTAATGACAACAATGTATTGGTTTCAACAGCTACTGCCACATCAGAGGAAAAAAGGATTGATAATATGGATACTGTAGAAACAGAGCACAGTAGTAAAAACAGGACAGAATGATTGCTTACAAAATTCAAATGATGCAGTATTGGGTAGGTATTTATGCAAATTTTATTGAAATTCATTGTAAATAAAGACTTCTTCCCCCACATGATCTAGAAAAAGAAAATCAAATGGAATATTTTTGTACACTTGAACAACTTATTAACTACCCACATCTAAAGAGAAGAGGAGTATGGAAAACTTTCTGCACTTTACTATTGCACTAACTTGCAAACACCTATCCATTTAAAGATGCTGATGTTTAGGGGCAGCAGTGTAAAGCATCTCTAAGGACCAGTTATTTTTCCACCAGCTTTCTCTTACAGCTCCTAGAAGAAAAATTAGACCATTGATTTACACTTTACTTTCTGAAAATTGCCCTTTACACTGCATTCTGTTCACAGAATTAAAATGGAGATGCTTCATCTGTATTATGAGTAAACTTGAATGGACAAACTCATCTTGCTACAGCTACTCTATTCAAGAACTTGAGCACTTTGTATCACTTTTGTATACCAATTATCTGACTGTCTTGAAACGTGCAAGAGCAGAACTGTGTGAACTGTTACCTAGTGAAACAAACCTAAAGAAAAATGTTACTGAGTTAACACTTTTCTCCTTGATTTTTAGGATTTCTAGAATACAGCAGTCTAAGTATATGGGTCTGGCTATAGATGCAAGTCTCCTGACACTAGCATCTTAAAAAAAAAAAAAAAAAAAAAACCACCATGTACCAGGGCAAGAACAGCCCTCTAGTGTACCCTGTAGTGTACTCTAGAGGCAACTCCAAGAGCTTTTCACTACTGCCAGTATTAGTTTTTGTTTTCAACTTATAGCCTTCAATTAAAAAAAAAAAAAAAAAAAGCCAAATGCAGCACTAAAAATGCAAGTCAAAATCTTACTCTAGAAGAAAGGGGCAAGACCTTACAGACTAGGCCATTATTGTCTTGCACATAATTACATAATTCTCAAGTAAGCTTGCTAGGCCTGTGTTACTTAATTATTCCACACATACAGGGGCATGATGCAATAATCACTTCCCAGAGCTGAAAAGCTTGGATTTCATTATGTGTAGCATATTTCAGGAAACAGGTCTTTTTAAACTTTTTTTGTCCTAGGCAATGAAGTTTTTGAAACCCAAATTAGGCACAAGGAAGCTAGATATCAAGTCAGAATTCAAGGGCAGGAGTTAAGAGAACCAGGCTTCAAAGAGTGGGTGCCTACACTAACGGTTTTGGAGTAGGCAAGCTGGCCTTGTTGGCCTAGTGCTGTCCCCTCTCTCCCCCAAGTGGTGGAGGTCTAGAACCCCCTATTTAACATATCTTTTTACAGTTTCCATAGCTGAACTATAGTACAGAGCAGGAAGTGAAAGGGTTATCCTTACTTGGAAGTGCTTCCCAGTTGCTCACTTGAAGTTTTCCCCAAACTGACCAGCAATCTCCCCTCCCCCTATAAACATCATTTTTTGTAGGAAAGATTGAAGCTTATATTGTGTAGTAGTAGAGTTAAACCAAGAGTTACCTACAAGATACATGAACTGAATTCTATAGTTGATGGTTTGTCTTTAGACTAAAATGCCTTTTTACAACAGACTGCTAACATCTTTACATATATCTGAACTGCTAAGTACACAAACAGGGGTTCTAAGAAAAATTCATATTAGTTGCGTTTATGCTAGTTTTAATAAGTAACCACTCCTGCAGTTTCAGCATGCAGACAGACAAGAGAGAAAAGCCTGCTCTACTGCCACTTCAAACTCCTGGAAACCTTCTGGACCATCCCTGAGGGTTCAGTATCCATCATTAGTTCCCAGGTTGGAATCCATCTAAATGGCAGTTTTCCTTGCAGTAGCTACATGGTTAGAGAACACAGTTCTAGCAGCCAAAAGCTTAACTTAGGCCTAGCTGCAACTGAAGGAAATCATTTCCTTTCTTGTAGCTCCTGCATTTCTTCCCTCAACACATTACTGTAGGGTTATACCTTCTTTTCAAAGAAGGCATTCTGTACCAGTCCAGTGAACTGTTAGAGTTTGGCTCTATGGCTGTGCACTCAAGTTAATAGCAGAAGCAAGTTCCAACTGCAGATCTGGTTTTGAAGGTCTGGATTCCCATCTACAGTTGTGGCTCAGGAGTCCCCTTGTGTTTTATGTACAGTTGCACCATACTGTTCTCATATGCTGTGGAACACAAAGCAAAAAGCTTCTGGCAGCCTATTTACAGTTCACAGTTGTAAAGTAGTTCACATTACAGTAGTAGCTCCATCAAAATAGGCTCAGCTGAACATTCAAGTAACAAAAAATGCTGTTAGTCTCTTCACACCAAGATATCCATGTGTCCATTGCCAGCAATGGACTTTGCCAGGTGAGTCAGCTCCTGTCAGAGGAAACAGGATACACAGTTGATGCAAAGAGCAACTTCTCAGTGCATGCAGTTGTAAAGAAAGCTTATTTAAGCCTCATCAGGGTGTCTTCTGATGAGTAGTGTGCATGTGACCAAGTTCTTCACAGTATAGAGATTCTTCTGCTGGTTATGCACATCATAAGCACAGTCCATATACATGTGTTGCTCCAAGTTAGCTATGTACTTCTGTGCCATTTGGAGTTAGCTTAGCTTTCCTCTCTACACAAGGTCCTTTAGCAGAGTACTGCACGAGAAGAAAGGGCTCTTTGGTTTCTCCTTCACCCACAATGCTTTCCTCGTCTTCAGACTGGCTGATCCTCTGCAGACGCAGATAACACCAGCAGCCCAGTATCAAGGCACCAAGAGCCGCGATAGCAATCAAAATAACAATAACAGTCACCACTCCTGTGGTGGGGCTGTGATCCATAATAGACATGGTCAATATTTCAGGTTGTCAGGCTTCTTTAAGAAGATTCTTCTGTCCTCACTATTGGGCTCGCTGTATCTTCAAACCCCTGCAGTGGAAAAAATAGACATTTAATGAAGTTGTGCAGCTTTACCATATTCAGCAATATTACATTTATGTTTGGTATCCTCTTTATGATGGCACATGACCCTCCTGCATTCAGTGCTTCAAGTTCTTCCCGTGCCAGTACTCATTTTAAGCTATTTCTTTACAAACTGGCTTTGAATATGCAAGTTTCTACACCAAACTAAAGCAGATGAAAGCTAAACTTAATCAACTCTTGACCGGCTTTCATGATGCACATGGTCAATGTCTTAAGGGGTAAGAATTTTTACTAAGAGAGAGGATGAGACAAGATACAGAGGTATCTTAGGATCAGGTAGTTCTGATACATAACAGTCCATAATCAAGTTTTAATCATAACCCAAGTTTTTTGTTTTTTTTTAAATAACATTGAAGTCACTAGGCAGAGTTCAGCAAGCTGACAATTCACATCAAGGATATACCTAGATTTGCATAGGAAATTTTTTTTGCCAGTAATGGAAGCTATACAGTTTAGCATGGAGACATTTAAGACTATTTAATACAAATGCTAAATCACAGTTGAGCTCTCAAGTCCATGACAAGGTAGTAATTCAGCTACCTTTAATTTTTGTAAAGGAAGGTTACAGAAACAGTACATCTGACAGCCAGAAGTCTGGCACTTTAGATTTTTAATACACAACATCTTCCTAATGCGCTAACAGTTCCAGGATTGGTAACCTAATTGCAAAAAATAATCTTAATGCTAATGGGTTACTACAAGCCCATCCATAACACTGGTCTGTTTAGAAGGGCTGAGTTCACGGTTATTAATTGGTTGTTCATTGAGCTGATAAAACCCAACAGATAGTGCTTTAAATGCATTTTTCATAAGAAGCAGGTAGAGCTAGATTTATTGAAGGCTTCAATAAAACATAAGGGGAAGGTTATTATTACAAGCTTCTGCTCCTCCTTAGTGGCTTTCAAGTAGTAAGAGCAAGGCAGAGGGTTAGAACTGAAGCTGAAATTGGAACAGAGGCAGCAAAATAGGAGAGGAAGAGCAGCAAGACTTTCTTAGTCTGCCACAGAGTTTTGGCAAGCAACGGACATTCCCCTTATATTTTTGTCTACTTCCACTTCCAAATTCACAATATTTTATTTAAGGAGTTGTGTGGGCCTTTCCTTAAATTTCAAAGTTACTGTTTACGAAGTTGTCAGCTTTGGTTTCCTCCACTTCAGCTGGGTTTACTACCTTTTCTTTCCTACTGCCTTCTCTTTAACAGTACAGGAACTCACGGGAGACCTTGGTAGAGGCCAGAGCCAGTTACTATGTGGGAACATACCTGACCTCAGCACTGCTGTAGGAATCAGGTTAGGGCTCAATACCACAAGTTCAGGTACAGCAGATACAGTCCCAAATGGTTCTAGGGTCAGCTGCAAGTGCAGAACAACAGTGTCTGTGTTTCATCTGATGTGTACGCATGGACTGGCACTGTAATAAATAGAGTTTCTTCTGGCTGCCAGAAGTGCCAGTCTGCTGAGGGTCACACACATTTACAAATGCAGGATGGACTCTTCCTCATCCTTGCTGCAGTCTCAGCTGCAACACCAGCATCTTCATGCAAGCCCCCCTCGTAGGTCAGTCTTACCCAGCCTTAAGTCAGAACCCTTAGGCTATCGGCAGTGTTGTCACCAGCACTTGAATTCTCAACATGGAAGAGTCAAGGCAATTACATTACCACATCTTCACCAGCAGAACTGAAGCTAGAGACTAGGTTTGTTCCCTAAGATCTCATGGAATGGCAGACCCGTGCACACTACCACACAGCCATTTCATGGAGAACAGACCCACAAAGGAGAAACCCAGTATGAGTGTTACTAGGGTCCAGTGTCACGTAACTTGCACACACTGGTTATGCTTCCAGCCCTGTGAACTACTGCAGCCAGTATCTTGTAGCATACTGGACAGAAATCAACAGCGAGTCCAGCAGATCCAATTTTCCCCCAATTAAAAACCAAACAGAAACAACCATGCCACATACCATCAACAGCAGAACTATTTGCCCACTGCAGCCAGACAGGTGTATGATTTTTGTCTTGATCATCTTGGTTTTGCAATGCTATGAACTCTGCTTATTCAACACAGGGTGAACAGCTGAGGGTGATTCAGCGTGGCTTTCAGGAGTTCGTTTCCCTCAGGGCATGTCTGAACTGCAGCACCCTTTGATCTAGCCACAGCAGCACAGCATCAGCACAAACACTGGTTTACTCTGCTTCTCACACAGGCACTGCAGTCCACATTAAGCCCCGTTCTGCAGTTTGCACAACTGCTAGCAGCAGTGACAGCCTACTGGCAGTGCTTTCTACAGCTGTTTGGTGCAGCACATATCCCTACATTAGAAGTAAACAGTTACTGGTACCTAGAAAATGGCTTTTAATACTGAAAGCTAGCACTGCAAATGCTACCTATCTGCAAGTCTTCAAGTGAGTAGACAGCATCAGCTATCAAAGGTGTGAAGCTCTGCACAACATCACCATCTAGGCATATCGCCAGCATCTTTTGGCAAGGTGTTTTTAGACAAGGCAGTACCCTCAGCATAACCAAGCAGAACTTCATAAGCAGTCTTGAGAAAGAAGTCTGAAAGCAAGAGCTAGATGTTAGGTCCAGATAACAGAACACACATCTATCCAGACTGTCAGAGAATATATTCCTCGCTCCCCCTTTGTAACACAGCTGCAAACTGCAGTGGTCCCAGTCCACCCTGAAAGAGAGAGACCTGTGTGTATTAGTTTGTGAAACCGTGCTTAGGTTCCTGTTTGAGGGAGACTTGAGATCTTCTGTAAGGGAGCAGTCTCGAGACAAGGCTCTCCCTTACCAGGTTACACACTGGGCTCTTGCCATTCCTGTTTCTTTTGGGATCCCCAGGAGCACAGCTGGCCCAGAAGGTCTACTGTTCAGGAAGGTTCTTCTGAACAAAGTATGCACAGTAGCAGCTCAGAGGAGTTGCGAGAGGTAGGCATTTAGTGGTGTTTTTGTGAAAAAAGAAATCTTATTTACTCTTCTTGGACACTTCTGTTTAACACTGCAATTACTGCTTCATAGCACCACTACTGCTTGCTTGAAGTTGTGAGGCAATTTAACCCCTGCTTCTACTTTTTGGACAAGTTTAAGTAAAGATCAGACAAGTTTCCAGCTGTCCTATTTCTCAGCAGGCACTGGGAAGAACCTTGCAAGCCCACATGCGCCCTCTGAGTGCATGACTTCAGTTGCTGGCAACTCCCACACGGCTGGGGCTTCCAGCATATGCGAGGTTCTGCAGCAGATGACAGCCGGGAGCATACACAGGGAGCTTCAAGGTGCAGAGCTGACCACGAAGAACATGCTGATTACCATGCGTATGACAGCTTCGTTTCTTTATCCTCTGCTCTAGCAAGTCATCTCAGCTTAGTCGTGACAGCTCCTTCTAGAACAAATTCACACAAAACCTTAAAAGGACAGATTTAAAAAGTTGGGAGATTATCTTTTCTTGTACAGAAGTCCTGCTCCTAACTCGACCCCTTAGACTGGAAGGATGATCCTAACGAATATTCTTCATTGTGCTTAGCATGGGGTCATTTGTATTTAGTGTCACCAACTAACCAGACAACCGAGATGTTAACAGTAGTAGACAAACAGAACAGAAACTTGCAGGACTTGTCCTTGAGGCAGGATGTTATACATGAACACTCACTCTGTTTACACTAGAAAGTTAATTCTAGCTGGTTTGGGCTCTCCTGTGTGTCAAGTGATTTTATTTTGATGTGGCAAGGTAGAAGATGTTGGAGATTGAGAACTAGGACCTACAGGATGCATAATACTGATTTACCCTTATTAAACAATGTATAGTCCAATCTTGAGCATACACGAACACTTACAAGCCCCTCTTAATGATCTGTCTTGGCCCAATCAATAGGTCTGTGTTTTTTTTTTTTTTAGTTGACTGCTTTTATATTTGATCAAAAAGACTTAGATCTTCTGAATTTTTAAACTCTGGAATAGAGAAGGGCACAGCTTCCTCCGGAGGTACTACCCAGCAAATTTCATTTCTCTAGGCACAGAAATCAGTCTGATCTCATTAATAATTAACCAGGCTGCATAAAGAAGCCCTTTCTAGCTCCTATCCAGAAAGGTCCTTATATGTTTGCACCATACTATAGTTAACGCTAAGAGTTACAGGAGAAAAGAAGCCTACATGGCTTTGGAAAGATGACTGCATGGACATTTACCCTCTAGGAAAAGGACAACCAGATAAAATTCAAGGTCGTTTTCTCAAAGCACTTCAACTCACTTCTCAGAGAGAAAGTGTAGTAATCATTCTTTCTGCAGGCATATCCTCTTCTCCTTTCCACCCAGGGAGCCTGGAGCCAGCATCCTGTATGTCAGATATTAAGCATCTGTACAGCTTTACAGTGCCACAAACAGCTACTTAATAGTGCGTGGTAGTAACCGGGATGGTAGCAGCAGCATTATTTTATCAGCTTTGATAGTTTTGTTTCAAACAAAAGCAGCATTCTGGCACTAGCTAGCGTTGTTAATTCACATGCAATTGTTCTGGCTTTAGGTGAATGCCTAGAGCTAAAGCTCTCCTGCAGCCTTAATTCTGTCCCTCGCATGGTACATGCACACACTGCAACTACACTAGTAGGAACCACCAGGGAGACCTTTGGTCTCTGTGTTGTTTTCTAGATGCAGAACTCCAACCTCACTGCTCTCCACCAGCAACTGACTGAAATCAAGATTAAGCTGTCTTCAGAGTCCATTTCTCAACTGGAAAAATACTGCATTCTGTAGATCCCCTTAAATCAATCCTAAAGGAGATTACAACAAGCTTTAAGACTCTCTTTTCCTTAAAGTATAGCTGAGCTACAAATGCTTATAAGCATACCAGGAGCAGCACTGACTTCATCCATCACTTTTACTGTAAGATATTAAAAGCCATAAATTCCTGATCTTCGAAGGAATTGCTAGCAACATCTGTATGTATTTGGTGGCACTTCTGGAGCTACATCCCTTCCAACCCTACTTGCCATCAAAGGACACATCTAAGCACATTAACTCATTAGCAAGATTAGTCAGATTCCCTGGTGGGAACTGCAAATAGCCTATCTCAGTTCTTTGGTTCTTACAGCAATCAAGCAACAAAAACATCAGATATAAGCCATGTTTTCCAGAAATAGCAGCTTTTTTTTTTTTGCTGCTAATGCCAGCTTTTACTCACAACTTCATTTGTGAAGTTTTGTTATCGAATTCAGAAGCTGTAAGGGACAAATAGAAAGCCAATTTAAATTGCAGAAGGCTGCTGTGGTAGAAGTTCAACTCAAGGCTGGCAGTAGTTTCTAAACAAAGTTTTTCATGATTGCAGGCATTCTGCTGCTAAGTTAGCTGTGGTTAATACCAGCAGGCATGTTTCTGAAAAGAAATACTGCTACATTAAAAGCCAAAGATATAGGAAGAGGCTTCAAAAGCAAATCTAGAGTTCACCCAAATATACCACTCAAAGTCCTCAAGCAATAAGTTTAAGGTGCAAGTGTTAAGTGTGTTTTTTTTTTTTTTTAAGATACTTTAGGTGAAATACTGCAAAGAAAAGTACAAGTTAAATGAGGCAGGAGAACAGATACGAAAATAAAACTACCAAACTGAGTTTAGCTTAGAAATACATTAGTAAGCACTGATTAGTTAAAAAGCCTCCATGTTAAAATCATTATGAAAAAGTAACAGCAGCTTGCACTAGCTGCTACTAACTGGAAAAATGCTTTCTCTTGTATGTGCAAGTAAGATTACTTTTAAGAAATGCTGCATGTTCATCACAAGAGCATCCTCCTTGCCAGTGGAACTAGGGGGAAAAGCCTCAGGGGAGATCAGAAATGTAATTCTGGCATTGGTACACAAGTACACCCAGCACATGCATTACCCGGCCTTAGAAGTACAGAAGCGGTCAGGCTTTACTACTGCCAAAGAAAATGGGGGGCCACTGATACTCTCAATTAACTCCAGTTTAATGCCACCTCTTTCTGATAAAGCCACATTGTGCTCCAAAAACTGAGGCTTGGCTGGAGGCCATTTTAGAAGCAAGGAGCTGTTTAGTGGAAACCTTCAGTGCAAGTCACCTACTACAACCCTTATTCCACTTATGATGAGGAATAAAAGACCAGGGAAGAAGGCTAGAAAAGGCTTTTTTTGTGGCTAATTCGTTATGGATAGGCTTCACTGTCCAGGACAGTCTTCCAACAGCTTAGCAGTCAAGCAACACTTAGAAACACTAGACCCAAAAGTGATCCCTAACAGCATGGCCTGGAACAGCAGTTAGTTTCCACATGAGGTGTAACAGTACCTTACACTTAATCAAGAATCACTTTTAAAGCTTTACACCAAGTTAAACTACACTGCAGTTAATATTTTACAAGAGACAGCAAGATGAAGAGAGGGCAGAGCAGCCTAGCGAGTTTCCCAGGTGCAGCCACACAATTTCAAAAGCACGCAGACATTCTCAGTAGCCCAGCAAGTGGAAGAGGTTTACGCTCTAACTGCCTGTCAGGCAAGCGATCCAGTTCGAGGAGAACTAGCAGCAGGTTTCTACTGTTAAAACCATGTTTGCTTCAGAGGCACTTGCCTGGCAAAACATCTGTCACACTCCAGACTTAAGTTTGTCAGTCCCATCCACACATAGGGATGAGGGGCCTGCTCAGACAAGGTAACAGGGTCGCTTCTGACAGTGGGTTATCAGGAATAACATGCTATATATATATATCCTGTGTCAGAGCTTAATTCCCAATATATTAGAAAAATTGCTGAAATAGCAACATTAAGTTTGCTGATGAAACCTTTTTACTCACACATTCAAGGTGCTTCTCAAAATGTGTGTTTTTTTAATGGCTTTGACCAACAGCAGCTAGCTTGCTCCTGCACATTACTGATAACAGAGCAGTTCTACACCCTGCTCATACAGCTCCGCAGACTGCGGGTAATGCAAAACCCTCTCGCGTACCTGCACCGGGCACCTCAACAGCTCAGGCCCGGAGTGCTCCACTCCGGGTTTCCGACTCCGCTTACGGGGCAGGCGAAGGTGAGGCGGCTCCGCACCCTCCCGCCGNCCCCCGCCGCGGGGCCCCCGCCGCTCTCCGCACGCCCACACCCAGCGTCCCTCCGGCTCCCGGCTCCCCAGCGGCACGTAACCGCGTCGCCCTCCCGGCGCCTCGAGCAGGCGTCGGGGAGAGGGGACCCCACGCTGCCCGGAGCGCCTTTAACCAAGGCGAGCCCGTCAAAAGTTGCTCCCACTCCTCTAAGCCCCCCCAGAAGCCACATCCACCGACAGATACCTGCACCCGCGCCAGGAGCGGGCAGAGCGCGAGGCCGCGCAGCACGCTGCGGGTGCCGAGGGAACAACCGGCCCCGGAGCAGCGGCCAGCCCGGACCGACCGGAGCGCGCAGCCAAGCGCCCCGGCA
>VXAA01005179.1:114341-138446 GCA_013399115.1 Anseranas semipalmata
CACGGCGTCCTCCGTGTGAAACCAGTTCGGCGCCGTCTCGCTCCCGGTGTGCCCGCTGTGTTCAGTAACTCGCCCTGCGGGAGCACGGTCGCTGTGGGGATGTGTTAGGAAATTGCCCAACTCAGGGTTTCTTCAGCCTTCCGCTGGCGTTGGTTGTTGCTGGCGTTGGTTGTTACCGACGTAAGGGAACTGCGGAGCGTTACCGCTCCTCTGACCTGGTGTAGTTGCTGGCAGAATGGATCCCTGCTTGCTTGAGGCTCGCACAAAGAGTTTTCTGGCAGAAGGAGTCCTGAGGGCCTAGGCGCTGCCAGGATTTCAGGTTCGAAAGTTGCCATGCACCCACACAAACGCCTATTTCACCACATACAGATGCTGGTCCACATCATGCACAGTTTTATAGGGAGTAAAAGCGAGTGTTCGTTGCAGCAATGCAGTGTCCACCATGGGCCTGTGATGGTCGGAAGCGTGTCGTCCCTTTCCGTTCTCATGCACGGAAGATCCATGTGCATGAAGATCGCCATCTGCCCTGCTGGCCCTCATGGCCACCAGCCGCCTTTTGCCAGGGGCCGGGCAGCCCTGTCCAGGTGCCTTGCTGCCAGCGGGCCCCCTAAGATGGCGGGTGGTGCCAGACTGCTCCTGGAGCCTGCGTAGCCGGCCTGGAGCGCCAGCAGAGAGGCTGTCTCGCCGTGCAGGCCGCCCCAAGCACACCATCAGTTTTTATGTGAGGTTTACTTCTAATGGGTGTAACGGATTCAGGTTCCGTTGTGTTTGTGCATCAGCCGCCAAGGAAGAGATGATAAAGTGCACCTAAACGTGTCTTTAAAGGTTCAAAATCTTTTTAAAAGGAAGTGGAAGACCAAGCACTGACACGGGGCTCCTTCCACTGTTAGTAACTGCTGGTCTGGCAAAGCATATCAGGCATGACAGTAATTCATCTTTCTGTCAATGAGCAGATGCAGAGGTAGCCTGTGGGGCCGGTACTTTAAGAAGATGTTTAAATTGCATTTAGGTATTTGAATCTCTGCAGAGATGCCTGTTTTACGTAACCATGAACATGGACTTGCTGTATCCGAGTGTCCTAATCCACTTCAGTGAGAAGGTCATGCCCTTTTGTTCACAAAGTGTGAATGCAATTATGACAGAGCTGACTGGTAAAAGTCATCCAGTCATAGCACAGCCTGAAGAGAGGTCCAGCAATCTCTTTTAGCATAATTGGGAAACTTTTTGCCTTTGAGAAACTTTTTATAGTGATTTTGTAATGCATACTTAGTAAATTGTACAGAGAACAAAGCAGGTTTGTTCACATTGGTTTCTTATCTTTGCAAATGGGCTGCTTGCTCAGCACAGGCTTATAGCACGGGAAATTTCCAGTCTGCTGTGGAGAAAGTACAGGGCTGTTAACCCTTCAGAACTGCTTAAAACCATCTCTTACTTTGCCGCCTTCACCTGTCCCTAATTAATGCTGAAGGCTTGCAGCAGGAGCAGGGCTCTGGTGACCTGTGATCCTCACAGCTGGAGAGCAGAAAGACCTCCTTGCTTTGTCAGGAGCTTGTAAAGCGTACTGGCAGATTCAGTTAGAGCAATTGAATAACATGCTCTTCAGCTGTGCTAGTAATGCAAAATTGAGAGTTTCCTCTCATTTATTTACTATTGCTCATAAGCTGTGCACACATAAACAACTGTGAACATGCAGCATGCTAGTTATAGGAACTAGTTTTCTCTTCCTAGTGAAAAGCCTTATAGCTTTATCGGTAAGATGACTTCTTTCGATATTCACATCTGATGCAGACAGATTTAACAGTTTTCTGAATTTCATAGCATCATTTAAAGCATACCCTCCTGCTTTGATGCTTTTATATCACAGCACTCAACATCCCATGTGCTTATTGACTTCACTGGGAATTATTTGCAGAAGTATTCTGGGCTCAGCTGTAATCATAATCACAGTCATCCCAGTCTCTGCTGGAGCTACTCTGACCCCAGCATAGTTTCCAGCAATGTTGATTTTAAGTGTTACTAATTACAGAGGTTCTTTGGTTTCTCTTCAGGGTCTATACCACTGTCAGAGAAGTTCATGATCAGATTAAGTTCTGCCTGTAATTTGTTTTGTTAGAGTGAAATTGTTTCCATTGCTGTAAGTTCACATGAAGCTATCCTTGTCTTTCAGCAGCTTTCTGGTAGTTAATATGGCCACTGTAAATGTACCTCGCTTTGGAGTTTTCTTTTGTTGGTTACACCCTGTATCCTTTAAGTATGTTCTTTGTCTTTCTATTAACTGTAGATTTTGAATGGTTACTGTCAATACTGAACTGGTAGCTAGTGAAATAAAACTCTTGCTTCTTCCATTCCCCCTTGGAAGGAAAACAGACATGCTTTCCTCGATCTATACCTGTTCAATTTTCTATCGTTTTGTGGCATTCCTTGCTGCAAAATGTGTGCAGTAATCATCTTTGCACCCTATAAAATATATCAGGAAAGATTATTCCACATAGAATATTCACTTATGTGTGTTTTAGCTGATCCTTAGAAATTTTTTGTTTGCAAGTCTATAAAGGGAATGTTAGAGGACAAAATGCCACTATCTCTATTTCAGGAGGCACAAGTAACAACTTGCACCTTTACTTGCAGGCCCACCAGAAGGCACGTGTATCACAGAGAAAAGGGGACTGAGCTGAAACCCTCCGGCAGCTTGGGCAGGTAAGTTTTATCTTTCCTTACTTCATTGGAAGGAAGGGAGTGAGAAATTATTAATCCAGCTCTGAAGCTGAAAAGGAATGAAAGTACATGGAGATTCTGTCCACATCAAAGTTTAATTTTCAAAAGTTTTCTAAAACTCACAGGGTTACACTAAACCAGGCTTGTTTCCTCTACAAGGGCAGGCTGTGTGTACCACAGAAGCTTTCCTTGCAATTCTTCTGTGGAAGCCTACCAGCTTCCCATATCCTGGTGCTTAAGAAAGCGTGTTTTGGCTTTTATATTCAGTGACAGATGAGCCTGAGATCTCCACAGCTCCTAGTGTTGGCTGAGAGTTTGAGGTTGTTTTTAGCCGGCCTGCTGTTTGATGCACAACATATTGGTTGGTGTCTTTAATATATTAGAAAGTTGTCTGTTTCTGTTTGCCATATCTTGTCCATTAAATTTGGGACATTTTTTTCATGTCTGTGAGGCTAAAGCTACTTAGTGACATGGTGTCATTGCAGCGTTAGTGCATTAGATAGCAAGTGGATAAACTCGGAGGCCAAAGGCTGAGTAATTGTGCATAGTGAAGGAAACTGGTAGTTTTGTAGGAAAGAAAAGGATAATGAGATTATCAGACAGGTTCTGCTAATACCACTGTTTTAATTTTCCATTATGTTCAGAGAAAGTGGGATGTTTGCCATTTAGTGATGGGAGAATGGAGGCAATCGATACTCCTGAGAATATGGGAATGAGCGTGTCTGTTGTTTTATTTTAAAGTGATCAGCATAGTCATTACAAAGATCACTGGTTATCCTGTGCTGTTCTGAATATCCATTTGTGATTACATGTATATATTCCCATGTCCATGCTGTCTCTTACTGTTGTTTTGCTCACAAAATGTAAAAGCACATTTAAGGTTAGTAGTAGAATCAATTTGTTTCAGCGTTAATTCCACCTTCAGGAATACCCACCTTATCTATTTAAAGAAAACCCTTAAAGGATAGTTCTCGCGTGACAGCAGTATGGCAGTAGTGGATTCTCTCCTTCTATTCAGTGTTGTAAGAGGTGCTTCACAATGATAGGCTGTGAATCTAGGCCAGGAAAAAAGGGTTGTTTAAAACCCATTTTAGCATAAGCTTAGCTGCAGGCTTCAGGCTGAAGCCCTTTTTTGGCATAGAACCTACGCTGGGACAGGGAGTGTTTTTGCTTGCGTGCCTTGTCTGCTGATCTGAAAGAGCAGCTCTTGTATGTAATGACACAGATGATAACTACAGAGGTGAAAACAGTGCTGTACGTTTTAGTGACACAGAAGAGTCTCATCTTTGTTTTGCTGCAACACAGCTATTTCCTATACACTTCTACTGCCTCAAAATATGCAAAATGAGAAAATTATTGTCTTTTACTGTCTTGAAACATCTCTGTCCCATGCTTTGGAGGGTGGTTTTGTATCTTAAGTATAAACAAGGTACAAGGGCATTTCCTTTCTGCAGCAGTTCTTTATAAAGCTTTATGCCAGAGGTATGAAGCCTACAGAGAGAAGGTATCTGATGATAGTGCCACCATCTCAGACTCGCTCACTGTATCCTGGTGTACACAGGCAGTTTCCCATCCTTCCAGTTTATTACTTTGAATCTAAAAGTTATTTTAAACATGACACCACACAGGTTTTAGTGAAATCAAATGTTGCTTTGTAATTAGGCTACAGGAACTGTCTGTGGTAGACAGGAGAGGTAACAGTTTCCTAGCTGAAAGATATGGCAGTGTAATAAATTTCACTTTGCAGGAACAGTGTTTGCTTGGTGCTACAGGTGACTGTGTTATGCTAAAAAACAGATTCTTCGATATACATTTGGAAACCAGATTTGTGTGTGAGAGAGTTGTTCAGCATTTCCTTCAGTTTAACTTGACCACAAAGACACATGCAACAAAGCTATTGCCTGTTCCAAGGCTGGAGGCAGAGCCAAAAAGTTTTTCTGTTCTTTCCCCCACCCATGGAAAAAGACCCACATATTTTATGTTCCTGTATGCAGCAGCCTTTTCCCCTTCCTGATGAACTTAGCACCCTCCTAGTTCCTTCTGTCATCAGTAGTGTGGCCCAGAATACATTTCTACTTTGGCAAAGCAATCTCTTTTTGTAGGACAGACAGTCTGCAATCAGCTCCTGACTTGTTTCTCAGTGTGAAAGTGAAGGACTGCAAAAATGGGTGTGATTAGATCAGTGAGAGCTTGGCCTCCTTCATAGCCTGCAGATACTCCAGAGGAGCAGGGACCAAAATAAAAAAAAAGTCTTAAAAGAGGATATTGCTAACTACTGTGCGTTTTTTTTTTTTTTTTTCATTTAGTATGAAGAAATACTTTCTGATAAACTGGGTGCTTCAGCTACTTTCTAGAAGAGCTGACTGCATAAACTACTATAAAATAGTATAGAAATATATAAGAGAAAAGACATTGTCCATCTTTACTAGATGAAATTAACATCATGGTGGATTATAACGATTATAAAATCAGTAAATGTGACCCCCCCACACCCCAATCAAAATACATTTTTTTTTCTGGTTTGGCTTCTTAGTCATTTGGGCCTAACTTTAATTTATTAATTCATTTCTGTTTAAAATCTGCAAAGGCTTACAGAACTTCTGAAAGTCAGGGTTTCTGTTCCTCCTTTTCTTCATAAAGATTTCCCAGGGAATCTTCTTGAAGAACTTCCTTGTTGTGTTCTTCCCACCCCCACCCTTTCCAGAAGAGAAGAAAAAAGTATTCATCTGTTCAAGTAATTACAGTATTAACTCAACCAAAATGGTTTGGCTGTAAATCTCTTCCATTTTCATTCTCTCTGCTTTATTTTCATTTATTGATTTCTTTTTTCTAATGTTACACCTCTTGCAGTTCTCCAGGCCACCAGAGACTCCCCTAGGAAAAAAAAAAAAAAAAAAGTAATACCAGAATGTTTTATACAAAAACCACAAAGAAAATTACCTGTATTAAAAAAGCAACCCCAAGCTGCAGTCACATTTTTTCCACTTTTTTAATTTACACATTATAAAGAAGGCTCTAAGTTTTCTTTTCCTTTTCATGGAAAGGGAACAACAGATACGCATTCATAAGTGAGCCCAGAAGAGGGGGGCAGCACAGGCTCTCAGGCTGAGCAGTTTATTGACAATCAAATATTACATCTGCTGAGAAGCCATTTGTCTCTCAGAGTCCAAGGCCTCTAGACTAAGGCCCACTTAATTTTACTGTGCATCTCCTCCTTTTACCACCTGGAAGGCATTAAAAAATCCAGTTGTAAAGGAGTCCTGGTGTGTACGTATGAGTCTTCTTAATAAGAGTCCAAAATTGGTCCTTGGCCAATTTTGGAGGTACGGACAGGTAAATACCCTGTCCTGCAGACTGGAACTGAAGCTTCTCTCTCTCAAGTTTACCACTGTTAGTGCATTTGATCAGATAAACAAAAGATGTTTTTAAATGTCTGCCAGGTTTGTAGCCCTCTCCTTGTTCATTGTTTGCCCTACTCAGGCCATATGTCTTGTCTGGTCTTTGAGACATATTTTAATTTTGAATGTGTTAGCTGGGGAAACCAAAAAGAAAATCTGTTTAGATTTCTGATTTGCACATTTAAAGAACTTTTTTTTTTTTTTCTTGTATCTTTGCAGCACACAGAGTAGAATAAGCTATTTGGTCTGTATGCTTCATTTTGTACTTGACCTATATTGAGATACAGCTAGAAATTCACAGATTGGAGTGATATTGCTTAGTAACTTCTTGACACTCTTACTAGATTTTATCACCATAGTTCTGCTTTTTGCAATGAGTGCTTCCTGAAACAGAATAGGTGTGCTAATGCAAATCATAGTTTGCACCAGTATATTGCAGTTACTGTGACAGATTACCTTGCAGTGGAACATCATTCCATGTGAAGCCTAGTATGAACCTTCCCTACTGCAGCCAAGAGAAAAAGAAATCCCTTGTTGTCTCAGCATCTGTGCCAACTTGCATTATTTTGCTTCGAATTTTAGGAGCCCTCTTGAAACTGAATCACAACAAACAGTTCAAAATGGAAGTGTCATCCATTCCAGAAAACACTATGCAGCTGATCCCTACAAAGAATAGAAATCTAATGAAAACATTTGCTACTGCACGTAATGATTACAACTGCCTAATGTTAGTAGAGAAGCTAGAGGTGGTTTATAGACAAAATGGTTTTTGGGTGATATAAACAAAAGGGGAGCTGGAAATGTATGGAAATCTAAACGTAAATTGATAAATCTATTCAGACAGTTCCAGCTAGTCCCTTGATGACTCTGGTCACCATTTTTACTGTAAGTTTCCTGGTAAATTTTGCCTGGGCATAATTGTTTACTCCTCTGGAGCCTGGAAGGCAGCCCATGACCTATGAAACCCAAGACAAGCATATTGCATCAGAACAATCAGAAAATTTAACACAGACAGTATTTAATGCATGATGTAGCTGTTTTATCTATTAGTAACAAAGACTATTAAATACAGTAGTCTGATTATGAGTAATTGTTTTAGTTGCAATTAAGATCTTCAGATTAATTTCTTGAGTACCAGGAATTGCTCACTCTGCTAGCAGCTGAGCCATAAGCTGTTCTGCTGCTGTTTGTGCAAAGGCCTTCGTTCTCCTTCATATTGCTGCAACTTAGACTATCTGCAATTCTCCCCTCTTTCCTTTACTTCCATTGTTCCAAGTCTCAGGTAAAGATGTTTTTATCTTCTTCTTAGAGTTAGGTGTAGTCTCTGTCTGAAAATCTGCAGCAGGACTTAATTTGAATGGAATCCACTCTGCAGTAACTGCATCAGGACAAAGGAATCAAGGTTGTTAACTCTGCACCGTAAGTGGTGCACAAGAAGTGTGCATTTGTGCTTGGCTGTCTTACAAGTCAAATTTTACACCCTTGTCGCATCAGCTAGGAGGCTTATCTGAGCAGTGCCAACTCCCTCCAAAGTTCAGGGGAGGCAAAGTTGTGCGTGCCTGTGATCCAGGACTGTAATCTGTGAGCAAGGAGCAGAGCAGCCTTTTCGCTAGTGACCTAGCTGTCTTCTTGACTCGGCTTTTACAGAATTCAGTTTTTATAATTCTTTCTCCTGATAAATATAGGCTAAGTTATATATGCCAGAAGTTTGGTATAAATTTGATTTTTATGATGTTTCTGCTTTGAATAACTCTAATCCACGCGCAGCCCAGGCAGGTGAGGGGGCCTGCTGCAGGATCGCCCACCGGTCACTGGTCGTTAAGGGCCAGCTGCCTTTCTTACAGAGCTACGTGCCCTGCGCGTTCTCCAGGGTGAGTGCACAAGACTTCAAAACAACATTGCTTTTTTTTTTTCTGTTAAACAAAACCTATTCCTTATGGTGAGATCTCCAGTCAGCATTTATTCCCTGAAAAGCAACTGTTGTAGGAAATACTTGGACTTTTTTCTCCTACTACATTTCAAAATAACAAAACTGAAAGTGCACATTCCTTGAAGCTGATATTAATTGCTGTAAGAAATCAGATCGTTTTACAACGTTGAAAACTCAGTTAACCTTTAAGTACAATGAAGACATTTCTCTTGTTCCTGTTTATTTCCCATATGACTGTTGCACCCTGTGTGAATACATGCCCTCCATTTTAGAAAGCTCAGCGTCTCTTGAAGAGTCTCATCTATACTAGTCCGTCCTGTTAAGTTTCTCTGCTATTCTTAGTTACTGCAGCTTCACTGATGATGGGTAGTCTGGACAGCCTGGACCTCTCCAGAGTCAGACACCGTAGTTGCTCCCAGGCCAGCAGCTGGCCTATGGCACTGGCTGAATGCTAGCAAAGACAGCTTGTGGGATACAGCTTGGGGCCTGGGGGATATTGCAAATTGAGTAACAGAACATATGGTGAATGGTGCTGCTGGAGAGAGCAGATATTTTTGAATACAGGGCAATATCCTTAATTCCTTTAGGTTTGTGAAGAGTCGAGAACTCTGTGGTGAGGATATTAGCACAGAAAAGAGAGAGCAGGGAATCAGAAGGACAACGGAAATGCTTAAAAAGCTAAAGGAGAATACAGAGCGCTGGAAGAAAGGGACAGTACCATCCCAGCAACCTGTGCAGATTATCCAAACAGGATAACCCCTTTCCATTTTACTTGTTAGGGCATCATAGCTATGGCAAGACCCTGAATGTAGCTTCAGATGGGATATAGAATATCAGCTAGGAAATGGTTCTTCGTTCTGATGGCATTAGGTACACGGGTTTTGAACAGAAAAAGCAACACAATTTGCAGGTATTCAGACATGAAAAGTATTGCAGTTTACATCTGTGATGAGTTACAACTATGAGCAGTTTTGATTTACAAAGCATATGGTTTCCCATGGAGCTTATTTCTTATTGGAAGTCTGGGTGGGGCTGTGACTGGTGCAATTATCTGTATCTCATATTTCCATTTGAAGTAATATCAGGTTATTTGTCAGTGTGTAGCCAGATAAGCTGCATGTCTTCATATAGGGCTTAGATTGTATTATTAGCCTTGAATAATATAGAGGAAAAATCTAAATTAACAGTGTTGGTGGAGTTGGTATTCCCGCCCTCATGATGCAGACAGGCCTGAAATATTTTTTCTGTGGTTCCTTTGGTATATGACCAAGTCATGTATTTTCTGATTGTTTAACAGGATATAATTTGCTAAATACAGATAAACAGCTGTAGCTGAGAGAGCCACAATGTGCTCAGATGGCTGATAGCAATGAAATGTAGGTAGCGGGTCAAAACATGAGACAATGGGAGCGTGATCTCCAGGCTAGCAGGCAATAGTTCAGAGAGTTCAAAAGCTCAAAAGAAACTGTTGGGGAAATCTGTATTTCAGATTTTTCAGATATTCATCTCTTCAGCCATTGAAATGCTATTCAGGTTTATTTAAAGCAAACAAGAGCAAGTACTGTTTGAAATAGAAATCAATTCATTACCTAGAGATGTGAAAGAATCTAATGGCTTTACCCGTAGCTAGTGGCAAAGCAGACTCTGACAGTCAGTTCTAAAAAGAATCAAAATGGAAGTGACACAGAAGATTATCACAGCCCCAACGCAGCAGTTAGACCAGGTTTCCAGCCAACTTTGAGACACTTGGAAAGCCTCCTAGACACAACCGCTATCTGCCATTTTACAATGCTGGGCAGAAATGTTCTAAAGAGAGCTGCTTCTTACTGCTGAGTTAATACAAAAAAGCCTTGTAAATGGAAAATTGACATCCAGACTGTTACCTGCAGACATCCGTAGATGTGCGAAGAATAGGAAGGCGCTTATTCTGTGACGGGAAGATGCTGGATGACGCAGTTAGTTCGGGCATTTCAAGTCCCAGACAGCTGGGTCTACTGAATCTCCTTTTTCTATTAGTCTCCTTGAGGCTCAGACTCCTCACGGTTCCTCATCTTCTGCAGTTAACCAACTGCTGTGCTCATGGAGGGCTCAGGGTGCAGCAGTACCAGCCCTGCTCCTGTTAGGTAGGATCGAGCCGTACGAGGTGCTGCCAGGCGCCCTCTGGCAGTTAGAATCAGCTCCTCTGTGAGAGGCTGCTCAGGAAAATTCAGTGCACAAAGTTAATGGGCGCTGATTTGATTCAGCTCAGTTGTCCATCAAAGGTTCCTCAGCTAAAATTCAGCCTTTGTCAGACAGAGGGCCTGCATGATGGAATCACACAATTTAATTACCTCAAAGGTTTAAGCAGAGCACGTCTGCTCCTCTCTGTCCTGTGAAGCTGGATATCGACTAGAGGATAAGAGGGAACAGAGCAGCAAGTGAGGGGGAGCAACAAGGGCCAACCTTCCAGATCCCCCGCCTGACCATATTTTCTTGGAGCTGCAACATTCACTTAACAGCCTTTTCCTGCTTTAAGTTCCTAACCCTGATGACGACTCCTTAACTCATTGCTCTTTAGCTCTTTACTCTGATGTTTTACTCTAGTTTCTTTTGTAGAAAGCTAATCATTTGCACGATCAGCGCTGTTCCAAATAACTTCAAAAGACGACAGGAACTAGACAACCCATCCCCAGCTTTCTGTATTCCCACAGGAATCTGTTTCAGCCTGTCCTGCTAACCTCAGAAACCCATGAGTCAATATGTTCTAGCCAAATGCCCCTGGAGGGGGGATTAAAATGCCAGAAAAAAAAAAATTGTATTATTTCCTTCCATTTAAAGAGTTAGCTTGAATACATTTTCAAAAATTTCCTTTGCAACCAGGAAGATGGGGAGAGTACATTAAAAATGAAAACTGAATTTCTTCAGTAATCTTGTCTCTCCAAGGACTTGGATTTAAAGAAAGGAAAGCTTTCTTTTATGTCAGAAAACTTGAGACAGTGTCAGGAGACCCCAATTCTAAATCAAGCTGCTAAACTAAATTTTCCCCTAAGATCCTCATCTTCAATCAAATCTAACCAAGTTGTTCTCAATTTCAGCATCAGGCATCAGTATGTAACTACTACAAGGAATTTCAAGGCTCAGTGAATTTCTGTTCGGGATATTTTATTAAGTACACTCTTGCATAGGGAATACAGAAAACCTTTTCTAGCAGTGTCTAAAAACCCTTTGAGTTAAGCCTCAGTCAGCTCTAGGCTTGTTCTCTGCAGAGAAAAATCTCGTGTTAGGAGTTAGTGGACAAACTGCTGAAAACAAAGCTGAGGAAACAGCAGAATAGCAAATCAGCCTCATACTTAATCCTTCCTCTTAATTGGAGCTGGCAGCAGTTTTCACAGGTTGCTCCTTCTGGAAAATAAAGTTAATAGTTAACTTCAGGCAGGCTTGGGCTTAGACAATAGTTGGAGGGTAACCTTCCTGAAGAAGAAAAAACAATTGCAGCAAATCAGTAAATTGTGCTTTGCCCTTTTTGTTGGCAGGGAGCGAGTAGCCTCGGCTGGTACTACAGGCCCCTGTACGTGGACGTACTCGACCCAAGCGCAGAGTGAGTGGCTGCGGAGGCGGTACCGGCTCTGTGCCACTGCTGGGCTAATGGGTGATGAAGCTGCTTCCATCACTGGACTGTTTCAGTCACGTTTCCTTGGGTTGTGATCAAAAGTCTCACCAGAATCTATCCAGGGATCAGTTGGCATGGTCTGGTAGCTTCTACGAAGTCAATTAATTTGTTCTTCATGCCGATTTTCTTTGCATTAGTTCTCTTCTTTGCAGACCTGTATGTTCCTGGCAAAAACACCTTTGTTCCAGTGCAGGCTGGTTGCATTCCCTGCAATAAGTTGACTTTCTTTCTTGCAAACAATTTTGTATGACTCAGAAGAGTGAGAAAAGTGGAATCCGTGCCTGCACTGTTTTTAAATAAAACAGTGATTGTCACACTTTCTGAAGATCAACAGCAGGATTGCAAAAGATCTTCACATGTTCTGGTAGCTGTCAAGATTAAATTTGCTAGTCTGTTTTTTAAAATGTGTGAATACAGATGGATTTATAGTGGAAATAGCACCTCCTGCTCGACATTAGCTGCGTACGGCAGGGCTGGGTGCTGTTCCCATGCTTGCGCCTAGCAGCCCCACAAGGTTACATTGCTGCCTCAGAACATTACAGACTCACGCTCATGCTCAGGCTGTGTTAAAACCAAACACTTCCACTCGCTTCTAAGCTAGCAGTGCAATAGACTGAGTTGAGCCCGTCCTGTGTTCGCACTAAAATTGACAGAGCAGTGAGTTTTGGCACCAGCTGGACAATACTTGCACTCTGCATTCAAACTCCCTTCTCCATGTGCATCAGCATGCAGTTCTACTGCATGCTGCTAATTCTACCCTAGAATTAGAAAAATCCTTGTTTTGCAGCCAGATCTTTTTTTTTTTAGAATCCCCTTTCATATTGTATTAGATGACTGTTGACTGCATGTTATGTAATCAGAACACAAAAGTAGTCTAGCAAAAATAAACACTGCCCCCTGTCCCTGTCTGCAAAGCAGCAGCCAGTGACAGAAACTGTGGCCCACACTCCTTTGTTAGCTAATTTACTGTAGTGAAAAGGCAAATCAGTAAGTGGAAGTCATGTGAGGACCTTCCAGTGAAGACCACCTTTAAAGTCAGCTGGTATCAAGGGTAAAGAATCAGTGCAAAGAGACTACAAAGAGGTCGCAACACACTGGCAAATGGTGAGGGTGCAGAAACACTGCTGCAGCATTCTGATATTTGAAGTAGCTTCACAGTTCGCTGACAAACTCTGGTATCTGTTGTCTCAGGGGAAGGATTTGGGCATTCCCTGCCATATGGTCTGGCGGCCAGAGCAAGAATTTATTGAGAGAGCACCTAAGTTCTTATCCCACAGAGATCTTGCCCTCATTTTCAGGATGGGATAGATATGGAGAAGAAAATATCTAGCCCTCAGCCACATTATATATATACCTGCAGCTGCAGATGAGTGATTCAATCTGACTAATAAATTAATTGGCCTAAAAGACCAAAATATTTAAGTGCTATTGAAAATGCAGTTATATGGAATGAATAAAAGCAGCTTCTCTCTGAATGGCCAAGTCAAGGAATGCTTGCTAGGCTAGGTTAAGAACTTCCCAGTCTTTGCATAAAATGATTCTGTTTTTTTGAGTGAATATTAGAATTGGTGCATCAATAGCAATTGTATCAGCACTTCACTACCTGTTTGTGAAAAATACTTATAATCAAACTTGTACTTAGCATTTGAAGAGTTTTGCCATCTGTCGCTCTGGGAAGTTGTGCTGCAGCCACAGAAGCTGTTTCAGTGCAGCTCGTGAGTGGTATTTTCAAGGCAGACTGGAGTCACTGGGTCTGGAAATGGCACATATTTAGGAAGCTTTCTGAATGTTAAATTACCAGTGATATTACCAAGTCTTCTAAATGGGATATACTCCTGGCAGTAAGAAGTAGCTGTGAGGAAGGTTAATAGGACCAGGGAGACATTTTTGGACTGAACAGTGCCTGCAACAAGCAGCAAGAAAACCTTTTTGGCAAAATACTGGAATTTTTATATGCAGTGCTGTTTTTTGAACTTGTCACTTTTATGCCAGCTAATGAGACAGTATTACCTATATAGCTATAAGATTTTGTTCTGCTTCCTATACTTAGTCTTCAGTGTTTGCAAACTGTCTGATCTGTACTGAAAAAACACAGGTGTTGCTGCATGCCTAACTTTAGTATTTTTTCTGCCCTGTTCCTTCACTGCTCTCCATAGCACAACAGTTTACAGGACAAATCAGTCTGATATTGTGGTAAACATTGCTTCATCTTGTGCGGATGTTGTGTAAAGGAAGATAAACCAAACTTTTTTCAACCTATGAAATTTTAACTGTAAGAAAAATGATATGTTCCTGTATTCATTTTCTTCAGATTTTGTTCAGGAATGGGTTTTGTGACTTTGTTAGGAAAATTCACATTTATATTAATTAACCTTTTCTCTATGAGAAGCTCATGACATTTTAACATACTAGATTAAGTGATGTCTCTCTATTACACTGAAAAAAACCCTTGAATATACCTGTAGCCAAACAATGCTTGATCAGATGTGTCTGGTGACCACTGATAATTTTCCAGCCTTTGAGTTGGATATGTCTTCCTCTACTGCAGCATTTCTTTTTGTGTATAAATTCTTAATAAAATACACAGCTCTTCTGGGAGAGGTTACATTTTAATGCCAGATGAATTATTTATGCACCAGCACTTACAGAAATGGAATTGCCATACATCAATATGCTGAAGAGGAATGAGTACTGGCTTTTAAACTTAGGCACAGAGGGATGCAGAAAAACAACAACTAGTGCGTTAGAAGCCTGTAAATATTTCTCTGTCTGAGATTAGGCATTTAATATATTTTTCTAGCTACTGTTAAAACAGTTCATTTACTGTATGATTTGCTTTAGTTCTTGAAGCAGAAACAGAATTCACTATAAAAGATAAGTTCATTAAATGTTTTAATTTGCCCAGCCAAAAGATTGAGTAATGCAATGTATCAACTATCTATCTGTAAAGATGCTTTTCCTTTAGGTGTGACTAGAGGCAAGAGTCATTAGGATGTTTAGAGGAAAATGTTCGCTTTATGCATGTAGAAATAAAATTAAATACATACAGAAGCCTGTGAAGTGGGCAGAGGACTGGTCTTTGTGTAGTCAAATGATATAATGTCACTGGAGTGGGAGTCCTGAGAAATACGGGCTGCGCGCAGGCGCCCGTCAGGCGGAGTGCCGTTAGCTACACGCGGACAGTCCGCAGCTTCCCTCCAGCAGTGAGCTCGCGCTCCTCGCGTGCATTTACCGAGTTGCAGGTTTCCATACCTGAAAGTCCCGCCTTGGAAGCGACTCCATTTGTAATTCAGAAAGGTGCGTGTGGGGGTAAATTATGGATTTCAACAGAAGAGCTGTGTGTGTTACATGATGGAAAACATATCCCGACGTACCATTTCAAACGGTTGTAATAACCTTTGCTATCAGTCTCTTATAAAGAGAACTTCACCAGAACATGAACCTGCAGAAATTATCTTCAGAAATGCCTGGGGGGACGGACGCTTATTTCCTCGTTCTGCCTCGGTGGGACCTGGGGCATGGTCACTGAGCATTTCGTTACCCCAGAATGTGTAGGTGCCCAACTGCCACTGAGTCCCATGGGATTTAGTTTCCGTGTCTTAGTCTGAAAAATGAAACTAGTAGTTCCTCCTCACTGTGTGAAAGACTGTGTCTGACGTGACCCACGCAAATGCAGATGATGATATTTTTACATAATAGAGCTGAGCACTAGATTCCCAGCAGCCACCTCCCGTAACAGCGAGCTTGTCTCTGCTTTGGGACGGATGCTGGGGAGGTCTGAGCTTCCCCGTGGGAAGCTGCAGCTCTGTGCTACCACAGGAGCTTGAAATATCTCTGCTATTTCCAGCTACCTCTGCATGTCACCAGCCTTTGAGGTGGTGGCACATCTGGGACCGAAGAGGTTCGAGAGGAGAAGCTGTTATAGGGATAAGCGTGGTGGAATTCCCTTTGGGATCCGCCAGGTACCAGGGGCTGGGAACTGTGACATTGCTTATCAGCCGGGTGATACAGCTGCTGTTTTTGTAAATGTATTTTCAAAACAAACCAAGTCATGTCTGCAATGGTCACAAGGTCTTGGTCGTAATCATTAAGTGGAATTAACCTACACCGGTACAATACGTTTTCACAGGATGTAAGCACTCCTTATGGCCCTTCACATATACTGTGCAGCTAGTAAGTTGTTGCTGTCTCTGTCTATGTCATAAATTCTTTCTTGGCTTCCTTTCCACCCCTGCAGGCTGACTGTTGCCCATGCTTGCTTGGAGGTGGCCTTGCTTGGATTCCTTTTCAGGAAACAAACACGGGAGGGTGGGGGGGAAGATGAGAACGTGAATGGCTTAGATATAGTAGGAGGTTCAAACTCCGGAGAAAAGGACAGTTAAAGAAAGCCAGGTAAAGGATTTGTGGTTTGTTCTGCGGGCGAGCTTCTGTTACTCACTTGGCATGGCTGGATCCAATACCTGGGCTTGTCTGGGCAGAGCAAAGAGGGACATCTCGCCTCTGCTTTTGCTGTTAGAGTGCATTTAACAGTTCTTTTTTGTCAGTGTCACCAGAAAAATACCTGGATTTGTATGTGCTGCACCCTGGTTTAGGAAGGCATCTGCACTGATACCACAATTAGACTCCATTTGGATGTAAAAAGTCAGCTGTATTAATTGCTTGCTGATTGTTGCCACTCTTACAACATTTAATATCTTTAAAACTCAGATAATAAATTAAAAGCAAGTTGTTGTGTCATATTTTTCATATGTCATATTATGTATATACACACCATGATGAATTGAAAAGAAGGAGTTCTCTTGCTACATGTAGAATAACAAGGAAAAAAAAAGGATTTATATCTTTTAAAATTCCATCATTTGTATTTAAAAACTCATGATTTTTGAACTCTTGTGCTTGGTCAGCAATTCTGAGTCTCCTTCTGTAATCTGGCTGCTGTGACAGTAACAGCATGCACTTTGTTTTGACTTTAATGGGAGAAGCCTGGAGTTTCCATGTTAGATTCTGGGCTGAATGTTGACCTGTTGACTGTTCTATAGGTAGACAAGGTTCATTATATATGGAAATGATTCACAGTCCGTCTGCTTTATAGACTGTTCTGGGTCTTAAATTTCTACCTGAACATAGCTTCCAGCAGAACAAACAGCGGGGGTATTTTTAATCCCTTGTAGACACAGATTACTGTAACACTTCTTTTTTCTTTTTATTCTTTTCATGTGCTAAATGTAAAGTAGTTTTAGCTAATTGGCAACTTGGCTTTTTAACAAGGCTTTTAAGAAATTTTGCATCAATCAATCTTGATCTAATCAATTAATCTAATCAAATCTCTGTAGCCTACACAAGAGATAATTACTACAACATCTGTAGACTGATTTTTCTGGGAAATGGGGCTTTACCTCCAAGATATTCTTTGCTATAGAAAGTGTTTAAAATGCATGGTATTTCCATATATATATATATATATATACACACCATGTGTGTGTTTGTCCAGTCTTTCATTTTGATAACTTAAGCAAATAAGCTAATGACTGCTATATGTCACTAAACATAGAGAGATTCAAAAGCAGTAGCTTAAATCATAAGAAATGTGCATTTTTTATGTTTGGAACAAGAGTGAGGCTGATGCCATGGTTATTTGATATACGAAGTCAGACTTTTCCACAATTTTTCACTACTGTAACGCAAAAAAAAAAAAATTATTCATTTGGGAAGATAATTTTCATAGCTTTGCAAAGCAGTATATTTACAATAACACCTGCATGTGAGCATGAAATGTAATTAATACTTCTGTTTCAAGAGATGAGATTCCTGAATGTGTTACATTCACCAAGAGCCTTTGTTCACTGTTTAGTTCCCTGTTCTCTGGGGAGGAGGCAGGCAAAACGATGGCAGGAAACTCCAAACAAGCAAAGTTGGTTGACAACGTTTCTCAAAGCGATTTTATTAAATACAGCAGAAATGCATGGCCGTAGGTACAATTCAACAGCAAGCTGCAGCACTAGCTAGCTTTTCTCTTTTTGAAGTGATTATTATGGTCTGATGGTAGCTCAATTTCTTTCGCTTCCTTCAGGAGCACAGCAGGGAGGTTTTGCTAGATTTTACTACAGGAGTTTGAAGATAAACATGGTTATAAATCCTAAACAAGGGGGATTTTGTAAAAGGAAACTGAAGTGTAAATGAATGTCACAGTCTGAAATATCTCATTTATAACCTCTGTCTTCAAGACTGTCATACTGAAAGCGGATCCCTGTTCGTCTGTGGTGCTGTCTGGTAGGTATGAACGTGAGGGATCAGTATGTGACACTGTAAATGGTCTTTTTAGCATGCATCGTCAGTGGGGAAAAGCAAATTCTCTGCATATGCAAAACATACTATGGTCTTAGTAAGACTTTCCCAAGGGAGCTGCTTGTAAATTTGGGGGCCTGGTAGCTTCTGCTAAATTTTAGACATTTATTTCATAGCAGCCACCCAAAGAAGAAACCATGCAATACCTTTCTTGTAGGAAGGGTAAATTATGAGAAGTTTATACCATTTATGTGAAATTTCCAGATGATTTGTAGATGGAAAAAATATATGTACCAATTTTTTCCAAAAATGTAACAGCTGATTATTTTCAACATACAACGCAAATAATGTTTAAAGAATACAAACTTCCTTGATTGTGCATAGTAACTATGAAATTCAGCACAGCCACTCCGGGGAGTTACTGCTAGTGAAATTAATTGGGTATGTAGCTGGAGCTGAACAGGGTATTAGTCCAAACTGAGACGGTCCCAGGTTCCCCTAAAATTAATATAACTTAAAAGATAAAAGGGCAGTCACAACTGAATGGTTTGTAAGTTAAGTATTTTACAAAAGCACCTAGAGGAGAATGCGAAATATAGAGAAATCCATTGTTTTTTGTAGAAATGATATTCAATTATTAAGTGAAGTGTTTTAGAAATTTAAATTTTGACAAGTAATTTTAGCTATTTAAGTGGAAAAAAATGACTTTGGGATTAGAAGGGAGTTAACTTTGATATATCAAGTGTTAGGTTTAGTTAATGTGTGTAAAAAGTTAACGTGAAGTGGCATTGATCAGTCAGCGTGCTCCGCATTGTACTTGTACGAATTATGCTGTGAATATAGTCCCTGCTCCAAAGGGTTTATGTTCTGCAGAGAGGCTACATCCGAGAAAAGGGGTTTAAGAAACATACACTTCATTTGGACTGGCTGTGCAGGCAGCTACAGGCTAGAGAGTAGCAGTGAGAAACACAATTCCGCACATGACGGGAAGGGTAGATGGCAAAGTTCTAATTCCAGACTCCTGAAATGGCTTTTCTTCGTGGGCTTGTCAGGATGAAAGGGATGCAGAACTGTTTGAAGTGGCCTTTTGGCATTTCCCTAGCTTGTGGGGACCCTTTAGAGCATCCTACATCGCTTTTGTCCCCACAATTCCCTTCAGAGGCACGTCTCAGAGGAAAGTCAAAGCACTTTTATGCTGGGGGTTCGGGGCAGAGAGGACAGGCTGAATAAAAGCAGCGCTCTGGAGAGCGTTTGCAAAACTGACGGTTCAAAGAGAGTCAGGAAGTTCAAAGCTGTGGAGTCATAAATTAATCATTTTTCATCCCGCACGTAAGTGCTATGTTTTTACTGTGTTTCTTCTTTTGATGTCAGCAGTCTCCCCTTTGTGTTAGGCGCAGCAGCACAGGGGTTCGTTCCTCACGACAGTTATCTGACCCCCTCCTTCTGAATCCTGTTGCACATTTGAGAAATATATAAATGGCACCGCTTTTTGTGGTTCCATTTTGTTTGAACAACTGTGGTGAAAATAAAATAAGCTGCATTTCCCTCCCCTCCACAAAATAATGCTCTTAAGTTTGAATTTCTTTCCTGTTTATTTTAGCATTTGCTTTCCTAATTCTGCAAGCAAGCAGGCCTGTCATGTGGCAGAAATCAAGGCTGTACGTTCTGTATGCAATTCCCAGACAAGGTTCCTGACAGAAGAAAATGAAATATCTCTGTTGAGCTTAGCTGGCATTGCATGTTCAGCTGAGAAAACTTTGCTCCAGAGTAGTAATGAACTACTTCTACAGTGTAGGACTGATCAAATTTTGTGTAAAATGTGCAGAAGAAAGCACACAAGACGTAAACTAACCGCTTTTCACTTCTGTCAGTGGTAGATATACACAGAGAACCTGATTCAGGACTAGTATTTATTTCTATCCTAGACCAATTTAGTTTATCATTACTTTCTCTAATGATGCTGCAGTTGACAGCATATTCCAGTTTGTTTTGTACTGAACTAGTATCAGTAAGAAGGAATCAAAGATAAACTTAGATATGCCTTTTTTCCTTGCACATTTTTGCTGTGTGAAATGATTTTACTGAAGTGGACCTGTAACATCTGACTGCTCTTCCCTATGGAGACAATTACTTTCCATAAATTTAATGATTCTTTCAGTTTTTTTAGTAGCACGGGAGAGGGTTCAGTGTTATTTTTATGCTATGCATTAGAAAAGAAAAATAATTTGCTATCAAGACATAAGAAGTGGCAATGGCTGAAGTAATTTTATACATATTTTTCTAATTGAGGTCAAGTAACTGGAACCTGTGTCTGATGTCATGCAGAACAGGGATGTGTCGTGGTTTAGAGACAACTTGCAGTGGGGTGGATTTCTAGAAGATCTGAGCACCCAGAGATCGCAGAGCTGCTTGGGGAGCTGGGAGAGCACAGTGCCCCCAAAAGTCAAGAGGGTTTGGCTCTGTAGGATCATATCAGCAAGTCATTTCATTCATATGAGTGCATGCGATAATACTGTACTGAATGTTGTGCGCTACCCCCTGAATCTGAGACTTGAGTTATTAAATCTGTGTTTGAAGTCTGTGTTAGAATGTTTTGTTTGTTTGTTTGTTTAATGGAGTCAGTAAATATAACTCTGGGTGGCATATGACATATCTAGTAGAAGCACTAGAAAATAGTGCTCATCTATTCATGAATAGTATGCATACAACAAATTATTTATGTGTTTGACAAGTCTAATTTATGACAAAAGAAAATGGAAATTTTATTTTGAATAATGATGTATCAGTGTCAGACAATGAGCCAATGTGATCTGAGTGTGGTTTGCTTGATCAACACGACTCAAGTATAAACATTTTGAACATAAACTGACAGTCACTAAGCTTACAAAAACTGTTATGGACCTGATGGCACGCTTTAACATGCTAAGAGCTGAAGTACTGAGGTACCATCCATTCAGTTAAATAACAGTTCTGTGTTGGTTGAACCACATCAACACCAATTAGGTTGTTAATGACATTTTGAAACGTGCTTGGCCATGGGTGTGAGATCTTTTTGGATTTTGAACCAGAGAAAGGTGTATGCTATGGGGTAGCAGTTCGTGGTTCCCAGACTTCCAGAAGTGTGCTGTTTGGATTGGCTGGTTAGGTTACCTGGAATTCTTTCTTTTCAGCGCCGGCATGGAGGGGAGCCACATCTCTCCGATCCTGCTGGTATCACTCTGAACAGTCTCCTGAGGCAGAGATCCAAGTGTTTGCTTTACCTTCGATTACATATAGATTTACTGAGTCATAACAGAAGATAAAGAACTGTCAAGGCTGTGTATTTAAACAATTTGTTTGCTCAGTTTACATGTACTGATAATCTCCTGTGCGGGGAGCTTGCGGCAAAACAAATAGCTGCTGCAATCATATTGCTTAATGGAGACTTTGCAAAGTGCTGAACTCTATGAAATAAGTCTCCCTAACGGGCTACAGTTGGGGATGATAGCAGTAAATTAAAAACCCAAACCGTCCAAATTTAATTTTCTATTCATTCTTTTGTCAAGCAGAGTTCATTTGTTCCTTATCCTCTACTCCGAATGATACCGATCACCTGAGCCTGACTCTCAGGGTGCAGTGGCATTGGCTGAGGACGAAGGGACACACACTGTGAGGGAACTGCTTGCTCGTGTCCGTTCTTGTGCTCGAGGAGAGAATACATGTGGTTCTAATGCAGAAATCGCAGATCATCCTTAAAGCAGATGTTGATAGATGTTTGTAGATCATTACTTTTAATGCCACTGAGACCACAGCACCATCTAATTTGACATTTTTTATAGCACAGCCTTCAACAACACAATGCCCTGAAACACCTCCATCAAGCTTAGGATCTCGTCATAGCTAGACATAAGGAGTTTGTCCTTAATTTTTTTTTTCCTTAAACTCGTGTGAAATATTTATCATCCTTAGATATAAAATGTCATTCTTATCTATAATATGTCTCTACTTTTATAATGTCTTTTATATAAGGAGGACTTTCTCAATGTAAGCCGTTGACTAATTTGTCAAATTCCCACTGAGTGAAAAACATTTTAAAAGGAGGAGAGGAAATTCCTCAAAGGCTAGCGGAGATCTCGCTTTTATTCCTTACACGAGAGAGGAACTGGTCCCAGTTCCTATAGCGTACCCTTAGGCTCAGAGCTGACGGACTCTGCAAATGAAGGTTTGGAACCCACAAAGTGACAGCTCGATGTTGAGGATCGCCCGTCCCGACGGCGGGTGGGAAACCAGCCAGTTCCTGGACCCTGACGCTGACTTTGGAGCACTTCTGAGCCCGTGAGTCGGAACAGTGGCTGGAAGCTGTTCCTTTTCCAAGGTCCCTTGGCAGTGTTCGAAAGGCCAAATCCATATTTAGCACACTGAGCCCCACTACAGTGGGTCTTTGTAGTCTGGCTGCCTGAATCTTGCTGCCCCAATGTCTTGGTGTCGAAGTTCCTACTCCTGACAGCATAATTGCTAACAGAGGCTTTGTCCGCACTTCAGACCCCACTTCCTAAGAAGCTGCCGTTGCCTTCTTATGCTCTGTATCAGTAGACCAAGGAAATAGAGGCCCTGCAAAATGGTTACAGAAAGTATTTTAAAAAGTAAAAGAGTTACAGATCTTGGCTAAAACTGTGTAATCCTGCATGTAAGACCTTCAGTACCCTCACTATCCTTGAGGGATTAAGTTTAGACAGTCTGCTCTCATCAATGAGAATATGTGATTCTAAAACTGTGGATGGAGGTATGGTATTAGACATGTAGGACTCAGTATCCTGCTTCTGTGGGGGGCTTCTCTGGTTGTTCTGTAATCTGAGTCTTGCTTCGAGATGTTTTTGAATAGCCTAGTCTGTCCTTTTCAGATAGTGGAATGATGCAGGGAGACTCTCTTCCACAGGATGACAAGCAAAGAGATTTTTTTCTCACTGTTTTATGTCTACTGCATAACAATATGACAGATTTTTAGAGAATATGTAATGTTTAGATTGAATGTAGTCTCAGATGAAAAGCAGAACAGCAGCACAGCTTCTAGTGTCAGTTAAAATTCTCATTATTTCTTCCCAGTTTCCCAGGCAATGCAGCAGCAGGGACAGCACTCCCTAGTCCATCACAGCCCAGGGACTGTTATTCCCAGATTCCCGAGTCGGCTGGCTCACCAGGCGGCACAGGGAGCCAGCAGGCAGTCTGCGTTGTGGGGATATCCCAGAGCCGCAGACCCTCCAGATGAATACACGTTCCTGGCTTCGGAACAGACAAAGTTAAAGTCCAAGGAATGGTTTATGCTCCTTTTGGTGACAGGTCAGAAAGAGATTGTCATCCTCGTTACTGTGAACTTCAGCCAGTGGTATTTCAAGTACAGAAAATTTTGCCTGTTTAGTTTCAGGGTGAAACAATTGCTGTTAGAAATATTTTAAACCTTGTACCATAAATCCAGAGAAGGGAACAATGGGTGAAAAGTTTGAAATGGGAAGTACGAAGTGAGGTTTTTGTTTTATCGGCTTCTTTTTCAATGATCTCTTAATATCCAATTTTAACAATGTTTTCCTCTAGTTTTAAAAACACAATTTTTTTTACAGGTTTTTTAAATGAAAGGTGCTCTTTGGCATGTTTAAGATGCAGTTGAATGTCATAATAATTTTCCTTTTATTTGGGAGAGAAGAATTTTGTTGAGATGGACTGTTTTTCTGGAGATGAAACATGAAAAGCAGAGCAAAGACTGAAACATGGTTTGTTTCTGCTGTGTTTGTGAGGATTAGTTTTCTATATTTTAACCTTGCACTCTAACTGCTGGAGGAAAACAAGAACAGCACATGGCTCTGCCTGGCTAAGCTAGACCATAAAAAGTAAAACTAGAGCAAGAAGAAAATGGGAAAGCCGTTTAGATCAAATTGGCAAGGGTCTCTGTCATGGAGGGCACTAATGTTTCCAGAATCTGTGTTGATGTATATTGCTTGTTTTAGTACATCTGTTCCCAGAAGGCATACTGTTCCCTGCTGTAGCATAAAATGATGCTTTTTTTCTGACAAGCTCAGCAAAAAAGACAATGATTGGGAAAGTACTTTCTTTTCTTATTTTATTCTCACTTCAGGTGTGGCTTTTTTTTTTTTTTT
>VXAA01005179.1:138515-174771 GCA_013399115.1 Anseranas semipalmata
TTTTTTTGTACGTTGATGCTAAGCCTGGATTTCTCTTTCTTGCTCCATGAGATTTCAGTAAAGTTCTTTGGAGGTAGCTGTCATTGTGTCCTTGTTGTCTTATTTACTTAAGACACTTCAACTCCAATGCTGTAGGAAACTTCTTTTAAGAGGTACAGGCAGCTACACAAACAAACCCATAGGGTTTCTCAGTACCAGGCAAGTGCACCTGGAAACATCAAGCGTCTTCATTTAGTCAGCTTTGCAAGGATTTTGCAAGCTCTTTACTTCTTTTCTATCCCACTAATAAAGCATGTTGGTGGACAGACTTTTCTCTACATCCATAAAATATTCCATAAATGATTTGAAATTATTAGGGCATCCTCAGCCACTTGTAAATATAACAGACGATTGGTGGTTTTAAATCTTGCCAGATAGAAAGCTGAAGTTTGAGACTAATTGCCCTTCAGACAGCAGGATGCAATGTGGGCTCTTTCTGGAAAATCTCCTTCCCTTGCAGTTTGCCCTGAGCTCCATGTACACTTCCTTTAATGCATGGTGAGGGCTCAGGAACCAACTGCTTTCCCAATACAATGCTGAATGTCTTACACTGTTCCCAAAAGATAGAAAATCCTCTGTCCCTTCTGTCTTGGGGAATGATGGTCTGTTGCGGAGGGATACTGGTGAGACTAATTAATGGTTGGAAAAAAAAAACACTTGGAAGACATAGAGAACAACATTTCATTTATTAGCTTTTTCCTTTCCACTTATTTTCTGTTTTCTTATAGTTCTATGTGTATTCCATCCTAATTTGATATTACTTGCCTTTTCGTTCCTCTTTTCCATGGCTTGTTTTTCCCTCTCTATACAACTGAACTGTTTCAATGCCATCTTAAAGACTTGTACTTCTGTAACTCACCTGTCAACTAGTGTGAAATTGGGTCAAAATAAAATTTGTGCTATATTCGTAAGTAGTCCCAAGAAAAGGAGACTGTACTCCCTGAGTCTGAAGTATATTTTTATAGGTAGGTGAGTTACAAAACCTCTAAAATAGGAGGCTATTAGAACAGAAATGCTGACATGGTCTTGGAATGACCTGACTGGAAGGACCTGAACTTAAAGTTCTCTGAAAATAATGAGGAGTTCAAGTGTTGCTACAATAGCACAATACTGGTATTCTCATTTTCAGTGGTCGAAGCTGAGCAGCTGGATTTACTCGGAGGCTTTCCCTGGGCAGTCCCGCGCTCAGCTCTGCGGGGTCTCAGCCCGTGACCCACGGCTGCCAAGCGAACTGGTGCCTCAGCGGGTGCCGGGGAGAGACTACATGGCGTGAGCTCGGCACACAGACTGCTGCTCCCTAAAGAGGGAAGCAGTTCTGTTATCTATCGAGTGAAGAAATTCACATGCAGGAACAGAAAATTTAATATCTGCCAGCTTCTCTGAGGAGAGGGGGCCCTCTCCAGCCTGTCCCTGCACGTTTCTGCAGCTGGTACCTCTGGAGGAGTCGCATGGCAATCCTGTGTATCTCTGTGTTTTGGCACTAATCAACCTAGCTGGTGTCACTTTGTACCCCAAGGTTGTGCAGAAGCTGGTTGTATATCTTCATAAATCCAAATTAAATTTACATTTAAATGGGCTATTTATTTTAAGGAAATACTGAGGCCCTCATCTTATACTCTTACTACCCGCATTGGTAACTACATAGCGTAGCGGATGTAATTAGGTTAAGAATAGTAGTTGTCTGATGATGTTTCCTGAAACCTTTAAGGTGCCTGTTCTATTCAGTATCAGCATCATGCAGTGAGCCAGACCGTCTCTGCCCCTGTGGTTGTAGGCCGGTGTCCGATTCTGCGCTTGCAAGAAACTGCTCAAAAGGCATTCGGGTAATGCCAAAGAAATGAACAGTAACTTGAGGATTTTCATAGTCAGAGCACCCTTTTGAAGAGGGACCTGAAATACTGCTGCTGGCAGAAGGGGAAATGCACTGACAATTCCTGAGGAAGGATTAGCATACCCTTTCCTGTATCTGTGAGTCAGCCGTAGCTGCAGTATTTGCTTTTGCATTTTCGTTGACGTTGAGCCCACAGTGGGCAGAGATGGTGATTAAATTCTTCCCAAGGCTCTGACGTGGAATACAGCGGTTGAGGGATGATAATTCAGTGAATTGCTGTGCAATTCAACCTGACGAGGGACTATGGCAATGTTCTGTGGCAGCATTGTATGATATCCCAGAATGTCACAGCCTTCCACAATGAACAGAGTTGTTTTTTCACTCCTTTATTGGTGGCACAGGTATCTTGGTGTTTTGATGGCTGTCAGATCTATTCCCTATTCACAGAAAAAAATCACTGTGCCAAAATGATTAAGGTCACTAAGGCGGTGTAAGCTGCAAGAGTATCAAATGACGAGGCTGACAATCAATGGAAGGGACTGTTCAAGGAGAGGCATTTTCATCCTTTTTATGTTATCACAAGTTGTCAAGGCTGAAACTTTTTTTTTTTTTTTTTTTTTTTTTTAGACAAGGTGTTAAGAGCTTGCTAGCACAGGATGTGGAAGCTAACTGTTTTGAAAAGTGAGAAACAAACGTCTTCGTTGTTAAATTGCACAGGCAGGCAGTGACTCAGCTTATCGTGCTCGGTGACTCTCTGAGCCAGGATGGTGACGTACAGTTTTCACGGCAGGCAGCTGACAGCAATCCCGCTGCAGCCCCCAGTCGGATTGCACTTGCTTTGCAGGAGGCTCGCAGCAATTGCTGCTCGTTGCCGTGCTGCCTTCCTTTTTGATCAGTGTGAGCTTTGGCATCTCATCAGTATTTCTAGTGATGGTTAGGCATCCCGTCTCACATGGAGCTGATTGCCAGTGCCCTGCGGCAGCACTGTTTTGTCATAAGAGACCTGTCTCAAAAAATGTGTTTTTAAACTTTATGGAAAAAACTACAACTGTAGTATGTAAGGGCGTAAAAGGAAGCAGCGTATGCATAATGAAATATATATTTAAAGCTGTATAATGCCATACAAAGAGCTAAAACTAATAAGCTCCCACTGAGAGAAACTCAAAACACGGTAGAATTATCTGTAGGATGATGGGTCTTACATAAGAATACCAAAAGCATTTTTTGTCTCATCTTAGTATCTTCCAACAACTCATTAGGCAGTAAATGCTGGCAAAATTGTTCATTCTTTCTCCTGTCCTTGCTCTATAGACTTGCAATAAGAGTTTTCTTGGTGCATTTTCTTGCTACACCGCATGTTGGTAAGGGAGGAAGAGCTCCTTGCTCATGGGAAGCTGAACGTCTGCATTAGCTTGACAATCTCCAGCTCTGCACGGTGCTCCTGCTTGTAGAGACTCTGCACTGATTCATATAGGTCACTTTCTTCCCCATGTCAAGCAAGCATGTGGCAATGATGAAATGGCCAGATCCTGAGGGTACTCAGCTGGTTCGACCACTGACCTTTTGTAGTCCCCCAAAACACGTAACGTGAAAATGTTCCCCTTCGTCAATTTGGCGAATAACTTTTGCAAAAGGTGACACAATTCAAAATGTCTGTACTGCTGCTGGTTGGAAGAAATATTCATTTCTCTAAAGAGGCCTCTTCCCAGGGTCAGAAAAGTGAAGGTGGAGCAGATCTCTGCTGTCAAGGCGTAAGGTATGGGAGCTATAGGTTGCCTGCTCTGGATACCTGTGTCTCTTGCTCCAACCAATGAAGCATCACTGATTTTTAGCCTGGTTTCCTGTAAGACAGTCTTCATGCAATCACACTGTGTATTTATCTGTTCCCCCACATGCCATCCCCAATATCTTTTGAACGTGTTGGTGCGTTTCACCCGGATCATCTGGTGGCTGAGAGAGCAAGGAGGGGAAAAACAGCTGAGCCAAATTATACTTAAAGAAAGACAGGAAAGATGTTTAATTATGAAATGATCCCCTAGTTTATAAAGGGAATAAACAGAAGTAAAGAAAAACTCAGTAAATACACCAAGAAAAATCCAGAATGTAGTAAGAGTGCTATACATGGGAGGTTTTTAGTGCTTGTGTGCAAGGGGCCAGACAAAGAAAGTAGGAGAAATGGAAACATTAGGACTGAGGTGATTTCAATGTCATGGGCTTGCCAGGAGAAGCTGGATAAATAGTCAGATGAACTGCTCATCAGTACAGCTCAGAGAAACTGTGGAAGCTCCTACAGCAACAAAATAACCGCTAGAAGCAATTTAAAATGAAATTGATTGCTTAGAAAAAAAATCAATGTGCACAAGTCAGTCCAGAAAAGGGGTGAGTTGTTAGAGGGAAAAATCTACACATTCCCCTGGATCTCATTAATCAGTGTCCTCCTTTCACTCCACACACGAAATACCACAGTTTCTTCTGGGCTGAAACAGTGCTTGCTGAAGGGAGTGAAAGGCTGCGTTTGGGCTTGAATGTCCAAGCGCTAGTGGTGGTGTAGAGGGAATATTGAGGAAAACTTATTTACCAGCATTTCATCTCCCTTTCCGTTACCTTTTTTCCCCAGGAGGTAGGGCAGCTTCAGCTTGACCTTTCTGCTCAGAGCCCAGCGCCAGCCACCTCACCAAAGGGGCCTTGAGGATTTTCTGCTGAATAAAAGCCAGTGACCTGATTGTTTTAACATGTATCCGAACCAGTTACTTTGAACAACAAAAAAATAAAAATAAAAAAAAATGACCAAGGCAAAAGCATTCACTGGCAACAAATAGAATATTCTCTTTAAAGACCAGGAGAATTTCCTCTGGATTTTATATTCATTAATGCCTTATTTCTTATTGCTGAGCCAACTGGATTCAGTTTGTCATGATCAAAGCTCTCAGGTGTAAAAGAGAATGAAAAATGAATACGGAAAAGCAAACAAACATGTTTTCTTTCCACCCAACTGTTCTGTGTATCTCTTTTGTTTAGTGTATTCTTTTAAAATGCTTATATGCTTTTTTCATTCCCTCTGCATAGACTTTTACAGTGAAGGGTTTTTTTGTCCTTACTAAAATAAGGGCAAAAGTTTTTTTTTTTTTTTTAAAGGGGGTGGTTCTGGGAAAGGAGTCTTCAGATGGAGCTGATTTGCCCTAGGAAAAGCAGCTGCTTTGCAATGTGTACACTGTCATCAGAAAGGCAGGAATATATGGAAATATGAAACTATGAGCAGGAAGGTCTTGGCTAGAAAAGTACACAAGGTCTCAGCGTATCTGGTCTTTATTTCTGGTCTGAGTCTTCCTAGAACTCAGGATTTCTCTGGAAACCTTTTTGACACCAAAGTTTGGCAATGAGAGGTTTAATGCTGCATTTCCTTCATTAATTCTGTCACAAAATGCCCCTAAAGCAAAATATTATAAAGAAGATGTGAGGCTGGATTAAGTAGATCAGATACTATTTAAATCTACGAGGAAACAAAAAATTCTGCTAAGCGCAAGTCCAAATAAACTTTAACTCATATTATGGGGTCTCTTAAGAAGGCTTCAAAGAATAGTTGCTTAGATCTGCTGGGGCTGCCAGTCTCAAGGGAACCTGAATCAGTTGATGGCTGAGTCTTTATGAACATTAACTGAGGTAATCAATGGTAGGTACGGGTAGATAGGAGGAGATAGGGTAGGAAATGAAAGAAGTGACATTATTTATCTACAGGGAGCTGAGGTTTAAGCACTGGTCTGTTCTGAACCGCACAGGGAGGCTGGGACGGACGGGAAGAGGCGATGTGTGTCTCAGCAGCGCGGTGATGGGCAGTCCATCCGCTGGGACGGGCAGAGCAAGCAGCGAGGTGCGTGGGGAGAGATGGGAGGTGGCTTGGGGAGCCACCATTCCTGAGGCAGATGTCTTCAGGAATTAAAAGTAAGAGGCAAGGAAGTTTGCTTCTGGGCTTGAGCCATGACCTTTGAAAGCATTCAAGTCAACTCAGAGAAGCAGGGCTGTATTAGCAGAGGGGAAAGAGAGCTGCTCGTAGCACGGCGCTGCTGGAACATTATAATCCTTCCTTGGGGCCTGAAATAAAAGTGGAAGTAGGTCACTTCTCTTCTTTTGGGTGGGTGTTAGTTCTCATGTTAACCAATCAAGTGAGCCTCTTATTAAATATTTCCAGAAAATAGGACCTAAATGAGACTTCTGATGCATCAGTGAGATGTTTTAACTTGACTCTGTTATAGGTGTGGCAAGGAAACCCAGTTCTGCTACCCAAGAGGCACAGCTCTTAGCTTTTGGCTGACACAGAGGCACAGCAGGTTTTCTCACTCTGTCCCTCCCTAACCAGGCTGGATGTGACCATCCATGGGCTTGGTTTGACTCAGGCTGTCCGTCAGTGTTCCCACTCTCATTGTGTGGTGTTAATAAACCATTGTGTTTGCTTACACAGCAATTAGCAATGTGCAATGTGCTCTATTAAAAATATATTAGCAAGTTTATTTTCAAACTTTTGATTGAAAGTGCAAAGTACAGGTTTAATGTTTTTTGGCTTGTCAATCCACCTACGTAACAGAAACAAGACAAGTGAAGGGTGTTCTCCTTTGGCTTTATCAGCGACTTCAATGAACATGTTCCTGATGTTCCTTCTGTATGTTAAGAATGTCTTCAGCTGAAATGCTGACTTCATAGGCATCATAAGGAGATATGCTGTTATGACCACATAATTTCAACTGTGGATAATCTAAATTCTTGTGAGCTCTGAAACACTCTTCTTCCTTAATGGCTAGCAGATCTGAATAAATACATTGTATTGATTAGCTCTTTGTTATTATAGTCATGCCTGCAGGAATTAAAAAACAGGGTGATTAGAGGAGAAAAAAAACTTCCAAATAATTATGAAGATAATAGTTCTGTCCTAAGTGATATGGATTTATATTTGTAAAATATTCCCCTTTAGAATGCATTTTATTTGTTTTTAAGCTAATTAAATTTCTGTTTTGTTAGACTGGTTGGTGAGAGAATGGAACTGGGTTGGACTTGGAATCCAATATTTATTGAGCTGTGTTGTTCTAATGTGGTTTTTGGTTGTATTCCACCTACCCTACACAGTGAGTAGGTCAAGCTGTATTGGCTGTACCAGTATAGACACTGTTACGTAGAGCTTTGTGCGCTTCAATGGAGAGGTTTTTAATTAAACCACTCTGTAATGATTCACTGGCCTTTGGAAGTTCATACATTATCAAAGATAAGCTAGTAATATAAAGTGCACATTTCAAGCATAGTTCTATAGATCTGGTAGTTTTTTTTCTGACAAGAAAATACTTTTGAATCCTATCTTCTAGATGATATAATAATGACTTAGCCTCTTTGAACAAACTATCTCAAAGATTAGCTATTTTTTTCCGTTTTCTCTGCTTTCCATACAATGTTTAACTCCAAATGTAGATATTTGGATTGAGAAGCCCAGACCACTAGGCGCTTGTACTACATCAAATATTCTGTAATTGCCAGAAAAGGAAGTACTTGGTTGCTAACTCTTAGATTTGCCTCTGCTGTTATATTATTCTTCAGTCATAAAGATTTATTTTGTCTGGACCAATTCCAAACTAAACCTTAATTTTGCAGTCTCACATGGTGCCACTATTTTCACATTAAAATGATTCATTTGTGTTTTTAGGGAGCAGCTGCACCTAGGTTTAATATATAATTTTATCCATTTGGAAGGAGGACTCTATTTTGATGACAGGTATCTAAAATACTGTACTACAGCTGACAAATTATTTGTGAAGTATAGCTCTCCGTCATTCGAGTCAGATCAGAACTATAAATACCGTCTGCATTACTATGGGGAAAGAGCAGATCTGAAACATTATTAATCAACCTGTGACTGAAGACACTCATTGCTACATTTAAAGCTGATGGAGGGGCGAGGAGGGTGGGAGAAAGGAGGGGGAAAACCACGATGTCTACTGCAGACAAGTTGTCCCTGTGACACGTGAAGAAGCCTGCCTTTTCTGTGGGATCCCTGGGAGGGCCCCCAGGTTGGTGCCATTTGGGCTCCGCAAGTGTAAAAGAATTAGCTTTGCTGAGAAATGCAATGCTTGCCAAACTGACCTTAAAATATTCAGTGAAAACAAACAAAAAAAACCCAAACCACCTAAAATATAGGTGCAGAGGAGTAAAAGATTTAATTTTCTTAAATTAGCTACAGAAGGATTTTAAGCCTGCTGTGTGTCACTTTAGCCTTTCAAGTGCTATGATAATAAAGCTATATTTATTCTCTTCCCTCTCCTCATCCACTGCTTAAAATATCCCAGCCAGCTGAATGGATTTGCATTTTCTGCTTTATAGAACTTGGAAAGAAAGTGTTTGGTCTGCGGAAGGTGCCCAGAGCTCGCCTAGCCCTGCTCTGTGCAGGAATCAAAAGTTTAGCACCAGTGGGGATCAGGCGGTAGAATCGCTGTATTTGTTCTATTTTTGTCACGCTACAAGGTCTAGAGTCTTTTAAACCAAAGTTTGAAATATATTTTGGTGCTATCACTGTGTAGTTTCCTTTCTGTGGAAAATAACATCAGCCCTGCGCTCTGTTTTCCAGCCAGTGCCTAAAGGGACAATGTCTTCATTTGTTACTTGCTATTTATGGCATGACCGAGGGTAATTAACCCCTTTAAACAACTTGGCAGCTTGTTTCTGAAGGTCACAAAAGAGCTGCTCAGCTTGTTGAAGCTTCATTTATGAGGTTTAATTTTTCAAGATGTCAAGGAAAACTGAAAACGAAGTCTGCGATACTATATCTACAGCTAGGGTACTTTTGTGTAGATTTTTGGGCATTTAGGATTTATACAGCATTTCTCCATTAACAAAATATGAAAAGTACATTTTCATTCAAATGAGGCCTCCCTTGTCATATGTATTCCTGTTAAAAGGTTAACTTGACAGAACACAAGACCTGTGATGGTGCTTCTAGTGCAAATGCTCCCCAAATGGACTTTGGGATGTGCCAAGGGCCTCTGCTTTGAATGCCAGTGGAAAACTGTGTGAAGTATTCAGAGGCTGTTGTGGGACCCAGTGTAATCCGTACGCCTGAAGTACAGGTGAATGCACACTTGGAGTGTCAACCGAGGAGTTTTCATCTCGGATCTGGCAGCCCAAGCTCAGTGTGAAGCCATGCTGAACTTCAGGTTTCAGATAACACTTTTATAAAGGATGGGTAGGTATCAGAAATGCTGGTGCACTGTGGTGTCAGCTTGTTTGACATTAGAAAATTGTCATAGCCAGGTTATTGTTTATAAGGTATATATGTGAACCATGTGCATTGATATAAACTTACTTTTCAGCTGATACGAAGAATCATAGCTCATTTAACACGAGAGGGATGTCATTGCTAGCTCTTTGTGGCTCCCAGGTGGCAGCCAATTTCATCTGGTGTGATGCTGATCGTGAGACCTCACAGAGGATGGGCGAGGGGTGTGAAAGTGCACTCCCCCTTCTGTACAGGGTAACGTCCCCCCTCCTAGCTTAGGATAACCAACTTTCTGGCATTGCTTTGCTTAAGTGCATAAAGCTAAAGCTTGTAGGGATGCAGCAGATCAAATCATGTTGAAAGACTCTGTATTAAATACTTTTCACTATGATATTGAATGTGTAATTACCAGTCATAGCTCTGCTGCTGAGCATTTGAATCTTCTTCATGTAAAGAGCATATGCACACATGCTCCTGGGATAGTTACATACAGCATTGTAATGCCCAATTGCTCGATGGATATTCTTAGTTTTCTCAATCTGTGTCCTCCATCTCCACCAAAAGCTTTAGCTTCTTGAGCTTTGATACAGCCACATTATGCAGCATCTGTATACAACCAATGTCACGTTGGCCATCTCATACTGTGGAAGAAAACATCTTTCACTTGTTTTGTTTAATCCATTATATTGTGGAGAAAAATGTGAAGGCAGAAAAAAAAATTACTCAGCCTTTGCCTTTGAATAAAATTCTTATGCTTCCTTTGTGCTTTGAAATATGTGTTGCAGATTGGGTAAAACAATTGTCTGAGAGTCTTCCTAAATGTCTTGAACTGATTGCAATGAGTTTTAATTTAAATTGTAATTGCTTTTCCTCATCCTTTCCTAATGTCCTTGTTCCCCTTGCAAAGAGAGGTTTTCTGTACTCAACGAATCTTAAAACAACTTTCCAAAATCTGATTCTTGCAATTAAATAGCGAATAGTACAGGCGGTAGCTCAACTCCGCAGCACCCTGCAAGCACAGGTTGACGTGCATGCGCCGCAGTCACGCAGACTGCCTGGGGCACTAGTGCGTTGCCTGTTCAGCTGGAAGAGTGATCGGTTTTTTCTTCTCTGTCCTGCATATTTTTGCTGTCTGGCACTCGCACCAATGCCGTGAGCAGCAAATCATCACAACGTCCAAAATCAAAACAGCTAAGTCTGGGTGTCACTTCTTAGTGCTTTGCAGATATTCTGTCCTCTGAGTTTGTTGCTTCTTCCTATATTTGCATTAGCATTCTGGAGATGCTGCAAACATTATAGGGAGTGCAGGTATCTTCTTTATGCAGGACAGAAAAATAGTCAAAATAACCTTTGATCAAAAAGCCAGTGGCCGAAAGGGTCATTTTTCAGATTTTCTGTCAGTCCCTTAGGAAGAAATGTTTTGGAGTATGTGTGAAATACAGAAGGATGCATTGTGAATATCAAATATCCCGAAAAGTCGTAACTAGATAACTTTCAGAGTATACCAAAGGAGGAAACTGAGCCATGCCACACCCTCCAGAGGTAAAAATTCTGATTTTTTTGGAGAGTTAAAAGTTCCATTGCAGAAGGATGCCCTTTCACTAAGATACACTGTTCTAATCAGAGCTCAAGCTATGCTGCTCCCCGCTGCTGACAACTCTTCTGTCGGTCTCAATTACTCGATCATCCTCAGGAATGTAACGTGACCCGTAATGGACGGCAGTTGGTGGTTTCATCGAGTCGATAATGGAGACAGTAAATTGCACAACACAGAGGAGTCTGTTAAGGAAAGCAAATGTGTAGCAAATAATCTAAGAATGGCCTTGATTTACATCCAGCAATCTCATAAATGGGATGGTATAATATATCTAGCCTTTCTTAGGTTTTTTATTCCATTTCCTGTATCATTCCTCATTAATATAATGAACATAAGCGTCTAAAAGAAAGATTTTACAGATTAAAATATACTTAACTTCCAGCTTTTTAGCAATGATGAGATGGCAAAGATAAAAAGGAGCGTTATGAGGGCTTGTGGCTTACAGAAGTTAAAATGGGGGATGAGTGGTTTCTGGGTTTACAGTCCCCTTTCAAACCTATTGGCTCCAGTTGCCTCACCTGCATGCAAGGAAGGCACTCGGTGTTTTGTGCTGCAGCCGGTAAACCTCCACAGTTAGAAAACAGATGGTCAAAGCTTTTACTGCTGCAACCGCATTTTTTTCACTGTAGCTATTTGTTATTCTGCAGAAAAATCTGGTCCAGAAAATGCCGTACAGATGAAATCATGACAAGAGTGTAACCAGTCTGATAAGTCCTCCATGTCTGCTATGGGTGATTGTGTATTGGCATTGTGCAACACATAAATTACTTGCAATAATGTTAGAGGTCTTTAATATAGAAGCACGAATTAAGTGCCTTGGGACTTGCATTTCTTTTTCAAATGTCTGTGATAAATAGATCATCTGAAAATAATTTAGTGCTTTCTCATCTTGCCTCCAAAAGCTGTTAGGAAAGGGCAGCTGATAGTGCTTTTCTGGGAAAGGACCAAGAATGGTTTTAGAAGAAAAAAATATCTTCTTGTAAACCAGGTGAGTTTAGTGGCTGTGGTGCCTTCTTAACACGAGGGGGGACAGCAGTCAAAGTGGTGGTGCATGATTCGAGTTGCTCGGTTACCCACTTATCTCTTCCTCCAGAAGCACCTCCACGCTCGTGCGGCTCTGCCAGCGCCGCTGGAAGCGGAGCCTTGGGAACCAGCACGGCTCCCTGAACCGGGCACGGCAGCGGGCTCGGGGCAGGGAGAACAACACCGATGGGGTTACAGAACAGAGATCAGACTCCTCAGTCAGAGTACCCAACAGAAGGAGAGCAGCCAGACTGGCTTCCAGATTTTTTTGGTCTGGCTGAAGCAAAACTGAGTTTTGGCAGGCGGAAGGAAACCCTGGGAGGAGCTCACTGTATGTTGAAGGCTTCTAAAGGGTTCAGCTAAATACTCTTAGTCTGTACGTCCAGCTCTTCTAGTCTCTTCCGTGCATTAATTTAGATAAAGTTTTTTAAAGCATCATTTAGACATGACAAACTGAAATGTGATATTTTTCCCCTCTTTTTCTTCTTCTTTTTTTTTTTTTTCGTAGTTGGCTGAAACTGTTCAGTCACCTCCGGCTGCATTTTTAGCATGTAACATGTTTATCTGGCTGTTTTTCTCTTGTTCTTTGGGTACCCCGTATGCACACATAGGCGTGTGCACTCACACACAAGTAGACAGTAGACATCCCAAGGTAACCTGTCACTTAGTCTGCTCTATCTTAAAGCCTTTTGCCTGAAAAGCTATTAATATTACTGTTCAGTTTGTCTTTTCTGGCTGCAACATTACACTGGGGTATTGGACATGGAGGTGGTGGCATTGAGCTGCAGATGACTGCAGTATTATAATAGGAAAATCTAGTAGTCTCATTCCTGTTACACAGGCTAATAATAGCTGATTTTTTATTTTCTATTAATCTTAAACCAGCCTGCAATCATAAATGGCTTAATATTATACAGCACTCACTGATCTACTTTTCAAAGAAAGATGAATAATAAGTAGTTTGGAATAATTTAGCAAGACTGAAGTTTTTATCACATAAGAGAGAATTTTGATTACAGAACCTGTTCTCCCCTCACACCCTTGTGTCTAATCTCAGGGAAAAACTTTGGGTGTAATTATGAAAAGACATAATCAAATCCCGTCGCCCCTCCGTGGCTCCGGCCTTCGCATCGGTATAGGCAGTTTGAACAGGCCTGGCCTAACACTACATCTAGCAAAAGCAGACTTTTTGTGTTTTTTTCTCCAATGCACACAAGTGATGACACTATTTATACTCGGTGCGTGACTTGCAGGTGACTGCTGTTTCACATGGCCGCATTGAATGTAATTAAATGAGAACTGCCTTCTGTCTTGCACTCTTTCAAAGGAATATATGAGTTCTCTCCAGCTCTTGCTAGCAATTTATAAATGGTCTTGGTAGCAGAATTGTAACTAGAAAGTTTTAATAACCATAGACCATGCCGATATTGTTACTTAGGAGTTATTATACGGCCGTACTGAAAGCACGATGTGTCTACCTGCATTTGTAATGGTATTTTTGAATCAGTCTGAATATCTGCTGCTGATCTTTATGTAGGCCATTGTACTTGTATTCACCTAAATCCCAAATGCTTCTAGACCACCTAACAATAGGAACAGTAGGCAAAAGCATTTATTTCAATAAATCTGTTGGATGACAACAGATTGTCAGGGACAAGGAGAAAACTGCTCGCTTTGGCTTGCCTGTGTTTGCTGACTCTCTCTTCTGACCTGATACTATTTCACTGAAGCTTTCCCAGAGCAAGTAGCTTGTTTGTGCAGTCTATTAACATTATCATAATATGAAGTGGAATCTTATGCTCTGACTCATTCTTGGAGGATTTTTCTTAAAGGAGTCAAACATCCTTCTTTTGCTCTCCTTGAGTGTTTTTTTTTTTGTTTTTTTTTTTTAACAACAAAACAGATCTGGATCAACAGAGTTTGACTAGTGGGAATGTACTATAAATACTTATAAATACATTTGCTTTAAGATCTTTACAATACGGTTATATTACAGGGATATATAGAGGGATGTATGGTTTTGGCTACAGCCTTCCAAGCATTTTGTGAAGTTAGAGGTGAGACTGATGAAAAATACATCTGTGGCTTTCAGAAGTTTGTTACTCAAAAACACCCAAGCCTTTGCTGTTTTTCAGATACCATTTCTTGGTATTTTATTTTCTGCCCCATTCAAATAAATTGCACAGTAATAACAATGTGTGAAATCTCCTATTTTCACTTGCTTCATCCTTAGAAATTGCTTAGTTGCTTCTGTTTGTTTTTAGAGGAATTCACCTTCAGGCAGCCTCAGGCTTCAGTAATGTCAGTCTGAACATTGTAAGCATTGAAAAAGCAATTTGGAAGGTGAATGCGTGTGAAAATGTTAAAATAATAATTATTTCTACCTCAGATGGTTACGCTATTTCGTGTTTAAATACTTCTGATATTTTCAGTGGTCTGTGAAATGCCGTGATCACATTAAACAAGGTAAGGCAAAAGTTGGATGAAGCTCTTTAGATGCAGTTTATGCATTATCTGACTACTTTAAAGACTTTGAAATGAAAAGGAAGGGGTATGTCCTCATAAATGTCAAACAGAGAAGGTCTTTAATAGTCCTACTATTTATTTATTTATTTTAATAGTCCTATTGGTAAAGAGAAACATTAAGAGGAAGCAAGAGGTGGATCTGACAGTGACTGAGACCTCCAAACTGTGCTGGTGTTTTATATGGCAATTCATGTAAACTAAGATCAGCTGTGAATTTTTACTCCTGCATTTAGAAGAAGATCACCATGCATGAGGAAAGTAAAGAACAGACCATATGGAAAAGTTGCTAAAGATGCACAAGAAGAACTGAGCGTTATTTTTATATAAAATGCTCATTCATAAAAACTCAATTATTTCTTCAACAGCCATCCACCACAGGTAAATTTGGCAAGGGAACAGTCACTAATTAGTAATTAAAATATAAAATAAACAGCTTGACTTTTTTTAACAAATGAACTAAAATCTCTTATATCCACCTTGGTGTATTGACTTCAAAATCTTCACACAGCACTGCAGAAAGCAGCCTTAACAGTTACCATTAGTCTTCTGCATCTTCCTGGGATGCTTAGCAACAGAGCAGCACGTGGCGGGGCTAGCAAATATTTTCTGTCTTGACAGGTATTGGCTGGAAATCAGATTGCAAGCTAAAGTGGCTCCCAAGGGTGGCAGTCCTCAGACAAACCCAAATCTGGTGTTGTGCCAGCGTTAGATTAATGAGATTACTGTTATCAAGTGAATGCCACCAGTATACCAATCAGATTTGCTTTCTAGTTTGATTTTACTTCAGCCCTCACTTATACCTGAATAAACATTGTCTAAATGTGATTACTGAAGATCTGCAATTCCTGTGCACTTGGTATGAAAGTGATATCCAATGCTCCAGCAGCAGAAATAAAGTGGTTTGATTCAATTGCCAGTCTTGCTCATTAACACTGAACCATGTGCAGTCAGGGTTTTGCAAGAAGTGGAGTTGATCACGCTCGCTCACAGTCACGGTAAGGAACAACAGGTGCTGGACAAATCCATTGCATTTCCCAGTGCGTGTGCTGTGGGTGTCACTCCTTCTCCCTGACCAGAAGCATTCTGGAAACTTTTGGAGTCGAAAATACTCCTGGTCAAAAATGTCTGTTTGTTTGTGTACAACTTTCCATTTTTCTACATTAAAAGAAAGCCTCTTGTTTGAAATTTTAGTGGTAAATCAGAGATAATCCCTAAAAACGTTACTTTCCTCTCACTTCTGCTGTACTGCTGTGTCACTTCCAGTTGCTGATCCTCATTAAATCCTGATGGGCCCTCATCTTGCCATACAATTACTGATAGCATCAGGCCCAATGGCAGCATATTAGCAGTGAACTGAGCAGGCAAACACATCTTCACTCCCACTGTGGCTTCATCTTTTGCTCTCAGAAGGACAGACGGGGCTCCTACAGATGCTGCTCAGGCTCTCACAGGAAAGCAGGTATCTCAGGCTACTGCCCGAGCAGCGCTTGCTGCATGCCGATCACACACCAGGTGAGGGCCTTAGGCCAGGTAACAGGGCATGTGCCTTGCTGCAAGGTGGTGGCACACCCGGGAGCAAGTCCTTCACCACTGTCCCCGAACGGGGGAGAGGCATCCAAAGGAAAACAGTTTCTGACCCAACAGTGGAGGAGAAGAGATTCACAGACCTATTTGTGTTATTTCAGGCAGCAATCATTTGCTATTAGAGCACATCCCCTCTGCCATGCTTTATCAGAAGAACCACTTGCACACTGTGGTCATCTACATGCGGAGATCCGAGATGTGATTTCCCTGAATAAAGCTGTGACTAATGCTAAAAGTCACAAGGATTCCTGTCATCTGTTTTGGCTCGAATATCTTGACAGAATTAAAACAAAGTAATAATAGTAGCATTTAGCACTGGAGATCCATGTTATTTAAGGAACTTTTTGACTGAGTATTGGACTCGTTAACTAGTAGATTCTGTATTTATCTTTAAAATGTGATACAAACATGTAACATCTGTTGGTACATAAATTAGCATTTGTTTTATTATGTAAGAATTCATGTGTTGCCAGTGTAAATAGAGGTAGTGTGGCCTGGGTATCCAAACTAGTATTTGCAGCATGAGTGCTCCAAGCCTCAATCAAATGTCGTTTCTCTGTTAAACACATAGTGGAAATTAAGCAGCTGTAGTGGAAACTCTGAGTTCTTAACACTTATGCATTGGCAGAGACCATTTTGCTGCTCTAACTACAGACCTAAGTGTATCTGTGGGCACATAATATTAGGACTTCTGTTTTTTTTGTGTTTAAGCAAAGCAACTTCCTTCACTCATACCTCTAGAGCTGGCAGAGACTCCGCATTGTAGCGTGAACTATGGGGTCTGGCCTGAGTTATGTGTGCTGCGATGTGGGGCTTTGAGACCCCTGCCACCAGTAAGCCCTGGCTGTCGGTCTGTTCCCATATCCTTAGGGCCCACACGTCAGAGCCAAGAAAAGAGAGAAGCATCTCTTATATCTCACTCCTGGGTTTCTCACAGAGGGGCCTAGGACCGGAATTAGGAACGAACTAACATGTACACAGCGTGGGTCGCTGCGATACCTGTGCTCTGGCAGGGAACCCAAGTGGGAAACAGGCAGACCAGCTTCCTTGGCCACGTTCTGCATTTTGAGTTCAACCTTTGGGATGCAGCCTTTGTGGGGTGCACAAGGAAGTGCACGCAGCTCTTCTTGAGACCGCAGAGGGCATTAAACTTGCTGTGGAAATAAGGCTTTTGTCATCCCAGTGGAAAGAAGCTTTTCTGAATATTCAGTGAATTTAGTGCCATCTGTGTTGTGATTGGACTGCTGTTGACAAAATAAAGGCACAAAAGTAAATGGAAAATAAACAGCATCTGGTACAGATGCACTCTGCTGCTGAAATCTCTACAGGCTCTTAAGGGTTTAGTGATAACTGGATGGATAGACTAAAATTAGATTTTAATTACAAGAGAAGCATAAGAATGTGTTTGTTCTCGTCACTGGGAAAGCAGATCCTGTATGAGCAGATAGGGGAAGGGCCAATAGGCAGAAAGGTTGGCCATGGGTTCGTTAGTCTATCAAAAATTGCCTTGACAGGCAGGGGAGGAGGGACAGCAGAGCTGCATGCTCAGCACTTCCCACCCGAGAGCTGTGCGGTGTATGAATGGTGGTACTAAACCAGGACTCTTCTCTTTTTGGTACCTTCAGCCAGTGGCAAGGTGGGGAGAGATGGAAATCCAAACCGGAGACTTTCCAGAGGTTTTCATGCCGTGTGACCTTGGTAGGGTGTGAGTTGGCTGAGCTCTTAACTGTGATGTACCCCATCTGCTTCCCTGACTGAAACCGAACTGTTGTTAAGCTAAAGGTCCGTGCATGCAAGAAGCCAAGAAGAGAGATTCCTCTTGCATTAATGCTGCCCTGTCAACGCTTTGCAGTAGTTCAGCTCTGCGAGCTCTTCAGCAGGTGCACATCTCCTCCTTTCACATGGGAATGCTCAATGTAGCACGGCCAAATGAGCATGAGAGAAGTGCCCAAAGTTATGGAGATCCACCCCATAATTCCTAGCAGAATGTCAGCCGTACTTTTTCTTTTTTCTGCCTTCTCTTATCAGCATTTCACATTACTGCTTTGTAAGAAAATGGCATAAATCCAAAGAGGAGTTAACTTTTCTTTTCTTTTCTTTTTTTTTTTTTTTTAAGCTTTTGGAGTCCTGTGTGTGGTAGTTCAACTTTAACTCTACAAATGCTGAAGCTACTTGCTGGGCTCTTGTGTTTTCTTCAAAAAGTGCCAAATGATCATCTTATTTAACTCTGTCATGGTAGGGAAGAGAAAACAGAGATGAGCAATAGATTCACCTTTTGTATACAGGCAGATGAAAACGGTGGTTTTGCACTGGATCAGTCCCTATCAACTGCTGCCTGTCTACTTACTTCATAACTTCACTGAAAAGGTTTCTGTAAGAACTCCTGTAATAACCGTTCTGTTCAGAATTTTTAGATTTTACAGCATGAATTTCTTGAACTGAAGGATGGTATCACCTCTATATAACTAATGGCATGGCAGAGGAGCTTATGCAATGAAGCCAAATTTTTTTATTTAAATGCTCCCACTTTTATGGCACTATGTGGTCCTGGGATCTTAAAGATTCTTCTCTTTTACCCTCTAATCAGAACTTTCTCCAATGTTTTGCCGTCTGGTATCAGTTTCTCTACCCCACAAGTTAAAATGGAGTTCCTATGCCATCGACTTAGGAGTTTCTCATAGTATACGTTTAATGAACCTCAAAATCAACTAGTTTTATTTCTTCTTCCTTTAACTTTGTTTAAATAAATGGTGATCATTCAAAAATGCAGTAAACTGTTCCCTGGGAACAGCAGTAGCCCTCCCTGAACTCCCTCCAGGTTATAATTTGGAGGCACCGCAGGGAAGCCTGGGGAGCATCATCAGGTCAGGCACCGCTACAACTGTGGACCCACCGAGGTGCACTACTTTGGTCTTCGCTGTTTCGGGGATGCTGAAAGAAAGGCAGTGTCTTCACCGGTATCTGTCGAATTAGCACCTCTGATACTGGCCGTACTGTAGATTCAGTTTGCTTCCAAGAGGAGGAATCCTGAGCAGTTCCGTGGCAGTGACATAACTGAAAGCGTGAGAACCTAGCAGCTAGTGCAGTGTAATAGCATCTGAGCTCACCAGATTTTGTTTCTCTCTTCAAGATTGCATTAGCATTCTGTTCTACGTTTGTGGTGGTTTTGAGTGTGTGAGGGCTTTTCTCCTTCTGACAGGCACTGAAAGTATGTTGTCAGAATAAAACAGAATTGAAAGAGAGAAAGAGAAAGCTCTGTCAGCTTCACCTGTACTTAATAAAAGGCTTCTAAGGCTTCTTGCATGGCAAGAAATTAAAAAACCCAACACTTAAGGGTAGGTTGATGTATAAGTATGTCAAACAGCAAAGTGCAGGGAATATGAGTTTGCCAGCAATTTTTTCAAAGCATTTTGAAGAAATTCTGTGAGGCAGACCGTCCTGAGCAGCATCTCTGTGCTAATACTCCCATTACAGCACCCGGTTGAAGAGCTGGGCACCCATGCAGGAGCTCACACAGGGGTAGCTAGCCAGGAGCTGCAAGACCCCATTTCCTAGCTTCTCTCTCCAGTTAAGTACTGAAGACTGGGGGCCTATTCCAGTCCACATTGTCATTGAACTAAATTGCTGTGTTAGCATTGATCTCTGTGGAGCAAAACAAGACCCTTAACAGTTCCAAGTGCAGCTAGAATAAGTGGAAACTGAATAGATTCAGCTGAGGGCAAAATTAATTCCAGTATTTGCGGAGAGGGAGAGAGTGGTACATTTGCAATTATTAGGAACAAAAAAATGTTTTGAATTAGTCACAGGACATTCAGTATCTTAATAGCAAAATTTGAGGCTCTTACATAAATAATCTCTAATTGGTTCAGAAATTTGTATGCAAGACTGAAGTAAATAGGCTGAGCTAACAATCCTGCAGAAATCCTAGCATTCTCACTGACTTCAAAGGATTGGTCATGTACAATTATATGTTTGTGATAAACCCCAGCTGAAGACTGAATTGGAAAAATAAGGTGGAAGATTATTTCATTGCTGACACAGGACTAATTTTATATCCAAAGCCTGAACATAGGTTTTCTGTAAGTGCCACAACTATTGCCAGGTTTAGTAAGGAAGGCATAGAGAAGTTTGGTATTTTGAGAAAACCCTTAGTAGGACTCTATGACTAATTTCTGATTTTGTTGTACATTTTCAAGGACAGAGCATAAGAAATTCTTCTGAATCCAAACGCACCTTTATTGGAAGAGACGTGTTTGGTCTCTTCATCACACGATTCTTGTGTAAGGGGAAAACTCATGCCACAGTTTGCGGACACACAAACTCAGAGATTTGAGAAACTATTCCCAATTTAGTGATTTTTTTTTTTTGTGCAAAATGTTTACTTATTTATTTTTATGAATTTGTATATATTCAAAATTTGTGCAATCTTGAAATAGCTCCAAGCTATTTCTCCAATTTTCCAAGTACAACTTCTATATTCAGGCACTAGTGCTTAATTGAGAATCCCGTGGAGTACTTGAGTGATTTAAAAGATCATGCAGATTGTAAGCATGCTGCAATTGCTTTGAAATTCCCTTTCCATAAGTGTTTTTGCTAGTAAATAGAGTTCTTGGTCTTGCATGAGTATTCAAAGGGTGTCCCATCACACTGTAGCTTGTGATACAGAACTTCAGCTGAACAGTCACAGAATGATTTAAAATGATTATTGAAGCAGTCCATTGTATGCTGGAGCACAAAGGGGAAGAACTGAACGTGCAGTTTCCCAGTGTCCAGAAATTAGAAACTCTGTCAGCAGCCAATTGCAAATGTAATTAACATTAAATGGAAACAATTTTATTAAACTGAAAATCTGATTACCAACTGAACTGCACAACACAGATTTTCCAGCAGGAGTTCCAACACTAGCACTTATAGAACATCAGGAAAGGAAGAAATGGCATCATGCACACTGATGGGCATCTCTTGTTTTAGGATCTGCTTGGGTACGTTTAGCAACAGGTATTGCTGCCTCCCCTCTCTGTAGGGATATTACCCATATAGGTAGGGATATTGTCCATAAGCCTACTGTATGGAAGAGTACGTTCATAAGAACCAGCAAGAGAAGAGTCCTCATTCATTTGTAATTTCTAGGGATGTTATTCCTCAACTCTTCTTTCTAGGGCTGTATGTTATACAGTTGAGGGAGTGCTCTACAAAGAAGAGATTTTACCATGAAAGTGACGGATCCTAATGTTTCCTGTGGCATTCGGCTGGTTCTCTGTGGAGTTTAGGTAACACAGCATGCCAGTCTCTGCGTCTGTCTGTGTGTGTGGAAACAAAATCCTGCTCACCGTTTTATATAGGAAGTAAAGTGTTTCTGCAGTTGATAGCAAATAAAAGTTATGTGTCCTGTTTGATACTTCAAGGCTTGTTATCAGCAGTATAATGATGTCGCCTTTGGCATACGCTGAATTTATCTTTTCTTGTGGGGAATCCAGATTTTGTTTTGTGTCTGGATGAAAGAAGTTCATTTTTTCGAGAGGAATGAATGGACTATTGTACATTGGGTGCAGGGGTGTCTATCCTCGCTTCTGAGTCGTTTGTGATTATAACTGCCTCTTTTGTGAGGCAAACAGCGTTCCTTTTCCGCTGCCTTCCGAGTTCCCCGGTCAGCGCTGCAGCTCACGCGGTCCCACCACTGCTGCATCGTCCCTGCTGCCCCTCCGCTCCCCAGCGTTTTCTGTGGGAAAGGAATCTCGTTCCTCTTTCAGAAAGCTGGGAATGCAGCTCATTAGGATCTTGGCAGCATGAAAGAAGCTTGTCATTTAACTATTTTTTTTTTTATTTTCATGATGGCCCCACAGAAGATATAATTTTTCAGATGAGGAACAAAATTAGTACAATATATGTTTAGTCACCTTTTTTTTTTCTCTCCAATTTTAACATGCTTTTTGGATATAAACTAGAAGAGGTTAATGCTCTCACTGAGCTGCTTTTGAAAGATGTCCTGTTTCTTCTAGACTTTCTACATTACAGTGCTGTCCTCTTTCTCCATGCCTTCTTTCTGCCAAAGAATCTGAAGGTGCTTATGGAAATTAGGTAAAATGGGTATTTCTTCCAAGTCCAGATCTGCCTTGTAATACTCTTGAGGAAGACTGTGAATGATGTAATTGCTAGCACTAAAAAAAGAGGGCTCTGGGAATTGTATGAAAAAATCTAAAGCTGGGTGCTTTGATGCTGGTATAAATCTCCATTAGCACTACCAGAACCTGATTTAGGCTGGTGTGATCAGGCAGAATTTGTCTCATCATTCCCACATCTGTATTTCAGTGGTGGAAAAGCTTGTTGAAATCCTGGTTTCTAAATGAAAGAATGAGGAGAGAAAAGAATCCAGGCTCAATGTGCTGTGACCACTGCGAGGGCATCAGTAAGCTAAAGAATGAAGTACTCATTATTCCTTTTAGCCTCTGTTGGATCCAGTACATTCAGGTTGAAAATAATAAAAAGAAAAAAAATCAGAACCAAATAAGAATGAAGAAACATGGTAAAAACGAACAGCAAGATACAGGAATGAACGGGAGGTGGCGGGCTGCGCAGCACTGCTACTGCAGTTTGAAACGTGGAGGCACTTGTGCAGTTTTCACGGGAAGCCTTTGGTGGCTTTTCTTCAGAAGAAAGAATCTGTGTGGGTTGGAGGTCTAACTCTTTGCATTCCTATGTGTCAGAAGCAGAATCGATACCAGGCTTTATCTGTACTCTTCAAGCTACAGATACTCTTTTGTGATCTACGAGTAGATTTTAATTTCATATTAACTATCTCCATTTCTATGATACTTTATATCACATTTTCCCGTTTTAACAGGGATTCTTTCTGTCAGCTATGTTGTACATAGGTCTCTGTACTTGTGTCATCTGTCCTTACAGGTGCAAATTTCCATTTTCACAGTAAATGGAAATACTGTACATCTGTAAGTCAAGTGACACAGCCTTACTAGGTGTGTATAAGCTAGTGTTGTCAGAAAGACTGCAAGATCTTTTAATGAAGAAGCACCAGGAACAATTTTGCTTATTACCAGCAACAAGCTGTTTACCTTTGTTCAGCTGGTGATTTTTAAGCATTTAGATTACTACAAGCAGGTATATGGACATCTACAGCGTAGAATAAATACATTTTTCAAATGGTCCAAATCACACTGAAATTCATTTTTTGAAAAGAGCCTGAAGCAGCTTTTAATGTTTAACTGCGAGTATCTGTAATAGCTGTACTGCAGGGAGACAATCGGAGTACTGAAATTAGTATCCGTGAAGTGATTTCCCCTGATTTAATTAGACTGCATATGACTCATTTTATTTTCATTTAAACTGCAGTTTAAACTCTGTAACCTTGTTGTGTGAGCAAGGCCTCAGAATTAAGTGTACACCAGGATGCAGCCTAACACAGTTCAACACATCCAGCATCACTTGTTTTCAAACTGCATCTTTTTTTCTAACAGGAAGAAGAGGTGCCAGAAGTGCCAAGACACAGCACAAGACCTGTGGTTAAGTCATCTCTACCGTCTGGCAGCAATGAAACTGGCAGCACGATTCCTGTGAGTGAATGAATGCAAAAGTCATCTGTCCCTTTCTTTTTTGTTTTTTTGTTTTTTTTTTTTTTTCTGGCAGACACTCTCAGATGCTTCCCAGAAGTTTCTTAGAAGTGAAGCAGATTGTGGTCTGAGCTTAAAGCTTGGGCATTCTCTATTTAGGGCATTTCACACCTGTGGTTTTTTGGAGTACAGGCTTCAGGTACTTTCCAAATGTGCCAGTTTCAGTGATGCAGTGAGTTCTTATTGCAGATGATAGAACTGCTGTAGAAAAGACTAACTTCCATCCTTTATTAAACTTAAGTACAGAGATACTGTTAAAAGCAATCATAAACTACAATGCCAAGCACTTCCTAGGAATACTGGGGTTATGCTTGTCTTTGTGCATCTATTTTGTGCAATGCATGAAGCAGTGGATCTGGGGAGAATTATATATATATATATATAATATATATGTACAAAACAGAATTTAAAAGATCAGATACATGCCTTTGACATGAATAATTCCAAAATTTTAATTCTTTTTCTATGATATGCAGTGATGGAGAACATTTCTTTAAGGGGATAAATACATTTTTAACTGTCCATAGGGCATCACAGAAATTGAATTCTGAACTTTGAACCTGCAAAAATGAAAGTGTTAGCCAGTGAGATGGTTCGGCTCATCTCTGTTTCTTCCATGGAGATCTGGGAAACTCCTGTCCCCCCCAAATCCTTGGGCCCATACGCTCCATCCAGGAAGATCAGTAGGTCCCTCTCTGAAAGCAGGAAACCACATTGGCTTTCTCTAAAATATTCAGATTCTGGTATTCCCTGCTACCAAGTTTCTTGCCGAAGTCATGGGAGGAGCCAAATGTGTTCTCCTGAGATTTTTTTAGTAATTGTGGAGAGAGATGAAAAGAGGAGAAGGGTTTAGTTCATATTTCAGCTAAAATCTGATGAGCTTGAAATAGAAAGAATAAAAAACAAACAAAAATCTCTACTTTTGTCTAATCATCGAGTCTTTCCTAATCCAAATTCAAAAGCTGCACTAAAGAAGGGAAGCATCAGAGATCAACTCATACTTTTCTAATAGGCAACCCATACAGAGAAGATGTAACTGTCTTCCTTCCTTACAATGCTGGTAGGTACTAGAACGGTGTTGGGAAAAGCTCAGGGCAGTGCTGAGTCCCGCGATAACCCACATCGACAGGTGCATAATGTACTAGGTATGTGTCTGTACATGGGGCCTGCTCAGTGAGCCTCTTCCAAAACCCTTATTCAGGATATCAGCTGGACTGAGCCATCCTCCTAGAGGATTTTCCAGTGTAATTATCTGCACAACAAACCATGTAATTGCAAGTTTGAAGTATTGTTCGTAATGTTGCAAGTGGTCCCGTGTGATTTCTTAGCAATTGTTGAACATTTGGCATTCACACTCAGCTCTGTGCTAAGTATCTGTCAAAGGATGTTGTTTCTCAGGCCTGAATTTGTGTGAAAGTCTTGACCTCCACTGTCTCATGTGATTACTGGATTGAAGGAATTCTTTACTCCTAGGGAACCGCAGCAGTTTCTTATGTTTTCTTCAGTTTTCCAAGTTTCATTTTCAGGAAGACAAACGTGAAGTGGCCATGATTTATCGGCAGTAGTTATGTTGTAACTGTGATGACCTGAAAGTGTAAGAGAATCAAGATGTATAGGGAGGTACTATAGAAACAGAGTGGTCTGCTTTTGTGACTTCCTGCAAAACTTGCTTCTCTGTTTCTAGCTAAGCTGGGACTATTTTCAAAACAAATGGCAATTGGTCCCTCAAATCAATCTCGTAAAATAATATGTTTATTTTAAATGAATATGAATAAAATAGTTGCAAGTTTGTACCAAGACTGGAATAAAGGCCAGGTTTCTAGATTGGTAGAGTTCTCCATTCTCTGAAAAATCCCTTATAGGGTATCTTGGTGCTAACATCTGCTCTCAAAAGGATTATCAATTATGTATTTTTGTAGTACTTTTTGGCTTATCACATTTAATTAAAGTGTTGTGTAAGTGCTGGATTGTGTAGAGACCATGGCATCCAATAGAAACTATGGTTTTGGTAGATTTTTTTTTCAGATTAGAAAAGAGTGTATTATTCATGAAACAACTGTATGACATTGCAGGGGTTTGAGAGGAGACACTACATCTCGTGGGAGCCTTAAGACCCAGGTTCATCCCAGCTAACTGAAGTGGCGATGTTCAACACAGTTATCCCTGGCTGCTTACAGAAGGGTGGACAGCAGCACATGGAAAGGGCTCCGCTCCTTCCAACTCACTCTGCTTCTCTTGCTGCCGCGTAGCCCAGGCAGTGACAGCAAAGGTCAGTGAAGAACTGATAGAGTAGAGGGAATTGGTGCTGGTGGTGCTGCCCAGGGCTGTGTGAGCACTGCAGCTAGTTCTCTGCTACAGAGGGTAATTTCTCTGTAAAGAGAACATAATGGTTAGTTCTGACCAAACAGGTACTTGAACTGACTGAGAAGGAGATGCAAAGACATTCCATAAGCATTAGATTTTTGTTAGAATATAAGTAAGTACTAGTACTTTATACAAGTGCCAGTACTTATACCAGAACTTCATGCAGTGCTGTTGTAACTGAACAATGGGGAATAACACCAGAAAGGCTTCAGCCTGGTTTCTGAAGTGCTTGAGTATTTTCTCTAAATTAAAAAAATGCACTCAGTCCATAAGGCATCTTTGTGATTCTATCATATGCCAAGCTGCCCAGCTATATTGAACAGAACAAAGATGTTTTCAGGCTATGACAGAGAAATGTACTTGTATAATAACCTGAAATTCATATAATCCCTGTGAGGCTTAAATTGGTTTCTCTTGTCTATGGTCTGGGCTGTAGTGCTAGCTTCTGTTTTTATGTTATGGGCATCACTGAAAAAGCCATGCTATTAATTTACCACTGTCACCAGGCATGTACAGTGCATAATAGAGAGAGGTTATTTTAGCTATTTAGGCTTCGGTACTGGGTTTGGAAATGTAGCACTTCCTTTTGTCTTCAAATCTTATGTTTGACTGTTTCATGGAGTATTATTATTCACTAGCTCATATTCAGAAACTACATATGAAAGCTTTTGTTTTATGATTAAAAATCTGCAAAGGGAAAAATATTACCTATATACAGTCAGTCTAGCTGTATGGAACATAATGGGGAGGTATATGAGATTTATCTGTAGTGTTTTGGTTCTGTATTTGAAAGTGTAGACCGAATGCTATGGTTGTGAGTAGAGAGAATAATTCAGGGCTTTGGAGCTCTTTTAAATATTTTTTTGAAGTTTTCCTAATACCAAGCAAACCTATGTACCAGATGTTGCTTTTCTACTGTAATTTTTAGCCAGTGCAGTTTTACCTCTGCTGATGACAGCAGAGATTCTTCACACTAGCAGTGAGGTCATGGAAGTTAATAGCTCTGCCATGGGGCTGGCTCAGCCGTGCACTTTATATCTCGGGGGCTGCTGCCTTGGGGCTTGCTAGCGTGGCTCAGTCGGTGCAATGTTTTCCCCGGCAAGAGGAAAGCAGCAGATGGCCTGAAATTTAATGGACCTAACATGAGGTACTTCAAGGAAGGATCTTTGCATTGTTTTGTTACATGTAAAAGAGACTGTGGCTTTCTGGAAGTTCTAAGCTTAAAAAGGTTTTTAATGCATAAAGCTTAGTTTTCACTTAATTTAAGGTTTTTGCAAGTTATTTAAAACATTGCTAAGTAATCATGTCCCAGCTGCAGACTACCCTGTTCTCTGCTTACATGAACTACAAAGCTTGGTACTTGTCTTGGTGCTACTGGTTTCCAGGCATTACCTAGGCAGGTTTGAGGTGAAATTACATGTGCTAGAAAGAAAATGAGTAAAGACTGCTCTCTGCTCTGAATTTTTCTGCCTAGTTCTTCCTGTGATTAAAAAGAAAATATTTAAAAATATGCAATCCTATCACCTAAAATTATGCAGTCCATTTTTCATCATGACTGGGACTTTAGAAACCGAAGCAATTCACAGGAGGGTAATAAGAACTCTTATATTATCTCTTCTTTTCCAGATGAGCTGGACCAGAGTAAATAGGCTGCATACAGCTCTGAAAAAACAGCTTGTTTCAAGGGATCCTTCCAGCTGCAGGCAATTATGTCATCCACACTAACGGGCTGCCATTCTGCTCCGGCCCAGCCCCTTTGTGAGAGCTGGGCAGGGTCTGTCCTGGGGGTGGCTGGACAGATTCCAATACTCTGCTACAGTGGGAGATACAGGGTGAGTGCTGTATGGAACTGGAGATGAGAACCTGGAGACGTGTATTTTATTTACAAAAGAATTGTGATTAGGAAGATTTCTCAGTAACACTGAAAAGGTTATAGGTATTATGAAAAAAGCATTTATATCCCATCCTTCAAGAACCTAAGGTGACGTTTTTTCTGCCACTATTTATGGAAGTACAACCAGATTCCAGTAGAAATACTGCTGCTGCTTTTTCTTTCCATGACTCAGAATGTGTCTCATGCAGTCATTTGTTTGAGGGCTTACAACTGATGTGTAAAGCTTGCCTATATTAAGGTCTGCAATGAAAGGCTGCTTCCACTGCTTCTGACAAATGGGCTTCATCCACTTTGTTCGCTGTGGCGTTGCTTTAGTAAACATCTGTCTGGGCATAATAAGCAATTCCTCATTTGCAGAATAATCCATGCTCTAGAGATGGAATTGAGTATTTTTCACGGGTTTAAGTTGCACCAGGGGAGGTTTAGGTTAGATATTAGGAAAAAATTTTTCACTGAAAGGGTTGTGAGGCATTGGAACAGGCTGCCCAGGGAAGTGGTTGAGTCACCATCCCTGGAGGTATTCAAAAATATGGAGATGTAGAACTTAGCGATATGGTTTAATGGTGGACTTGGTAGTGTTAGGTTATAGGTTGGACTGGGCGATCTTGGAGGTCTTTTCCAGCGTAAATGATTCTGTGATTCTGTGATTTTTGACTCTGAGGTTCCTTACTCCTTTCTTGCATCTCCTTGGAGAAAACTTGCCTGTTTGATGAACACTTTTTTTGTCATCTTCATTTTAATCATTGAAATCTCTGTCATCTAATATTTTCACTTGGCACATACACAATAATTTTAAGGTCCAAAATACTGGCAGAACTTGCATTTGTAATATCCCTTTACCATAAAGCTTCTTCATATTGCTGTATCTGTGGCTGCAGTGTTCAGATAAACTGAGTAATGAGGTAACAATGAATCTAAGTAAAAATATAATAAATTGAAATTGCATGCCGTTGATAAATAACTGCATAGTACCATGTTTAAAACCACTAGTGACTATGTTACATTCCCCTTCAAATTATGCACTTCATTTCTATTTGTGATTAATCAATAAATTAATCAATGCTCAGTTATACATTACTCAAGAGGAAAGCAACAGTACAAATTAACACTGAGCTTAGATGTGGTCAAACAGAGTTCTGAATTATTTAGAGGCAGCTGATGAATTTTAGCCACTCTCGTTGCCTAGGAGGATAACAGTCTGCATTCCTGATGATTTATAATCCCTTTGTGTTTACATTATTCTATTTTTATTTATGTAGATATATATTCTTTGTGGTCTTAGAACAGGTATCAAAATTTGAAGTGTTTAATGTCACAGAGAGAGACGATTAAGGAGTTGTCAGAGCTCCATGCTAATTTGCTGCACATACATTCTTTAACTCGCAGCCTGTCTTGCCAGCAGGGATCCTTGGAAATAAAAATCCTCTTTTGAGCACGTTTAATGGTTTGAAGAACCAACAGTATCTTGTGGCATTTCAGGCAGGCCCGCGTAATGGGAACATGCGTGGTGATGTGGCAAAGTGAGCTGAGGTTGCAGGTCCAGGGTCTCACCCACCCACGGTTCCTGCTGCTCTCCTGATGTGGACCCCGCAGCCAGCAGATGCTCTGAGTCTGGGGACAGAGGTCAGAGGAGAGTTGCTGTGGTCCCAGAGGTGGGATGGCGTGGGAGCAAAGGAGGAGCAAAGATGACTGAAGGACTGGGAGATGACGAAAGGTCTTGTCAGGAGTGGGAATAATATCTCGTGTGTGGTACTTGGCAATTCATAGAAAATAAAATAGGCAGGAAAATCTACAGCTGTGTGTGTGCAGTTGGTCCTTAATCATTGGCAGTGACTTGTCTTCAGCTGAGAAAATAAATCTGGTTAAATTATATCACCTAATAACTATACTGATTGCAACAGATTGAAGGGTTCTTTTTTCTGTTTGGAAAGAAGATAAAAACGTTCAGTTTATTTTCAACCCGAGCTGCAGGTGCATGTGGCTTGTTTGCAATTTTGCACAGGGTTATAAATATTTATTGCTGTGTGGACAAGGACTGGGCGCACAGGCTCCTCTCTGCTGCATGACCTTGCAGCCCGAGCAGCAAAACTTAACAGCTTCTGTATGGCTGGTAGTTGGAGACACAATGTGCTTACTGGCACACGGGTTACAACCTAATGAGAGGACGATGGGGTGAGCAATCCGGTCTCTGGAGTTGAGTGGAGCTTGCTTTTGCTGTGAAGCAGGCAGCCAAGTGAATTCAATGGTTGCACGCTCTGGCAGTGATGTGGTCACTGTTTTACAGACGCAGCTCCTCCCGTTGCATATCCTGTGGTCTGACACCACAGCAACCAAGCCTGCAGCAGCAGCACGGTGCGGCAGGAACACGCTCTGACATATGTCGCAGAAGATTAACAAATGGTACACAGTTTGCAAAACTGCATACAAGAAATGACCAGGAAGAAAGCAAACACCTACAAAGCCATTGCTGGGTCTCTTGGAAGACTCAAGGCAGTCCTGTTTCATGAGATCTCAGATTGGATATGGAGAGACAGGAGAGTAGCAGGGCACTATTTTATTTAATATAACCCTCAACCTGATGTCTTGGCATGTATCTTAACATCCTTTGGACAGTCTCTCTTTCTCTGGAACAGAAGCACGTGACTGGCTACCACTCTGTTTCCCATATATAAAAGGGAGGCACTTAGATATTGTGAGAGGACACCAAAGGGGTCTTGCTGACTCCAGTAATCAGGAATTTCACAGGAGATAAGTGTGCCTCTACCGTTTTTGCTTCTGCCCAAGGCTTGTCAAAGGCTGCTACAGCACCAAGTCTGAGATGAGAAAAACAGAGGGCTCCCCCTCCCCAGGTGGTATGCTTTCTCAAAGATCCTTCACACATTTGGTTTAGTGCTGATCTCATACTTTTGTTGTGATCTTTATTAGTTTTCTGAGGCTTTAGCTGCTAGCAGTGCTGTGGCCTTCCACTTAAAATGAGAACATCTAACCCTGTGTTGCAAATGGCTAAAAGAAGAGATAAACACTGCTGCTTGAGTTCTCTAGGTAGGATTTGGATATGGAGTGTCCTGATAAAGTGCTGGAGCTGTATCTTTTTGTACTGTCCTAGTTCACAGATGCTAATTTTATGTAATTCAAGTGAAAAGACATCATTTCTAATTGTTACATGAAACCTATTTGCATTGTCCTGGAACCCCAAATAGGGCAACTTTAACTAATATATCCTGCAGTTCTCAATGAATCATTTGTATTTGCAGTTTGCTGTCACATAGCCTGTTGAAAGAGCAGAATTGCAAGTAAAGCGTTGTCAGTTACAGTCTTGGCAGTGTGTTGTTATCACCCATCCAGTTTTTACTGTATAATTGAGAATTCAGCCGGTTTTGCTGAAGAAAGAGATTTTTTTGAGTTGCACTGAGATGTCATAAGTGCTTCAGATAACCACAGCTAAAAGCATCTACTGTGCTTGTACTGAAGGAAAGAAAAGCACTTTTTTTCTTTCTTTTTAGGTCAGTGGTTCCCAGAATAATAATGTATGGTTGAACACACAGCCTCATTTCCATAAGGATGATATTGCAGCTTAAATGTTTAACACTAGGGCACTGTAAACTCCAGCCTCAGCACAAGGCTGTTGCTACCAAATTAAAATAGTCCAGCAACAGCCTGTTAACACAGCAGCATGCTTATCAATAAGAAAATTCAGCCCCTCCTACCCTAATGCAAAACTGGTCAGTGCTTCTTAGAAGAAGGAAAAATCTGAATCTATGTGATATTTCACATCTGCATCCATTTTCTACCTGTAGGATGGGGTGAAGTAAATGATACCAGGTGAATAGATGCTTCCTTATGTACACCAGCTGTCTCCTACTCCCCAACATCAGTCCCTTCTGACAGACTCATCCCATTAACCCCTGAATGTGGTGGACCGCGGCTTGGTGAGCATCTCACATTCTGCCTCAGTCTCATTAGTCTGAATTTGGCAACTGAGTAAGTTTTTGGAGCAAACTGATGTCTGTTATTAAATCAGTGAAAATGCATACTTTTTTACACCTGCAATTTTTAAACTGAAACTTAGAGCAATGAAAGTTAACTGTTACCTTTGAAATTTTTACTATGCTGTTAGGACTATTAAAAATAAAAATTTTGGCATGGAGAGGAAGGAAATTAATTACATCTATCCTGAATTTTCCTTTTTGTCCTCTGTTCTTGCCTCATAATATAATAGCTGACCATCAGAGAGGTGTTCCGGTAACATCTGCAGTTGTACCTTTGTTTCCTTAATCAGGAAACGTACTGTATCCATTGATACAGTATAATCCACCTGTGTCTTTGGCAGAGCAGTACTGGAGAGCTGAGTCTGAAGCCCCTGCAACTTTACCACTTTCAGAGACGTCTGTAATTGAGCTATATGTGTATGAAGTGTTTGCAGATTCTTGATAATCCCAAAGGGATATATCTTGTATAATTTCTGAAATAATAATTCCAAATATACTGAGTTCTTATGGTCAGGCTTTCATTTTGGAAAAACCAAAAGCCTGAATTTTATCCATGTTGTAGCAATAAAAAGACGTGGCAGAAGCTGCTACAGATAGAAACAGTTTTCTGATCCTAATCTGCTGTACTGAGCCCTTTCTTTGAGGCAGGCACAGGACACAGCAGTAAGGAAACACAATTCCCACAAATTTGGTTTAAAAGATGCTTATTTTTTGTCATTGTTCCCCACAATAACTAATTCATTCACGTTAAATGGGACTCTTTCCATTACCCCCAAGAGCAACTAACAATTGAACATGCAATGAAGTCTGACCTAAAGCCACACTTCATTGTTTAACACCATCTCTGAATATCAGATGGAGCTCTTTTAACCATTTTTGCTTCATAAGCATTTGGGGATGGCAACACATCTTAAAAGAAAAGATGGAAATAGGCTTGAGAAAGTAGGAATAAATAATTTTGCTCGATGCCTTGCATGCAGAATCTGTAAGTTGATTCGTTATTTTAATAAAAAGATGAGCTGTAGTTTCTTAGAAGGCTCATAGTAGGACAGTGAGAATAGAAATGAAGTGCATCTACAGAAGTTTCCCTAACTTGTCTATTTTAATTCCATTTTCATAGGAATTTTTCATATTTATAACTACTCTGAAAAATATTGACAGGCTGACATTTAATTAAAAAGTGTGTGGCACTGCCATTATTCCATTGCATGGGGAAATTAAATGCTGATTTCACGCTGATTTAACACTGCTCTTCCAGCCTGCTCTTGTAACTGACATTTCTGCCTTTCTTCTGGGTATCCAAAGCCAGTGTCTGAACTCATCAACAGTGGCTGAACACTGGACAGTTTGGACATTCTGGAACAATGTAGGCATATTCCAACTCAGAAATAAATTAATAGAGAATGCATTAATAGTATGAGACACAGTTATAGGTCTGCACATATGGATTTATAGAAGGAGAGACAATACAATGCCTGATTTGCTAGAGCAACTTTTGATCTCATTTTTCAAGTTCTCAGGATAGATGGCATGCTGATATTGTTGCCAACAGTAACCAGTAACCTGGTAGAGCAGTATAACTTCAGATAAGATGAAATGCTGAAGAGAATTTCGTGTGCCTGAGTAAAAGGGTTTTCTTCTGATGTGGTTTTTTTTCCATTGTGCACTGTGTAAATCAGTTGTCTGTGGTTGAAATGGAGAGAAGACATTACACTGACATGTAGCTCCCACTTTGGAGCTGCAATAATTCATGTGTATATATATGAAATGTAATCTGCATGATTCATACATATCTGATGTAAGGTTGCTGGGGGGCTTAGGGATCAGTTGGGGTTTTGTATCTTTAAGGAACAATTGGTGTAACTTCCATCTCTGCATATGGATGATTTTTAAATTGATCTTTTTCCGTTCTTGTTTGTAATGAATCACACTAATAAATAATGGACTGTCCATAACATTTGCTCAAAACACAGTCCCTTAATAATCATCCTCAACAAAAGAACATCCATGTTCTTATCTTACTGATTCACCTCGTCTCGCAGTTGTGGACTTGGCTTTCCCACATAATTTGCTGGAGGTCAGGTTTGTGGGCTCTCTGGGTGAAGATAATTAATCTCATTTTATCATGGTAAGTGGTAGCACTGTGCAGCAGAATTACTTCTGTGAAGAACGATTTAAGCTTTTTTGTCTGATGTTGCAAAGCCTTTTGCAGTGTCGGTTCCTTTTGGACACAATGTATGCCACCTTGTGGACAAGGCACGTTATGTCGTAATGCTTGAGACAAACATTTAAAGATTGTGATATTTCATGTGTATGTGGGTATGTCATAAAATTGTTTAGTAGTGCAATATGTAAAATAGTACAAGTTTGTAGCTCAATTTAAACAATCCCTCTTCTGGGATGCTGATTTTGTAATTGAAGTTATTTGAGTTGGCTTGGTTTCCTTACTTTCGAGGAAGCAGAAATTCTTTGGCTTATGAATTGGAAAGGATATGAATTGTTTGCTACCACTTGTAAAATTATCCAATGTAAAATTCTTTGCTATTTTCTTCTTAATTAAGTTTAAATTAATGACGTAGAATTATGTTAATCTGGGAACAAACCAGAAATAATCCCAAGAAACATCTATCAAAGCAGCTACATGTCAATATTAATAAAAAGAAAATAGTTTTAGAAATTTCCTTGCTTCAGGAATGAAAGCAAAAATATTCTGCTTATCAGAGATACAGATGACTTTTACAAATATCTTTTATTTGAAGTTAATTTATCTGTACTTTTTATTGACCCATACTAGTTTATTTGATGCTTTCTTGGTGGAAAGCAAGTGACAACTCTTAAGTGTTCAGTAACTGGAAAGTCCTTTCCAAAAGCAATAGGGATTTGTTTTACAGAGGAGACTGTAAAACCCCGACATTTGTCAAAATATTGCTTGCTGAATGAGATTGCTTCCCTTTTCTTGCAGAGATCATAGAATCATTTAGGTTGGAAAAGACCTCCAAGATCATCAAGTCCAACCGTTAACCTAGCGCTGCCAGGTCTACCATTAAACCATGTCCCTGAGCACCACATCTACACGTCTTTTGAACAACTCCAGGGATGGTGACTCAACCACTTCCCTGGGCAGCCCATTCCAGTAATTCACAGCCCTTTCAGTGAAGAATTTTTTCCTAATATCCAGCCTAAACCTCCCCTGGCACAACTTAAGCCCATTTCCTCTTGTCTTATCAGTTGGTGCTTGGGAGAAGAGACCGATCCCCACCTCGCTACAGCCTCCTTTAAGGTAATTGTGAAGAGTGATAAGGTCTCCCCAAGCCTCCTTTTCCCCAGACTAAACAACCCCAGCTCCCTCAGTTGCTCCTTGTAAGACTTCTTCTCTAGACCCTTCACCAGCTTCGTCGTAGATCACTGAGATCAACAAATTATGTCCTGTAAAAGTCCTTTAGCAGAGCTAGCTTGCTGCCTGTTTTTTTCTAAAATTTAAAATAAGGTGAATTTAAGATGACTATTTTCAAAAACAAGCATGTAAAAAGCTAAAACATAGATGGCTACGAAGGTGAAGTTTTTGCTGTTAACTTGAAAGTAGGATTCTAATAGGAAAAAGCCTCAAATAAGATGATCTACATGCAAATGTAATTCAGAGTCAATTGGAAGCAATTTTGTTCTTTTCTTTTTTTAAAAAAAAAGACATTTAAATTTGATTTCATGAATGAAAATTGCTGGACAAATAAAGTTGTGTCAATCAAATTCTCATTAAAGAAGCTTTAAAGGTCGTTGTGCTGATAGTTCTGTGTGGTCTGCAGGTAAGCAGAGTCATTTCTACTGCACAGTAGTTGTTCTCATTATTTGGTCATGCAGAGATACTGGAAAGATGGCTGATTAATAAGTTTTCCAACTGTTCATCTATAACAGAATTAGTGCTACAGAGATAGAAGCAGCTTCTGCTAGTAGATTGTTGCCCAGTATTGCCAGGTACATCTGAAGTACTGAAAGCTATCAAGCAAGTGGCAAAGCAGCTGGCCCAGATGGCACTTCTGTTGAGATATATGAATGTGGGGAGCCTAAGCTGATAAGAAAACTCATGACTTACTAAACAAACATGTAGAACCAAAAACTAGTGCTGCAAGAATTGAAGATACTAACATTGCCCATCTGGATTACAAGAAATGAGGTTACTGTATGATAATTATAAGGGTCTGTTCTTGCTGACCAATGCTGAAAAGTTCTTTATGAGCTGGACTGAACTGAGTCATGAGTTTGCAGAGAAACAGTTTATTTTTACTTACTGTAGATTCTGTTCTGGTTGTGGCACAGATTACGTGATTTTGCTGAAGTGCAAAATCAGGAGAAGCTTTAGATAGAATCACAGGATGGCTGAGGTTGGAAGGCACCTCCGGAGGTCAGCTGCTCCAACCCCTGCTCCGCCAGGGCCACCCAGAGCTGCTGCCCAGGCCCGTGGCTGGGCGGCTTTTGAAGATCTCCAAGGAGGAGACTCCACGGCCTCTGTGGGCAACCTGTGCCAGGGCTCTGACACCCGC
>VXAA01005179.1:185417-199321 GCA_013399115.1 Anseranas semipalmata
CTCCCCCCCCCCCCCCAAATGCAGGCTGTGCTTCACCCTGTACTTTGAGACCTGCTTAGGTAGTGTCTTTCAAATTGGGGTGCACAACTTGGAATAAGCTTGGGGAAAGGGGATATGGGAAGGGGATCATATCCAGGCGACGGCAGTTGGGATGGGGATAGAGCAGCAGGAGTCCCGAGTCTGGCAGGAGTTTGTGAGATGAGCCATGAGATGAGGACGGCAATGGTAGGGAGACTGTGGCTTAGCTCTCATGTTCCTGGCAACCATGTGCATCTTCTGTCTTGTGGTGTCAGAGGTGTCTGCTCGCTTCCTCAGCTGAAGCCCCACATGACGCTATTTTACAGTCCCATTTCTCCTGCCAGCTCCTCTGTTGCGTTCCCAGCGGGTGGTGCCCAGCACTGTCTCTTCATCCTGGGTGGAAGCTCATGTGTTCCTGCTTGAGATCTGCTGTCTTGCACCAAAACATGAAGGATCAAATCTACATACGTCTTGTTTATTTTGATCTAACAATCTATCATTAATGGAAGTCCTTCCCAACCTGCTAAGAAATCTAATAAAATAGTAACTTCTGATGCTCTTCTAAAAAAATTCTTAATGCTTTCTGAATGGTATTGCCACCTTGTTGTTCATTTGGATAGCCAGAATACAGGCTTACTTTATTTTCTTGTTGTTACCCTTATTGCATAACATCTTTGCTAGCGTTGTTCATCTTAGTAAAAATTCTGCAGAAAGCAAACTGATGTCATGTGTTCAGATAAATTTGCATTCAGCAACATTCCTTACAGTGGAAGATGATAAATAAGCTATTTACTTTTTTTCCCAAGTCATCCTAATAAATGCTTGTAGCAGAAACATCTCTCCTCTTGCTCAGAGCGCATATGTATTGATTCTGAGTTTTGGAATGGCATTCTGTGAAAGTAAAAACAGATGGTCTGAGATGTCGGGTCTGATTTCATGATCTGCTTACATCCATTCACTTGAGTATTGTTGCCATCTCCCCTTATATCAGTTCCTAGCATAATGCTAGCGGTACGACTGAATACGCGCTCCATAGTGGTAGGCCGCCACAGTGGCAAGTTGGATTTTATTTATTTTTTTGGTAGAAATCTTACATTGATTTAGGACATATATTTGCCATTACACTGTTCTAAGGATATGCGTGTCTTTTGATTAAAAACAATAAAGTTTTAAATCCATACCAAACCATGGAAATTGAAACTTTCATGTAGCTAACAAAATTTCTCTTTCATAAAGATTTCTTACAACAGGCATGTAAGTTCCAGTCACAATGTATTTTTTTGTAGTAAGACTGAATTTCAGGGGAGCCTATTTAGAAACAAGCGGAGCATTTTGAGTCTGTACCTGAGTGGCTAAGGAAGCTTTCAGATGAAGAAAATTTTCCTGTAAGGTAGTAAGTATATTTGCTGTCCCATTCTTAGTTGAGCGGTACTTCCTGTCACACTGCCAGTCGATGCCAGGCTCAGGTTTGGCTGGGCGAGGAGATGGCACTACGGTCTCTCCCAGTGTCTGCAGGGTACCAGGAGCAACACTTCGGCACATAAGTTTCTGCTCGTGTGGTGTGTTCGTAGGAACGTGCAGACTCCCCCCCAGATAAGGGGCAGAAAGATCGTCTGCCCACGGTTATCCTTGAGGTGCTCTTGCTGTTACCTGTGCGCTGCTGTGGAAGCCATTTCTAGTGGACGTCTGTGCATGTCAGGAAACAAGCTGGGATTAAAACCGTCATTGCCTGCTGATTCATTGTAATTGTTGGTTGAGGCATGAATGATTTATCTTTCTACTTTCGACTGGTTTTCCCCTCCTGTTTTTTGTTTTTTTTTTTCCTGTTTGTCCTTGGGTGAAAGGTCTTTTTCCACATTCTTAGTATACGTACACATTTGCATCCTGTCTTCAGAAAAAGGCTGCAGTTTTAAACTACGTAATCTTAACAAACTGATCTGGGCAGTATCCATAATTCTCATGAGATGGGGGATGCATCCTCTGGTGAAAAAATGGTACTAAATATGTGTTCAGTCCTGGGTGAGGAAAGGAGTAGTTGTTATCACTAGGTGAAAGGCCTGAGCCAGACTCTGGCCCTGACTGATCCGCATCATGAAGGGCGTGTGAAGAGGGAAGGGGAAGATGACTGCAGCTCTGTCTACTTGTCTGTATTTTGGAGCATGACACAAATAATGTTTCCTAGATGTTCTTACAGTAAATCCTTCCCTTGGGAGAAAGGGAATCTTGAATCCATTTCCCTTCCTAAGAAAAGACAATGGCATAAGTTAATGCGTGAATGTGTATGACCTGGCAGATGGCACAGGAAAAGATAATCACAGGGCAACCTGTTATTGTTTTCGGCATGTTAAGCAACACCTGTGTAGTTTCTGGACTGTGATAAACATACATTCTTTCTTATTTTCCCTGTATTGCCTGTATTCATTTTGATGAAGAAGGTCAGAGTAAGTCTTCTACACTAGGTTTACAATTTGACATTTGAATTGGCATTCTGCAGAAACTACCCAATTTCTTACAAACCTGTGTGGTGGGATGATGTACTCAGGAACACTCTGCAGCCATTTAATTAAAATGTAAGCTGTCACCTATATAGGTTGTTTGTTTGTTTAATTACATAAACATTACCAGGACGTTCTTTTGTCTGATGAGATGTAACACAGCCGAAACCTTCTGCAATGTGTAAGCTGTCTCTGAGCATACTTTTAGTTCCAAGTCAAAGATTTATCTTGGGTGATTTTAGTCTGATACAAACCCTGGAGTGTGTGATAAAAGGTTTTATAATGAAGCCTTGGCTAATAAATTCTTCATATAAGATACCTTGGAAGTTTTGATTTACTTAGTTCACTTTCTCAAATAGCAAGATAAAAGGAAAGTTTAGCCAGGTGTTGTGCTTTGTCAGATACAGCGCTTGCTGTATTAGAACGGACAGTTCTGGTTAGGGAGTGAATGCAGACCGTGCTTCTAGTTTCAGATTGCTGCATGGGCTTATAGTTCAGGAATTAACTTGGGGGAGAAGGGGAGCATTTGAATTAACTGAAATCTGATTTTGCAAAACGCAAAACTGCAAAAATTGCTGCATACCACTGAGTTTTGTTAAGTGTTCAGCAGTTCTAAATGGCTTCCATTCCCCCAAATTTATGTTGCTTTAGTGCAGTTATGAAAGTGACAGAGAGCTGTGCTGCACTCTGCATTGGGCAGGAGGATATCCATGCATCCTTCTGCTGGCAGACTTGCTTGTCTTCCTGGTCTCCAGCTAGCATCAGTAACTAATCTAATGAGCTGGTTTCACTTGAATAGAGTGATTTGTGAACGCTGTAGCTTTTTCCACGCTCTTTCCTCCATTTATGCCAATGTTGGTCTGTATGTGGAGCAACAAACCTCTGCAGACAGTAATGAACTGGAAGGGTGCTTTGGCCCATGCAGATGTTGTTCTGCCTCAGTATTTGCTTATGAAGGAAATGATTTGGGCTGGGAAAAGAGTGAGCAGGTAAAAGTATTTGTGATTCTTTCTCTTGAGAGAATGAACAAAAAGAAAAATCTGGAGGAGGGAGCTGGTGCTTTTGCTATTTAATAATTTTTCTCTGGAGTCTAGTGACTCATCTGCCCAAAGTTAGTGCAGCTGGGCACAGTGAGTCAATGTCCACCTTACTGTGCAATTGGAATACAAGAGTCTTTTATGAAAAGCAGAAGAATGAAGTGGGACAAGTAGCTGAAACCACTGGTCTTTGTCTTACCGCATGCATTTCTAAAGACTGGAAGCAGAACAGTAGTGAGAGTCAGGGAACAGAAGCAAGAAGTGCTCAGTTCTTCTCTGTGCTGGGGGGCATTTGGATCTGAAACTTCTAGATGTAAATGGAAACTCTTGTGTAAAAGACCCAGTCTTGCATTTAGTGTGCTTGTTGGTCATTCAGTGTTTCCTTATCCTGGCTTGAGATAGCCTACTGGTTTGCATATACGCAACTTGCAGATAACTTTTTGGTACATTTGACTTCTCTGTTATCTGTCTTATCCTTTGTCTTTTCTTACAGTCGAGTCACCAGTCTTCCCTTTTGAATTATTTGGGAACAGCGTTTGAGAGTCTGCTTTAAGAAGACGAAGCTCGTGGGCTCCGTTTCTGCCTCTGCCATCAGCTTGCTTTTGCGCCTGTTTATTTCAGTCATGTAAGTTCAGTTTATATTTGAATTGGTAAATTGCTGCTATTTCGTAGGATCACAAAATATCTGGAGTTGGAAGGAACCCATGCAGATCATGGAGTCCAGCTCCTGATTGTCTGAGCTTCCCCAGACACAGCTTTAAGCCATTCCCTGGTGTCCTATCGGCTGTAACCAGAGAGAAGAGATCAGCATCTCCTCATCCCTCTCCACATTCAGGCATTATGCATTAGTTGCTCTTCCCAGACAACTCTTTATCAGTCGTATTTTATATAAGAATGTATCTGTAAAACATATCATGATTAAATGTAATCATGATTAAATGCTGCTCTGTACCTGTTTGCAGTGAGCAAAATGCAAATGGAAACTGTGGAAAGTCTATTAGTGCCTTTATGAGGTTGCACAGAGTGGTATAACATACATTACTCACTCAGGCTGTAAGTTTTGCCTGAGCTAAAACAAAATGCTGAAAATCCTTTCTTGAATGTCCCTCTGGTCTTTGTTTTCATTACTATCTTATCTTTAGGTTAATGCCTATTACTGTATCAACTTACTGTAGTTATTATCTTACCTGAAACTCGGATAATACCGATACTCGGCAACTTTTTATAGTGCTGGTTGGTTTTATTTTTCTAGGGGGAGCTGGTTTTCAGTTAATTCTAGACCCAGTCTTGCAATGAGCTGTGTGGGTAGGGGCTGGTTTACGAGCAGTTTGTTCAGGATTGGGCCTTAGCTTCAGAAGAAGTAGCGTTTTACTTTGGAAACGGCATACGTAAAAGTATGTGTTTAAAATCAGTGTTGCATTTATTTTCAAAAGGTAGTGCTGAAATAATGGAAAATACAGGTGCAAGGGATGTGAAGAGGTTCTCTAATCACTTGATGCTGAATGACAAATACATAAATAACTTTCAGGAGGGAAGGCTCTGCAACTCCTTGGCCAGTTTATCCAGTGCTTAAATAGTCTTAGTATTAGACCTAAGGAAGGTCTGTTATTATTTTGAAGTTTTTCTTAAAGTTTTCCTTGAAGTTGAGTAAAAGAGGAGTTTGTTCAGTGCTTCTTCACTGCTAGCTATCTGTTGTCATTATTCTCTCTGTCTCTTGAAACTAAGGAACTTCAGTTTATTTGGCTTTTTCTCAGAAGTCCTCTTTTTCTAGCCTGATTGTTCTTGATGTTTTCCTTTGCAATCTGTTCACCTGTTTGTTTCTTAGTTTCTTTGTTTCTTCTGCTCCCATGGGGGCTTTTGCAGAGCAGCCTACCTTTTTCAGCTGTCATACAGATACTCTGCTTACACATCCCTGCGTGATGTTTGGCATTTTCACCACACTGTCAGCTTCCATTCAGATTCTGATCTGGTAGATCTGCTGGGTATTTGTCTGCAGTCTAGCTGCCCAAGTGATCAGTTCTTCTGACTGAAGAATGTGATATATTTACTGGGTCCTGGGCATAAAAAAGTGCATTTTAAACAGCATAAAAAGCCAGTTTTTAGGAAAAAAGGGGTTAATCGGGCATTTCTTTCTTAGCTCACTAATAGCAAGACTCCATGTGCTAATTTCCAAGTCCAGAATGTTTTGACTTTAGGGTTTCACACTTTGAGACATTCGTGTGAGAAGATACTCTTTCAAAATATGCAGTGGAGAAGCTTCATGATCTTTTTCTTTTGGTCCTTATATAAGTGGATCTCTATGCAAAATAGCTGAATTCTTTCCTGGGATGAATCTTGCTGATGCAATTGGTTGTTAAACTGGTGTTTTTAAGCATGTCATTCTTTGGAAACACCAAAAAAATTTTGAACCTCACCTGCACGCATAAAGAGAATGGAATGAGGTAATCTGGAAGAAGGTGGTTGTAGATACGTAGTTTCACAACAGTTCTCTCTACTTTGGAATCTAGGTTCTCTGATAAGTAATCACTGTAGCTTAAAAGTAAAAGGGTTATTTGGGCCGCTCTGTCGGGAAACTGTTGTGCAATAGGTTATTGCATAACAGCTTTAGGTTGGTTGTCCCCTGGCTGTCGTTCCTCCACAGTCTGCTGTGACTGTGTATTGATTTCTGTGTGAAAGAAATTGCGGTTTTCCTTTTTCTCAGAAATTAAGTTCCCCAAAGGCAATTTAACTACTTACGGATTAGCCAGGTTTTATGTTGAGATTTTTTTTTTCCCCCTCTTGTCTGCTAGGCCACAAAGCAAGAAAGATCTTCATGGAAAATGTCACTTTCTTTAAGGATCCTTCACTTTTATTTTCCTTGTTCATCTCTGTAGTGACTTCATATTGGCAGCCAATTTACAGCATACTTCCTGGATTGTAAAAACCCACAGTGCAGCTTATGAGGGAATGATTGTTCACTGATTTGGCCTTGTGAGTTTAACCAGGTCTGAACTTAAGTCTTTAATGCTCAGCTTTGAATCAGCTTGTGTCTGTGATTAACCATGTTCCTCTTTGGTTTGTTTTTCAAATGAGATGTCATTTTTATGTAACACAGAAAAGGAAGTTGGGCTGTGAACCTTGCAAATAACTTGTTAGTCATGTGCTTCAGAAAATTAGCTAACTTATGTATGTTTAGATCCTGTGTATACTGTGCAATGTAGCAATGCAGTGATGTCCCTAGTGGGGAGAATTGTGCTTAGAATGCATGGTGTCTCACACCACAAGACGCTGCATATATATCCAGCAAGCTGCTTTTCTTTTTATTTATTTATTGGAAACATTTGTCATTAATTTTTAGTTGGCTATCAATCCATTTAATTCTGTTCAATAAAGTATTCCTTTTAACTGCTGCTTCAGCTCTTCAGTATAGGAATATTTTTATCAAAACTTAGCAACAGGATTCATAGTATGGAAGAGAGAAAGCAACAAGCTTTGAAAGTAATGCTATATTGTTGTGAGTATTTTTATTTTTTAACATACTTTTTTTGCTCATCAGTGCAATGTCTCTTACTCATTTTGTTCATACTAGTGCTGTGGTAAATTATTGCTTCTATACTACTATAAGAATATGGAATGAATATATCAAACACAGGTTCCCCACCCAATATTGTACTGAGTAGAAAGACTTGCATGTATACAGAGGGATGGAATGTGCAACAGAAGAGAATGGAGCGTGGTTCTAATTGATCTGTCTGATGGTCCTTAGGAGGAAGAGAAAATGGGAGATGCTTAATCAGTGTTGATGCCATCAGAGATTGTTCAACAAACAAGTTGGTGGGCAGAGTGTAGGAAGTGTGTAGGCAGCGAGAAAGAAAGGAAGTCTACACTGAAATCAGTCACTTATTTCCACTTTGGGAAAAGGCAATGGTTTGCTTTCTTATATTCTGTAATAAAGTAATACAATAATAATTGGTAGAGGAAAGTCACATTAGCAAATACGTTGAAACCTTCGTAAGCAGCAAAAACGACAAACTTTAGACTTATTTGAGAATTATAAAAGCTTTGAATTGTGTTGGATGTACTTAGTTGTTTGGGGGTTTCTTCTTCCTTCAATACAAATACTTCTTTATTTCATATCACAGCAAAGATCAATATTTTGTTTTAAATATTTGAGCTTTACTACAAGCCAGGCTCGTATTAGTTAGCAAGCACCATGTGGCACATCATACTTCTTGCTTTTGGAGGAGAGTGGGGACATCTGACGTGCAGTTCTTGGAGAACTGGGAGAAACTGCCAGATAGCTTAGTATACCAATAAAGATGCATGATATCCCTGTTTTAGCATTTTTAAATTGTGAAGGAAGGATTGGTGGTGGGAAAATGTGTAAAAGCTACCCATTGAAAAATAAGAGAGAAGAAAGCAACAACAACAAAATCAAGATCAACTTTTGACACTATCAGAAACACAAAACAGTCAATATATTTTGTGCTGTGAAATGTACGTTTTGATCTAGTTAACTTCCTGCTTTGTGTCTGAATAAAGCTTAATTAGTTGCCACTTCCCCTAAATAAAGTCTTCTGTTATGATTTTTCTCTCCATTATGTTTTAGATACAATGTCTGCCCCTAGTGGCATCCCTGCCCCATCTGCACCACCTTCTTATGAGGAGACAACAGGAATCAACGTGAACTATCCTCACCCCTATCCTGTCCCAGAACCTGGCCAGAAACCAGATGGGAAGGGGATGAACCCTCCCCCATACATAGGACAGCCTCTACCAGCAAATAACCCTGGTAAACCTGAAACTTTACTGTACCTCATGTTAAGGAGGTGTCAAGTGGCTGTAATAGGTGCTGTGCAGAAACTTAAAGATCATGGTTCAAAGGTGTTCCCTACCTGCCCAGAAGTGTTTTTGAAGGGAATAAGGTCTATCCAGTCTTGTGATGCCTACGGAGTGCACTGATATCAATAACATAATTCGCCTTTCTGCAGTTTTTAATGCAGAGTTGTTCTTAGACAATGTGTTTTGCAATAGGAAATGCCACGTTGATTTCTCTTTGTCATTGTGTATTTCGTTGCTCTGAACCTCAAGTATTTCAGAGTAATAGCTGGTTCTAGCTAAGAGGAAGTTGATTAACTATCTTTTCTTCCTTGTTTACCCATTGAATAAACAGAATATTTCTTTTCTCAGTTACAGTTCAGACAGTGTATGTGCAGCAACCAGTAGTGGTATTTTATGACCGCCCAGTTCAAATGTGTTGCCCTTCCTGTAACCAGATGATTGTCACACGTCTCTCGTATGAGTCAGGAGCATTGACTTGGCTGTCATGTGGTGGCCTCTGCCTGCTGGGGTAGGTTGATTCACATTTGCACTTTATTTTTCTTCTCTTAAGTGACCTTTGATAGCTCTAAGGAGTAATAAAGATCTTGTAGTTGCTCAGATGTGTCGCTTTCTCATTGTGTCTCAAACCTGACCCTTGATGCTTTGAATAGCCTGCATTGGCTGTAAGTCCCACATGACCTTGAAGGAGGTCTACAACACCAGTGGTGGACTCTATAGGCATGTGCATTCTTCCTAAAGCTTCGTGGCACCAGTTTTATGGATAGCTTTTGTATGAAATATATTTAACCTTTTTGTGTATGTAACGTACTGTTTTACCACTTTTTTCTTTTCTTTGCAGGTGCATAGCTGGCTGCTGTTTAATTCCCTTTTGCATTGACGCCCTAAAAGATGTGGATCACTTCTGTCCAAACTGCAATGCTAATATTGGTTCTTACAAGCGTTTATAGGCAGTGTTTAAACATTGATAATTGATTGATTGAAGTTGGTTAGCAGCTCTGTAATCCGTTTCTGAAGCTTTGTGGAGGCTTCATGGTTGTTTCTGTACATCCTGTCACCGGAAACCTATCAAAAATAATGTTTATTGCTAGATTGTTTGAATAAGAATTTGCTAAGATTAAAGGATTCTGACTTAGGTCTGTAGAAAGTATATGTAATCTTTATGGGCCACTCAGTCCAGCACCAGTTAATAGCAACTAAGTCTTGTTCCTTTCTGCTTTACGCAAAACAGATTGGTGATGTTGGTCCAGTTAATCTTATCTCAGTCATGTTGCATGCTGGTGTGCTTGCTTAGAGCCTCAGCACAGACTAAAAGGGGAATGTCTGTGGAGAACCATATAGTGTCATGCTTGGTGTTGATACTTTTGCAGCAGCCTCCCTGTTTACAAACTGGCAGGGAGTTGCTTGCCTACGACAGAGGTGCCCCTCTGACAAAAGAAGCGATTTGATCCCTGATGTTATCAGTTGGGCACAGTTATGAGCACTAAAATTCACTTTAAAACTTTCTCCATGAAAGACAACCAAACCTAAAGGCTTCTTCCCTTTTGGAAGCTGCATTACCAAATGGACAACTCAGGTTATTGTGCATCAGTGGTGATTTTATCTAGTACCTGAATTTCCTTTCCAGTTTCAAGTCTAGTCCTATCTCTACTTTGCAGTAAAGATGCTTATACAGGAATTTTTTATAGATATTTTTTCAGATTTTTTTTTTCTTTTTTACTGCTGATTTATTAGTCTGTGAGGTGTTCTCTTCTCTCCACCTCAGTGGAAATGTCAACAGATCCTTGGTTGTAATATTGGAAGACTTCCTTACACATTTACATGAGTTGACTGATGGATCATAAACAGACCTCAGCCTTATCTTAAGGCTTGAATTACACCTGCAAAACACAGATAGAAACAGGACCTGTGTATTTAATTGTTGATTTGTTTGTTAGTTGCAGTTTCTTCATTGAGAAGGTAGCATGTTTGTTAAGGAGTTTCTCTGATGATTATCTGATTTTTACTCTGATTTTTCCAAATGAAAGATGAGTTCTGTTCTCAGAAACCTAAGCTGGATATGCTTAGTTAAGATGGTGATCACAAAAGAATTAGGGAGTGACACTCTGAAGGTTGAATTATTTTAAACAGCAGACATGGTTCAAGTAACATCTCGGTGCATTTGAGTGATACCTGTCTAGAAAAGGCAGACAAGTGTTTAAACAAGGCTATGATGCTAACACCGTACTAATCTCTGTAAAAGTATAAAGCTAAAATAAATACAAATAAAAAAAATACTGCACTTATTGTTCTTGCCAGATGTGCCTTCTATACATATTTGGTGTAAGTTAACTTTTCAAAAGTCTTTGAACACTTCACATTTGAAATCTACGAGTTTTGTGGATCACAAGTGCAATGTCTAGGCCTAATTAATTAGTCTTTATAAATTGCTGCTGCTTCTGGGTCAGTTTGCAAGTGGTTTTAAGAGCTTCCTTGTGCATTTGGAAAAGGCTTCTGATCAGATGTCTCTTAGTATTTACATTGGTAGCTACTATCTGGCAAGGGAATGATGGAGAGAAAAGGTGGTAGTTTTGTAGCTTTGCTTTGGGTATGCAGTTCTAGCTCATGGTGTCTATCTGCTGCACCACCACAGTAATGCTTTTGATGTTCTTTAAGGACCTGGGTGATGTTCCATTGAATTTTCTGTTCAGATGACACAGTCACTGGTCCTTGCTTAAGCAAGTCACATGCATTACTGTAAAACAGTTGTTTTTTTTTTTTTTCCCCCTGGATTTCACAAAAAATGTACTTCTTGTCAGTTTATCATCAGAGTAAGACAGGAAGAAGCAATGAAGCATGTATTCCCTTAGCTCTCCCTTTTTCTACGAAGTGCTGGTTGGAAAATCTGAGGTGGTAGCACCGTGATGCAGAACACTGACCAAAAAAGAAAAAAAAAATTATGTGGGTTTTCTGTTGGTTTTATGGGCATAGTCAATTGCATCTCTTTAAATTGTTCTTATGGATTGAGAATAAGACATGTAATGTTGGCAGCTACTCTATGTAATTAAGCATTCTGCAAAACTTTCTGCAGCCCCCTCTATACTTAAATTTCCTTAAATAGAAAGCCTGTGTTTGTTCTGTTGTGTATGGATTTATCTACAGAATGTGCCAAAGTGACTTGCTTTGTTAAGCTAATTTTAGACAGAGAAATGCAGGATATAACTTGCTGTGTGTGTAAAATGCTTTGTTTGATTATGTTGAAGTTACTGTTTGTTTTTAAAACTGGTTGTATTTAAAATAAAAGCCTTCTTTTGTATCTAGTGCTTGTAATCGGAAAATTATAACACTTGGAATGTTTCCAAACATATGAATGTTAAAATAGCATCAAGAAATGTAACTATAGGGTGAAATTTTTCAGTCTCTCTCTTCGAGTCAAGTCTCTGTGAAATGGCGTTCTCTGGCGTACAGATAAACTGCTTACACACAGAGCCGTGTTTGAAAATGTTAAAATATCTTGGTGCCTACTGAAGTAGGTGTTTTCTCTTTTAATAAAACTTCCTGAAGTACTTCCTAAACTGTCTTTGAATACTGCTTCCTACAGCAAGCACGAGACACTTGCATGGTGAAAATGGGCAAGAAAACAAAGGGTATCTACTGCAACGGGTGATTTACTGTTGCCTCAGTAATACGTTATGAACGTGCCTATTACTTAAGTGACATGAGAGGTCAGGAGCCTGTGCTGTTGAGGTGATTGTGGTGTTGTGGCCCCCTCTTGCTCTCTGGGACCTATCTGTGCTCTACCACGTGCTGCCTGCTTTCTGGTATTTTCATCTGGATCCCTTGTGTTGGGATGGGACTGCGTGGCCTCTCCAACCGAGACATGGTGAGCAGAGAGGGTGGGCAGGGTACGTGCATGATGGTTGCTCTTGGTGATCATGAAGGTCTTTTCCAACCTAGATGATTCCGTGCCCTGGCCAGCAGCGTGCTTTCTGCCTGGGTGAGTGCTTGAAGTGGTGTGTGCATTAGGTCAATAGGCAGCCTGGAGAAAGGGGAAAGGAGATGTTGCACAGGAAGGTTCTGGTCCTTGGGACCTCTTTGGAAGAGGTCCCAGCTGTGACTCCCAAAGGACACTTACGCATACTAATTTTTAGTCTTGATAAATTGTTATTGACAGCAAAAAGAATGGTGCAAGTGATATAAAAATTAATGACCTGTTTATGCCTCAAATTTCTCTGATGATTGACAGAGTGATAATGTTATTTTGCTGCAACTCAGGTCCTTTAAATATTTTTTTTCAGTTAAAATTCTTTTGGGTAAAACTTTCACTTGCAATACAACTAACTAATCCCATATACATGTGGGTATACTTACATACCAGTGACCTTCAGAGAGAAGATAGTTACCAAATATCCTTATATTCAGTGGGAAGGAATCCCTATTAATCATGCAAGGTTTATCCCTTTCTTTTATTCTTTTGTATGTCTGAAGCGATGCATTCTTTTTTTATGTATGTATATTTATTTTCTGAGATTCAGAAGATACAGGAACATGAGGTTGATACCTCCCACATATGTTCTAATGCATTTTTATGAACAAATTAACCAAAATGTAGCTTAATAAGCATTTTGAGTTGTGAACAGTTTTCCCTCTGCTGATAGATCCAGAAGTGTCATGCTGACCTGATGTGCTCATGCCACTTCCACAAATGAGTAAGGAAGGAGCAGAGCCACCTGAAACCCTCCAGCCTCACATGACAAATTCAGATGAAGCTTTCCTCAACCCCCACTTCCTTAGCTTTCCAGGATGACATTGCTCTCTGTTCCACTCTGACAGTGTTATTTCCATTAGACTTCTGTTTTTAATCAGCAGATCTTGCACAGTGCTCAGACTTAGCTATTTCTGATGATGCATGAGCCAGAAAGAAACATCTTATCATGCAAAGGGATTTAAAAAAAAAAAAAAAAAGCTGTTAAAACAACTAAACACTAGCTGATAGCCTTACAACAGGGTGTTGTTAAGCAAAAGCAGTGGTTTCAAAAAGCTGCTATTTATTGCAGTGTTTTGGAAAACACTTCTTACCCTCTAACCAGAAGACTTTTTTGAAAAAATGAGTTAATGTGTGTGCTCAAAACCAGTTAATTATTCTTCACAACTGAACGACAGAAGGTGAGTAATAAAACACACACTATCATCCTAGGAATAAACAACTTAAGAAGTGCAAGTACCATGACAGAGGTGTCAACTATTCAAGTGTATAGTTCTCCTATTTCATAGCAAATTCACCTTTGCATCCCTATTTTCTTTTATAAAATCCTGCAATGTGATACAAATTGATTATCTTCAGGATGACTTTTTTTTTTTGTGAAGTGTACCCTCTTATATGATGTGCCAGATGTTGCAAAATTTGGTTCTACACTTGATTCATAAGTGATTTGTTTTCTCAGGCTAGGTCACCGAACCATACATGGTGAAACCTGCTGCTTTCAAAGGAGATGCTTCTTATACCATTCTAAACTGTGTTTTGTTTTGTTTTTTTTTTTTTCCTCCTTTTGATTTT
>VXAA01005179.1:199727-308024 GCA_013399115.1 Anseranas semipalmata
AGGCTTCAGTGAGCTCTAGAGGGTATTAACAGGGGGTATGACAGGCAATGCTATAGGATTTAAAACCGTGGTGTAAGCCATCTATCTGAACATGACAACAGGGATTTCACAAAAGCATTGGAAAAAAAATAACAAATAAAAACAAAAGTAGTTTTCATCTCTTGCTTTTCCAGAGAATATCACAGCCCAAAGACTGAAGTGTTATCTGTAAATCTCGGGTAATTTCTTCTATGGTGGAATAACATCAATAGGAAAGGGTGAGTGCCTGTGCCGTATAGCAGCCACCCATCCCTGCTTCAGGGGCAGCTGCCGGAGCTGCAGGAGCCCAGGGCTGGGCTGTTGGGACAGGGCTGTGGCTTTGTCAGGCCAAGGCCCGCGAGCTTCCGCGTGCAGCTTGCCTGTCAGTGGTGGAGGGCTTGGGGGGAGCTGAGAGAATTGCAGTGAAGCTGCTGCAGTGGTGGCATCCAGGGCCTTCCTGCTCCCCGGTAACATCAGCCACATCTTTCTCAATCCAGCCTACCAGGAGCTGGGGCTGTACGTCGCAGGTTGCCTGTGCTTGGTGATGGGCGATGGTCTCAGTTTTGTTTGGAGCAACGCTGCCCACACTGCTCCACCGCAACCAGGAAGTGTTTTCTACTGTCACACTTGTGAGGGAGGAAGGCAAAACCCACCGTGCTGGGTTTGTGGTCCAGGCAGTCCTAGCACTCATACCTTGTTACGTTTTCTTGTAGAGAAGGGGCAGAGACATTGCTGAGGGGGTGACTTGGCAGCTGGTTGATGTTCCTGAATTGTACAAAAGTGATGTTAGGCCCGTACTTCGTAAGTTACTTCTCTACATAATAGTGCTGAAGTAATTTTCACTCTGAGATAAAAATATATAGACAAACTGCTTTGCGTTCATTTTTGCATAGGAAAAAAAAAAAGGTGAAAAACCTCAAACAACAGTTGACACTCAACAGGCTACAAGCAGGTGGGCAAGATCACACCCGATTTTTGCAAAGCCAAGTTTCAGCTTTTGGGGGCCCTTCTGGCACTTGGTTCTGTCTCTGCTGCCTGCGGCAGGGGCAGGGGCGCTCCCTGAGGGGCAGCAGGGCTGCAGGGTGCTGTGGAACCTGGGCCTGGCTGGGCGCAGCCTCCCTGCCCTCACGGCGCTGCTGGGTCGGGGCGTGGAGCGGGCTTGGGATGGTTGGTTGAGGGGGGAGAATGGGGTGAGGCGACCACTGCCGCCATGTTGCGGTTGGCCCGTTAATTGCTTAATTTGGTTAATGCTCTAAAAATTTACCTGTCTGAAAGCGCTCCTCAGTTTTGAGGCTTCCCCCTCCCCCAGGGAAATTATGTGTTCTGAATAAATTGGTGACGAACCCAACCACCGCCATCCCAGGACGGTGCCCGCTGCCCCCCAGCCTCGTGCAGCTGCCCTGGCTGCAGCAAGGGCGCTGCAGGTCACTGTTCACAACTTCTTGGTAAGAACCAGAAGTAATAAAATCTATCGTGATGTCAGAGGATTATAAAAACACATCAGTGGGACCTGGAACGCCTGTGTGCAGTCAGCCCAGGTAGGCCGCCTCAGCACCCTGCCCTCCTCGCACCCTGAGGGAGCCACGGCTGCCATGGCGGGAGGCAGCACCTGCAGCTGTTCGCACCAGGCTTTGGGGGCCAGGCCTGAGGGCGATTTACTCCTGATTCTGGCCATTAGGGGTTAATATGAATGCTATAATGGTCATATTAATTTAAAAACCCTCACAGGGCCTTTAACAAAGCAGACTTTGCCAATTTGTTAAACCTCAGATTTTGTTGGCGATACTAGCATAGAGTTTTCAGTTCATGGATGTCTTTACTCTGTTGTGTGCTAGATGGTGTTTTTGATTAAATCTGTTTTGCAAACTTGAGTGCATTAAATGGATGAACAATTTTTGTAGACTTACTGCCAGGTTAAGTCTCCTGAGTGTCATTAAACTAGCGTTTGCAGCACTCATGTCTAATTTTCCTCAGTATTTTAAAAGTATGAGTAAGTTATTTGGGACAACACCATGTTGGAAATTTCTCTGGGAGACTTTTTGTCTGTTTGTCTTGGGGATGTTGTTTATTTGTTTATTTATTTATTTTAAAGAAAATCTCTTTTTGGGGGGAGGTAGGAAAAATGTTTAAAGTATATTAAGCTTGTTTTTTAGTCTTGGACTGCATCTTCTGCTTACTAGCCTACTTCAATTAATTAAGTTCGTCAAGTGCACAGGACACTGAAGATATAATGTGTTTTATCTTAATGATTTCACTTCAGCATGCATTTAAGAGTCCATTGTAAATCATTTAATTTCTAACTTGGAAGTTTTAATACGAAGGGCCCAAGATCTGCGAAACACTGACAAAACGCTGTTTGAAATGTTTTTGACAAAAAAAAAAAAGCCTTGGAATTTTGTTTGTGAATTTCTTTGTTCTTAAAAAAATTGATTGGTAGGTTTATGAAATTGTCAGGCTCAGATGTATAAATCCTTGTGTGTGCTTATACACCTACAAGACATTTTTCTTCCTTTTTATTGATACAGTTTCTTGCCTAAGAAATGGGAAGCCCCAAAGCTAAAACTTTACATTAAAATGCAAGTTTGATTATTTTGGAAAGTGTGATTTACAGCTGCAACTGAAAAAGCAGAGCAAGACAGTTTGAACATAATAGAGAATTAAATGCAGTTACCAGGTAACACTGAATTCTGTTTTCAGGAAAATAATCACCTCTAAGCCAAAGCCCAAATCCGCAAGCCTCTCTGGTACTGAGCTGCACTGACCCTGATGCACGCCAGCAGTCCGTGTACAATGTACAACCTGAACCCAAATCTGAACTGTGAGTCTCTTAAGTCTGAAATGTAATATATTGAAATGTAACTCAGCCTGTAACTAATGCTTTTATATAGAAAGTCAACATATCTGTTATTTTGCATGGATCTTCTATGTCCATATTCAGTCTGTGGCTCTCAATTTACTAGTGAATGTCAATCCTCAGTGTGATATCAGAAGGGGAGAGACTCAGCTACGTTCTCGTCTTGCTGATGTCAAACAGGCCCCAGATGGACCTGTCTGCTTCTCAGACATCCAGATCACTGGTGACTTCTGATGGAAAATTCTGAATAGCTGCTGCTCTGTTCTTACAAACATTTGAGTTTCTCTTAACTCTACTCAAACATTGATGTCCAATGTTTACAAATGAAAACTTTTTCTCCAGTCTTGGATTTTTTGAGAAAGTTTTCTTGGTAATTCGTAAAGAGAGCTCTTCTACTACGACACACCAGCTATCACAAATGCTTTATTTTTCCATTAAGGTGTTGTTACTCTAGAAATAGCAATTGAAATGCTTATATCCATAGCTAAGTATTTGTTTTAAAGCTTTGAAACGTGGCTCTTAGGAAACACTATTGCATCTTTCAGAAAGCTCATCGGAACAGTCCAGTTAGTGTGATGCATATATAACCTTTGAGGAAGATGCTTATTTCTCATCTTTTGCAAGTGATAGGACATACATGCAATGTTGTTGATCTGTGTGTGCAGAGCATTCAGAGACATCCCAAAATCTAGTGTGCTGCAGTCTTGTGAGCAACAGGTCTGACACTTCTGCCATCTGGTTAGTCCCTACTTTGTTTCAGGGACCTTGGGCACAGGCTGTCTCTCACCACAGTTCATCCAACTTTTCCTGGTCACGCTCTCTGCTCCAGCTATTGCCTTGTAGGAAGGGAGCAGCCTGTGACCTGCATGAATTATTCTGGATGAAAATTAAAAAATGTAACTTAAAGAGAAAATTAGATTTTTAAAATGGAAAAAAAATGCTCTAAGGAAAGTCTACTTTTTAGAGAGAAAAAGAGCTTCTGATGTTTGAGTAGGGAATTAAATGACTAATAAAATGGCCTTGTTCCAAGAAAGCATCTAGATTTGAGCACGATTAATTCTTTGGGGTGTGCTTATGCTTAAAATTAAGCACCTATTCATATACTCTGCTGACTCTGGACATTGGTGTCACACATGAGGTTAACATACACTAAATGGAAAACTTACTATAAAGCACCTAATTCATTTGAAAAAGAGCTTATGTTGGCCTCTGGAGTGGATCACAAATATTGTCCTAAGTATGAAGGTAAGGCTACACAAGGGGACCTCAGTGCACAAATGCTGCTTGTAAGTTGTTGATGTTGGGCTATGTGGTTCTTAATAGAGCTATGATAAGGTACAGATTTCCTCTAATTCCAGTTTTGATAATCCCACTGATTTCAATATGAACTGTGTTCTTTTAAGTTATTCTGCAATAGCTATATGAAATATGTTAAAAAAAAATCTTCAGACTCCAGTGGAGAACAGGTGATATTAATGATTCAAGAAAAGAATTGTCACAATATAGCAATTTTACTCTGAATTTATTATGTTTTTATATTCATGCTCAAATATTAGCTTAGTTGCTTCTATCCACAATTGCTGATAGTAGACCAAGAGCTGAATGACTGCAGGATACCTTACTGAGCGTGTACTGTGCCCAAATGAGCCAAAATCTTAAAATGAAAAATTGGAACAAACACAAAACTGAGTAACTCAGCAAAGTAAGAGCAAACAGCAAACCACACAAGTTGCAAGATTTCCACAATGAACTCTCTGAAGCAGTTTCAAAATTAGAATCTAACATTCTGAAAAAATACAGTGGCGATGGCAGGAGGCTTTCTGAGTTTTTAGTTCGGGTTGATCGCAGGAAATCCCAGCTGATGTGTGAAACCTGTAAGATTGTTGGATCCAGTTTCAGACCTGAGCTGTCCCTGAGTTTGACACTTCAGGGCTCTGGGGTTTTTGTAGAGCAGTCTGTCTTTAATCATGGAGTATTTTGTTAACTCTTTAGACTTGACCTGCTGTCTCTCATTTTCTTTGGTCATTGATCTATGCAAAGCACATCTAAGAAGCTGCTTTCCCTTTAATTAAAATTTGTAAGCATTTTAAACTGGGCAATAGTTAACTGATGGAGAAAGTAAGCTCAGGCAAGCGGATGTGACAGCACAAGCTTAGATGGGGAGTGTGGTACCAGGAACTGGGATTGTTATCTGCGATTTCTGCTTGTGAATCTTGTTTGAAGTAAACAATAGCTCAGGTAAACCAAAGAGACTCACAGCAGGATAAGATGTAGCAGAAAACAAATCTTGGCACATCCAGAGCAGCTTCCTTCAGAAGGTCTCGGCATGCATATGTAACTGAGTTCTGATAATGCCTCTGGCACAGGTGATCATCGATACTGCTATGTGTCAGAGTAAACAATAGCTTTCCAGGGAAGGTGTGTGACGAGCACCCAGGTCTGGAAGAAGAGTAAGCAGAATAGGAGGTAGACAGTGAAGCTCCCTCAAGCAGGAGTGGAAAGGAAAGTCTTTTTTATCGGAAGTTTGGTGAGCTGTGGAGTACCTATGTCTGATGTGTTGTAAAAGCCTGACTGCTGTCAGAAGGACTGTAGTTTAGTCTTCTTGTGTGTTGTTGATGCATGATTTCAGCCATCTTAGATTTGGGACTTTGGTTGAAGGGATGAGCTGCCCTCCGTGAACACACTCCCAATGGAAACAGCTTTCCTTTAGTCCTGAAGCAAGTTTTCATCCTGTGTGCTTTGGAATGATCATTGGGAATGGTTGCTGGGGTGTTCTTTTTTTTTCTTTCTTTTTTTTTTTCCCCCTAATCTTACTGTGTGTGATTGTTCTGAGTATTTGCTATCTTGTGATGTCATATACTTCATTTCTTTTCCTTGCAGCTTTGTGCGATTTCTAATAGGTTAATTTCTCTCTTTCTGCCCCTTTTTAGCAAAAAGGCTGAAATGCTGTTAGGATTGGATGAGATGTTTGTGTGTTTCTCTCCCCCTTACTACACACGCGTACCCTCCCCTCTGCAGGCTGCCCTGCCAGAGCCCCTCCTCTGGCTGCAAGAGGGGAGCTGAAATAAATAGCCAGCTCCTGCTTTGTGAAGGAAGTTTTCTTTCACTGCCTTGCTCAGAGGTGCCTTTGAGAGGAGAACTGATGTGATTTTGTAAACTTCTGGGCCTAGGAGGCAATTTCGCTGGTCATGGGGCTGCATGCCATCATTTTACTCTATGCTGTTGCAGTAGGAGCGTCTGCGAGTAAGTAGAATAAACTTTTTCCTCTGCTAAGATTGATCTCTCTCAATGCAAAATATTTCTGCAAAGGAATGATCTCACTAGCAAAACCTCAGAGATGCTGTAAATTATGTTACAACTTGCAGGTCTGCAGTAATTCTTGTAGCAACTTTGTCTTGATTTTCAGTTTAGTGAGCTTATACAGTTAGCTTTACTGAGCTCTCTGGGTGGCACATTGGCAGGTGGGAGGGCACCCTACCTATAATGCAGTTAAATGGTGCATCTTCCTTCAGCATCACTAGGGAAAGCAACTGAAACAGTGAGGTTATACCAATCAATTCATTTTCTCACCTGAAAGTAACAGGCAAAAATTCTGTGCTAACCTCTTGTTCTAAAACTGTACTCATTTTGGTATTTGGCAGGTGATAGATTCTTAAAAGTGTGAATAGATCATGAAATGTCAATGATGTGGTCCTTTGTTACCCTTTGTTACTCTCGTCAACTGAAAAGAGTTAAGTACATGAAGTAAGTTATGGAAGAAAACTTACAACTTAAAAAGAACAAAGCAAAGAGCAGAAGCTCTAAGTTTAGGCACCTTAACAAAATTATCAAAGTGTCTGATTGTCTGAGGTGCTCAGCCAACCACAGCATATATTTGTGATAAGCATATTTAAAAAATCTGACCACAGCATTCAGGTATCCACATGGGAGCTGAGAGAGCTCTTAAATCTGGTCCAGGAGAGGTGTGCCAAACACCTTAAAAATCTGATGCTGCATCAGAGATGAACTTTCCAAGTTTGCCTTACCATATTTATTTCAAGTTTCTTGAATGTGATACTGATTTCTTCATTAAAAGCCAATAACTTAAAACTAACTTTTTCCACAGTTTAAAAGAAAAGAAGAGGGTGGGAGGGAAAGAGAGCCCTTTTCTTACCTGATCCACTAGATACTTAGGGATGTTTCTCTTTTCCCAAGGTTATGAGAAATGATTCTTTCTGTTTTCTTTCTGAGTGCTTCTTCCTGTCCAAATGCAGTGTGATCATAGAGTTAAAGTCAATGCATTTATGGTTTTATGTTTAGATAAGTATACTTATATAAATGAATAGTCTAGTTCTTGCATATTACATGACCTGAGCTCTCTATACCAGAAAGTTTTGTAGTTTTGCAGGTATCTGGAGTGCTAGGATCAAGTTTGCTTGAAAATAACATCCTATTTGCAGTTTTTTTAAGGTCAAATCCGAACTTTCATACAGAGAAAAAAATGAATGTGTATTGGGAGGAAAATAAAAATGTGGGGGTCAGACCTTTGGAGAAAAATGTAATTCTAACATCCAGAAACTTAAATGTTTACTTGGTAATGAAAATGTATATGGGCTTGAGTGGATGCTGAAGGAACAATCAGTGGATTCCCTTTTTTCTTCATGCCAATAATTTTAAAATTTCACACACACACACACACACACACACACACACACACAAAAATGGATTAAGCTAAAGGAAAATATGGTTCCAATCAAATAAAATAAATGTGAATTTTTAAATGTTGTAGTTTGACAAAAGCATTTCCATCAGGTATATAGCATATATAAAACATCCAAAAGCACAGAACCAGAATAAAGAGGAGCTTTTACGTTCCGTCTCCACTGGGAGACAAAGCTGAGCAACATAAGGGCTTAAAAGGGAAGTTCATCAGCATATCACATAGCCTAGATGTTGGGGGGGGGGGATTATACTTACTATTGGACTAGTTACTTGTGGGAGTTATTTTTAATGAAGTTTTACCAATTATGGCATGTTAGGCCTAAATGCTTTTAGTTGTAATTAAAACACATAATATATGATTTATTAACAAAGTAGCATTCTCTTTCACTGTCCATAGTGTTTACTTCCTTTCACTGGATGTAGGACTGTATTACTACTGCCTCCTGAATATTCCAGTGCATTAACTGATATAAATCCACTCTCTGCTGTTTAGCCTGTCTGCATTTATTCTCCTTTTAACTTGGATGTAACCAGAAATAGTGATTATGGTTATCTCTTTTTGTTAGGAGGGATGGAGGGTGAACATGATCTAGAAAACAGTTATTTAGATATTTGCAGGACCATGACAGAGTGTGTAGTAGACATGTTCCTTACTTCTATCACAGTGGCCCTCTTTGATTATATTTTAAATAAAGTCTTCATCCTCTAATAATTCTTTTGAGAAATTGATCTTTTACAAAAGACAGAAAATATGCTAGTCGTTTTTTTTTTCTTCTTTGAGCTTTTCACTGAAAAGAAGAAGAAAGAGGAGTAATAGTTACATATCTACATAAAAATGCATAAGATTGAATACCAGTATATATTGGCTGAAACAACCACCTCTGCTCTCACCTCTCCTCCCATTCCTCCCCAAGTGAGCTCCAAAGGGTTCAGCTCACAACCGTGTTGGGTTCCTGTGTCTGGAACAGGAGACCCCTGGCTCTTGGTGCTGAAATCGAATGTAGACTTCACCTTCACACAAATGGTGGTGGTGGTACAGAATGGGTAAGAATCCTTTGTAAGAAATATAAAGGTGGATCTTAGCACCAAACTGTTGGATATGATACCTCTGAGTTGCTCTAACATTATGACTCTCAGGGTAAATACGTGTGCTTGCCCTAGGGTGTTCATATGTTGCTTATTATCTCATGTGGGGTTCATGGTGATTGAAAAGCAGCAGGTCTGTCCTGAGCTGCGTACAAATTTTCAATGCTTTTCTGTAATCTTACTTGTCCTTACAGGATCCTTGGAGAGTTTAAGTTCTGGAGCTTCCTGTTTTGTGGAGTGTGTAGGTGAGTTAAACAAGACTGTTTCAGGTCTTGTATGTGATAAAGAAGGGGGGATTTGAAAACTTCCTCTCTTCAACAGGCATCTTGTGTTACTAGAAGAATGATATTTATGTCCAAGTGATCTGCATTCCTAGAAGTATCTGAGAAGTTCCACTGAACTTTACTGTGCACAGACTGCCTCAAGTTCACATTCTGTGAACTCAGAAAACTCATAAATGTTAGGGCTAAACAAACTACTAAACCAGTGTAGGACAAAACCCAGCCATGTATAAATGTCTTTTTTCCAGTACCCAGTGTTAGCTCCTTTCATACTGAAATGGGCATGAATAAAGACCTCCTTCAGTGAGCAAGCACAAAACTTCTATTCTTTAAAGGAGGGGCAGACAGGAAGACAGGACATTGGGCTGACCTGGAAAGGTTTGGTTGGATGGACTGAGGTATAGTTTGTAACTTTTGCTTCTGGTTTACATTGCCAGCAGGTGCTTGAATGTGCAAAAGTTCTTTTTGGCGTACCAGGGAGGGAAGCATGTGGATGTTCTGCTCCCAAGGAGATCTCACCCTGGCCTCTTAGCTCCCTACCCAGACAGTGCGGCTTAGAGACCCTTCGTTTGCTCAGCATTACTTCATCTCTGTGTGGCTTTGTCATTGAAAAGGCTCACATGTCTCAGTGCTGCTGTGAGGCAAAGAAAAGGAAGCTCTATATTACGGGAGTCACAGGGGTCATTTTTCCTGGGTATTGTTTTCTTCACCTGAGGAAAGAGAGAGTATTTGCTATGAATTTTTCCTCATCTACACTTCAGTGATCCCAGATAAGGCCATACAATGATATCTTTTAGTTATCGTTGTTACAATCTCATACACCACAGCCACCAAAACTTCTGGCACTGAAGATATTATGACTCCGATCCTCTCCTCCTTTCAGGATTAATTCTTATCACGTGGTCTAGAAGAGAATCTCCTTCGATTAGAGGAATATAGACACTATGCAACTCACATCAGGTTGTCTGACATTATGTTCTCTAGAGGACAGTGCTGCCCATGGACATTGCCAGGTCATTACAATGTCTTCACACAAATATGAATAACCCCTGTCCTCTCATGCTTTCTTTTCCTCAGCCTGGATCTTCTAGGGCAGGCTTTCAGAACCAAACTTCTTTAGTTTGCAAAGGTCCAGCTTTGCTGCTCTCTGAAAGGTGTCAAGAGAGCATTATGCCATACCTGCATTACATTCCCTTTCTGCTCTTGGAAATTAGATTCCTGCCTTGATGAGAATTGTGAGGTTGTGAGCATAAGAGAGAAGGAAATTCTTTTCACCTTCCATACAGGAGCTATCGCTAGCATGCAGAGTGCTTTTAGAAACCCAGTTCTTTCAATTGTGAGTCCAAGTGGGAAAGGAACGTTTTGAAAATCCAGCTCCTTGTTTATCTGATTTCAGTGGTGAAAAGACTAAAAAGTATTAAAAAATAAGTGGAACAAACCCTCTAACTGACTTAAAAAAAAAAAAAGAAAAAGAAAAAAGGTTTTTGTTTTTTGTTTCCTAGGACACAGTGCATCATACTTCCCCAAAAGATCTAGATACAGCTACAGGTATTCAGCAGTCACCAACACGTTCCTGCAGGGAGGTATTCACAAAAGCAGTGGCATCTCTCTGGAGAGCACAGTGATCATTGAAGTACTGGGGAATTGCCAGATGGTTTTGAAAGTGAGTATTGTCATAATCTTCTGAGTGATTGGGATGAGCTGACATAGAACTGTATCTTTCTATGGGATTATTACTACATTTAATACATTTTTTTCTTATAATTAAAAGCCAATTAGATTCTGGATCTCATAATTAGAGTTGCAGATTTGCTTGGATACGACACAGCTTCAAATTAAATAGTTTAAAAGGCAGATTAAAGAATCCATTTTCTTTCCTAAGTGGCATGTTTTGTTTTCCTATATTCCATTGTTTTGTCTCATGAAGTGCAGAACTAGATACAGAGCTAGTCCCTTTGAAAGGGATTTGTTTTATTTTTAATTACTTTCATATCTGTAGCAGTAATTTAAAAATAGCAAACGTTTAAAGAGAACTTGAGAAACTTGTAGGATGTGCTGGATTGGTGCCATTCCTAGCACAGTGTAAAATTCAGTTTTGTAACACCCCATTGATCTCAATAGGAGAGCTCTGTCTCAGTGACAGAGGAACAGATGAGTTTCAAATTACAGACCTTTTCCTTGGGTGAGCCCTGCGGTAGGCGAGTTGAAGAGCTACAGTGCCTAACAGGGGGAGCATGGAAAATAAACTTCTCTCATCTGCCTTGGTTTTTCTTTGGGTTAACAAAGGGGCTAATTCATGGGTTCTGTGGGGGGTTGACAGATGTGTACAATATACAAAAATATAGATGAGGCCAACAAAGAATAGGTTAGTTATCTTTGTCCTAACATGGCCATGTGGATAAAATTAACTGGTCAGTGCTCCCCTGATTTTGCATGAAAAAATGAGAAATTGTTTGTTGTCTTCAGGTTGAATCATTCTGTTCTGCCTTGTAATATCAGTGGCTGGACTCCGCCACTTCTAGCTCTTTGTCTTAATTTGATGCCTCCTAAGGCATGCAAAATAATGTGTAGTTGAATGCTTGTCTTTATAAAAATAAAGTAGGAAATATTAGGAAAAAAATCACTAGCGGTTGCAATCTATGCTGTATTTAAAAGGGGGCAGAGACCCACCATTCTTGTTACCTCATTTGAGAACAGTTCTTCCGTAGTACCATCAGCCAAGTTGCAAATCACTTAAGCATGTGTTTTCTCCTCTGAATTCAGTAAAAGTAAGCTATGAAATGGCTAATGAATACTGAGCACTTTACAAGGTTTAGTTGCAAGAATCAACCAACATGGTAGTCATTTTGCTTCTCTGCGGGATTAGAAAGGACTGGTATTTACCTAGGCTCCTACTTTATTGCTTCTGGCTTGAAAATGAAAGGGTATAATAGTGCCATATAACATGTATTTAATAATCAGTGAAACTTCTTTGTAGAAGAAATTTCTGGAAACAGTCTCAGATCTGCAACCCGAAGATGTGGCTATTGCAGTTGTGTTGATCGCAACACTGAGGCTTTTTTCATAGTCTGCTTCTTCTACTTATATGTCCTTATGTGACAAAGTCCACAAGTTCCTAATGACATTGATATTAGTTGCTCTATAATCTTTGCTCCTAGGTGCAGGATGTGCAGATCAAGAAAAGTCTTGCATCCAGAGAGGAGTCTCTGAAGGAAATGGACAGTCTAAGGTAGAAAAACATCTAATTTGGCTTTTTTTTTTTTTTTTTTTTAGCTATATGGTTTAGCAGCAGCTAAATCTGAAGACCGTCAGCAAAATGAGGGTCATTTGGTCCAAAAAGATTTTTGGAACCTATTTTTCATCCTTTGTATGTAAAACCATTCAAAGAGTAGACAATTTAAATGATTCTGGGTACAAACTATCAGGCCTCTCATTGTCAAGCGACGTGTGTGTATCACTCACTAGTTTTCTGAGTTGCAGTTGCTACTTGTACAAACTCTTGAGTTTTGAAGTCCATTTCAGAAGTTCTTGGTTTGGAGGAGACTGTATTTCTTATGATGTAAAACTTTTTCTTTTTTTTCTTCTAGGTTATTTAAATTGCATTTATTCCTCTAATGTCATCTTCTTCTGCTTATGTTTTTGCTACGTTTTTGCTCATTTATAATATGCTGTCAGTGTGTAGCCCTCTGACTGGCAAAGGTATAGACACTAGTGAAGATGCCTATACAAAAAAGTCTCTTCAAACTGTGGAGGTCTGGTATTTTCCCAGAGAGCTGATGCTTCTTGTCTTGTCAAAAAAAAAAAAAAAAAAAGACATTTCTGTTGTCTGGTCTAAGCTGAGCCTTGTAATCTTCTCTTTGTCTTGCTGCCTGGATTCTCAGCCTCTAAACAACACTGAGAAGTGAGATAATTGACTCAATTCAGAGGGTCAAAAAGAGCAAGTCTGGAGTAAATGTATTGCGTTTTATATTCATTAAGAAGAGCTCCATGTTTCACAATAAAAGTAGTGGTACTGGAGTTCAAATCATTTGGAGTAGAGGCACTCCTTCTTCTGCGAAGTTATTTGTAGGATTTTCTTAGAGGTAAGAGCAGTTGTCTTTTTCTTTGCAGAGAAGTGAAAAAAGAGAGGTAGCAAAGGCAGCTACCTCAGTGAAGCCCGACCATTGAAAAAAATTATTCAGACTGGTGAACCTTATTAGCATTTGCCTCAGCCTATTGTGAATATACAGTGGTATAGCTTGTCCTCTGAACGTGCATGCAATTTCCACAGATAGTAACAAAAGCAGCCTCTTTTGCCTAGGAGTACAGAAACCCTTATCCCATGTGCACTGCCTTTTGTCCTGGAAAGACTTTTTTAATGCACCAACACCTGGATAATATTTTTCTCTTAGACTGTCTTTATGACTGTTGATGAGATGAACAGTTAGTTCTATCGTTTATGTGCAGAAGAACGGTGCATCTCCCTGTATAGGAACTGATCATTGGGCTACTGTAGAATTCTTCCTTTAGATGGCTTATTTTTCCCTGTTTAGAGGGAAAATAGATTCTTAGAGGACATTGTATTAGGAGTGAAAAATCAATGTTCAGACAAAATCACTTCTAAAAGTAGAAAACTGTACTCTCAAACTGGGATAGCAAAACCTACTGGGTCATGGAGTGAACTGACAACAAAGACTGGGGAATAACACTGGGATACAGCCCATGTACACCTAGCAGAGCAGGAAGATAGTAACCAGGGGTTGATTGGAAAGCAGTTGTTCATGGTTTTGTATGTATCTCAGCCAAAGACAAATGTTTGAGTACATGCAGTTAGTTTGCAAATGAGATGTACTCTCCAGTGCTGCAGGCACCCTGAATCATAAAATGGAATTGCTGTCTTACATTAAACAAGAATTGTTGCCATTAAGTATAATTGTTTGTAAATAATTTCCCAGGAGTTCGCTTTACAGTTATGTTGAAGTTTACAGTTATGTTGAAGATGCTGTGATTATCTTGATAGTATTTTAGTTTGTTTGTTTTGTTTGTTTGTTTGTTTTGAGAAAGGACTTTTAGGGTCCAGGCAAATTCATGAAGAGTAGAGGTTTATTGTAAAGAATGGAGATATGTAAGACAGATCCATTGTGGGGGAACAACTCTGTTCAGAAAATCTGAATCTAATGTCATAAACTGACTAGCAACCACTGTTTGAAACAAGAAACTGTAAACTGTTTTATTGCAGGGAAATACTAGAACAGCATCCTCTTCACTTTTCTTTCCATGATGGGAAAGTTCTGAAGCTCTGTCCTGTGAGGAGTGAACAGACTTGGGCACTGAACATAAAGCGAGGCATTCTCAGTGTCCTGCAGACATCACGAGCATCCACTGCTAGTGCTGTCATTGAAGAGGTGAGACTGTTGGTAGAATCATGCTCTGGGGTGGCTGTTAGCCCTGGTGCATATTAAGTCTATCTCCTTTTTAAATAACTAAAAATTCTTACCACTTGGTGACAGGTCAGCAGCCTGTGGTGGCTGATTTATTTTTGTAGTGAGTGTTATGAATTATCTATAATTCGCATTCTTGGAGTTTGGAAGCCATCACATTGTTACCTGAGGAAAAGCTGTGTATTGCACAGTTCTCTGAGGAGGTGTTGTGACACCAGGGCTTGCACTTTGCCTGTTTTCTGGGAAAGCAACAATATTCATAAAGGATCTGATTGCATACCCAGGAGCAGTTTTTCTGTAAATTTCAAGAGGCTTTAAATCAGGCTTCTCAAAGGTCCTTGCAATATTTTTTGAATAATTTAGCTTAAGTTCTACTGTGTTATAGTGGAATATTAGTGCAGAATACCCCACTGTCATCCATGTGTTTGTATGAGTGCAGCTGAGATAACTCAGTGGCTGTGCTTCTGTTGTGAAGAGCAGTCTCTGGATTATCCATGAGCATGGTGTGCACTCATTCTAATGCTATTGCTACATATCAGTGTTCAAATGTTCCTTAATAAGGCTTGGGACATCCTTATACAAATACATTTCATCTGAGTAGAAATGCTCTTCTTAATTAACACTTCTCTGCAAACCCAGAAAATCTGTGATGAAAAAGCATGTGTCTGTAAATGATCTGATTAAAAATAACACAGTGAAGTTAAACAAACAAACAAACCCTGGCTTTTATAAAGTTTGACCAAGATCTTTAAAATGATTGGCCTTTCTGTGGCTTTTGTATCAAAGCAAATGTCCTGCAAGAGGGAATATGGGTCTCTCTTACATTGTTATTACAGCAAAGCAATGATTTTAAATCATTGTAATAGGCCATAATACTTGCTGGTATTGTAGTGCATGTGTGATTGAACACTTTACGTTTGTTACTAGATGGATGTTCTGGGAATATGCCCTACCAGGTATCAGCGAAAAGGTCCTATTCTTGTCAAGACAAGGGACTTAAACCTCTGCTCTCATCGATATTCTGGTTTTACTTCTGTGCAGTCTGTTGCTCTTCCTCATATGTCGGTAAGTGTTGGGAAATTACAGTGATTCTTCCACAGGTCCTTTTAATTTATTTGAAGAGTTTAAGGACTGGGTTTGCAATTCATGTCAGGTTCTTCTGTTGGTGGGAATGTTTTTGATAATGTAAATGAAAACATTTTGAGTAGTTGTTTATGCTCAATTACATCTGTGTGTGTCTGCCCAAACTTGAACCGTTAGCAAAGAAATGATGAATGTTGTTGTCCTTGTAATGCCTGTTAACATAATTTGGTTTTGATGCAAATTTGCATTGTAGTTGTTGAATAGTACAGTATAAATGCAAGAGGTTACTAGGCGCCTGTATTAACCTCTGTCATTAAAATATTATAGTGGTAAACTGACAGTAGAGAGTGAAAGAGGAATAGAAAGAAAGGGAAAAAAAGCTTTTCTAAAAGCAAAAGTTACAGCTTTCCACTGTTCTTGGCAAATACTGTCAATGTTTGTATCTTGTGTCACTTTAGTTAGGTGAAAAATAATTGTTTCTTGTATTGTACTAGCTAGTCATCATTTACCAGCCTTTTGTTTTTCTCAACTTCGCTGACCAAAAAGATCTGCTTAACACTGGCACTTTGCAAACTGAAATGAATTGAGGCCATTTGACACTGAAAGTTAGTAGCAGTCGCATTTCAGTGAAGGAGAGTGAAGGCTGAAAAAAGAGCACATTGACCTACACAGGCTGGTGGCAATCAAAGGTCTAGACAGAAGACTTCACTATAGCACAGAACTGGAAACCTCCATGAAGTCAGGAGAGAAAGGATTGGGCAGCCTGACATAGGTCATCAAGACTTTCCCTGAAGTATCTGTTCTTCTCAGTCTGAGCAGCAGATCCTGTCTTCCAAACTGGAATGTGTTCAGAGTGTTAAGGATGGAGTCCTGGCAGAGGCCAAATGTACTGAATCCAACCTCGTTACACCATTCTCTCAGAAGGGTGGTGGGGTAAAGACACAGACACAGTCTTTGCTGAAACTCTTTCAAGTGGAAGCAGAGGAGACACTGTACAAAAAAGGTAATACAATGTTTATGCTTTAGCAAAAATAAAATTATTTCTGCCAAAATAAAATGATTTCCTAGAAGAATCTTGGGACTGCATCTTGCCTGTGGGAACTCCTTTTGCACCAGATATTTCTGTTCAAATATTAAACTATGTGAAAGGGGATGGTTGTACAGGCTGGGCTACTGACAGCTGCCCCTTTTTTTGAAAGCTGGGGGGACTGCTGTAATTGGACTCTGGGTAGATTTCCTGAATGGCCGTCCTGTTTTTTACCTACTTTACTTACTTTACCTACCTAGCCCTTTTGTATGAAGAGCATCAGCCTTCTTGCATCTGTGGACAATTTCCAGTTTGTGAATATATGAAGACTAAATAATTTTATGTCCTAGTGGAATTAAGAACATGCCATGTCTGTGAGGTGTTTCTGCTGCTCCTTTCCTCTGTGTGTGTCTCCTTAGGAGAATGAATTTACTGAAGTCAATGAGAGGCTCCCCTGAGAAAAAATGTCGAGCAACCTTTTTTTTTTTTTTTTTTTTTAAAGAGGGAAAATCTGAATTTCCAGAATATTTTTTGTTTGTAGTTATACTGATGTAAGATGACAAACCTTAGAGTCCTGCCATGTATTTTTCTCGGCACCCAGATCTTCTATTGAATTCTGGGAGGTTGGAGTATGGGACAGAGTAAATGATTATATAAAATTAGAAAAGGCAATGAATGTAAAGTGGCAGGGTCATGGTAAGAGGCATATTGATGGCAAATGGGATTATTTATTTTTTTCATCTGTATCTTCTTTGTTTTGTTTCCCATTCTTTCACATCACATTTGTCTTTAGGCCTTCATTCTATGGTGTTCAACCAGACTATGGGCATGCATGTTCATCCCTTGGCTTTACTGAAACTAGAGAGATTCTTACAAGTAGAAATAAATGCTGAGAGTAACATTTCCTTAGAATCTGGTGTTAACCAAAGCAAATGGCCAGCAAACAGATGTCTGATTTTTCCTTATGTCTTTCCAGTGGACTCCAAAGATCTGTATGTTACCAGCATGCTTTATGAAAGGGAACAAACAGAGAGGGAAACCACTGGGAAGGAAGTGACTGAACTATTATGGAAGCTTTGCCTAGCACATAGTGCGAGTTTTGAGGTAAGCTTTTATGCATAACCTCAGTTTTTGTGCCCTTTGTAGTCTGAGAGTTCTACACAGACAGCAGGTGACTTCCAGTGGACAGGTTTGAAATCACTCAGACACCATTACTGTTGTCCTTCATTATCCTTCTGTAATCCATAGCATCAAACCCTTGAGGGAAAAGGTGGTCCCTCACCTGAAATTTATGAGGTCTAGGCTTTCCTTCTTGTGTATCGGGGTCCAGTGTATAAGAATTGTACCACTACAGAAAAAAGATTGTTGTTCTGGAAACTGTACAATCTATGAAACTAATGTGAGTTTCCAAAAAGATGTTTTTATACATGATGTCTGTCTCCTATGTCTTGCATTCTTTCACTGTTCTTGGGTGTGAATTTATTTTATTTATTGTTAGACAAGTCAGAAGGGTAATGGCTCCAGGTCCTTCCTCTGGTAGTTATATGTAGCACAGGCCTCATTCTAAGACTCAGCAGAAGTTTGTCCTAAGTAACTTTATGTGTTCTTTCCAATAACGGGAGGCCAGTTTGGGGTTATAAGATATTCTGGCTATAGTATGCTAAATAAAGAGCAGTTGTAGCAAAATATTAAATTCAATAGAAAGTGTAGTTTTGATTGTAAAGGGCAACAACTTTGAAAATACTGAAGGCTTGCATTGTTTTGGGAATGTTTTAATGTTGGATTACAAAAAGATAAAATGCTTCAAAATGTCACTTTCCTATATAAACAATAAATCAAACTGAAAAGATGAGTCAAAAGGTCATGAGACCACTGAATATTGGGCAAAAGCAATTTTGAACTGTGTTCTAAATTAACCTGAAATAAAATGTTCTGAATTTTTGTTCTGTTGTGGAAAAACAAACAAACAAAATGTCTGGTTTGGGTTGACACTGGGGTTTTTACAATTCAGCATCAAAAAGTTTTTTTCTACAGCTTTACTGAGAGATACTGCCCCTGGTAGTGCTGTTGTTTCCATGTTTATCTGAGTTCTGCAGTTCTTCTCCCATTGCCTCATCCCCTCCAAACAGTTTGCACATGAAACCCTTGCTGCTGAGTCTCGAATGGTTTGTTCCATGTGTTTCTGATGAATTTTTGGGGGGTGCTGCTTGGGGCCAGAGGGAATGTCTTCTCACCTAAACCATTTTCACAGGTGAATGCTGCTAAGCTAGGGTGGAATATTCTGGTCACGTGGAACATGCAGTGCCTTCATTTTTTTTCTGTGATGGCTGTCATTCTAGATGAGGGTCTGTCTGTCTCCTTAGCTCATTCAGGTCTTGCTGTTTTTATTGATACTGGAAGCAACTGCATCAGTTAGTATTTGTTACTGTCTCTGAAATGAAGATCCCTATCTTCTGTGAAATTCTGAGATTACCAAGAACACCCATTATATACAATAGAGAATGATAAACAGGTGAAGGTGCTTAATGATTGCTGATGTGAGAGAACTGACGGCAATGACCTAAGAAAGAAAGCACTTCATATTCCATTATCCTTCAAATGGAATGGTTCTTGCTGGTAACAAAGTTCCCATATAGAGCAATATGGAGGGAAAAATAATTAAAATAGAAGAACATAGTTCTTGTTTAAGTCATTCATGGTCAGCATGTTACTAGAAAACAATTATGGTCTAAGGGGGAAAGCACTGAACTGAGCCTTGGTGCCTTCAAAAAGCTTCAGACCTGGCCTAGGAGAAGGCATTTCACCTTCTTTTGTCTAACTTAAGTCCCGTGTCTAATAACAAAAGCTGTCTGCATCTTCCCTGGGGAAGAAGGGACACAGATACTCCAGCATGGGTACAGATGGGGTACAGGCTTTATGGGGACTGGAGAAGAATACCATGGATTACAGCTCTGCGGGGTGGTAGTGCCTGTTTAGATATGAATATACTGTGTGTATTCACCTTTCTCTTAGCTTTAGCTGTGATTAGTGAGCACAAGTAGGTGTTTGTGTAATGTGACGTGAGACTTAGGGCAAAGGCGTAGGATGGAGCAAGAATCACAGTTGCAACAACTGAAAGGGGCGGCTTCAGTCAGCTATGATAAATGACAGCCCTAGGAGTTACTTCGTTACTCCCAACCTATTAAATGGTGATCATAGTCTGACCTTGTATCACAGCCTGACAAAGACCTATAGCACTGGGCTGGGGAGAAAGCAGCAGGTGGCCTTTCTGAGTGCTGCTCTATGGGACGCGTTTCTGACTCTGAGCTGTAAGCAAGTCTGCCATCTTTTTAGCTGTGTGTTAGGGAGATCGGTGCTAAAGAGCAGAGCCATAAAAATAAGGGTTCTTGTTATGTAGAATAAAATCAGCCTCTTTGCTTATGATAGTGCTTAATTCTGTGTGGCTGTCATTGTAACAACAGTATATAATGGCATTTAGGAACAGACTAGAGTGCTAAATAGTTTTTGGAAAATGCTGAAAAAATAAATTATTGCAGTGAACCTGAGAAACTTTTTCTAAATCCTACCTTCTTTTGAACACCCGTAATTCAGTGTCTTTGAAGGAATGGTAGGCGATTTTTCCCAGTAAGAGAGGGATGTCACTTCTGTCTCCAAAGAGGCCCCACTGGCTTCTTGTGTGGGAAATTTGTTTTGTAAATTACTAAGATTAGCACAAGTGGCTGCTGTCTGTGTCACTGCCTAAAAGAGAGGTGAATTATTCATCATAAGCCTGTCCCAGCACAGGGTTCGATTGGTCATCGGCTGTTTTCAGTGTTCCAGGGTGTTCCTTCTTTGTGACAAGGCATTTCAAAAGGGATCTGTATTATCCCTCGTTCCAACCAATAAAACGTCCTTTGGGCCAGGAAAGAAGTTATGGGAATGGCGACAGCGTTGCTTGGGAGACAGCTCTGCTGTTATGCATGTATGGCTTGTTTGTCCCCTTATTGTCTGATTCTGAATGAGGCAAGATTATGCACCTCTTTCAGGACCCAAACCAAGAATAAATAGAATGGAAAATCCCAAACTCCAGTGAAAACAGTGAACAGTGGAGAAAATGGAGGTGGACACTGTGTCATTTCCAAGGAAGCAAAGTTGTTGTTTAATTTTTTAAAGCTATTATGAGACAAGATTGAATTTCAATGTGGATGTAGATTAGCTAATGGACCATTAAGTGGACAAGCTGCATACTGACAAAGAGTGGTCAAAGGGATACGAGGAGAAGGGACCCTCACTTGAGAGAGATTTGAAGGAAGGCTGTCACCAGCTTCTGCTGGGGGCTGCATTTACATTTGGCTGTCTGGATTTTGATGCTGGAATGGTAGCTCTGGTGAATATAGCTGTGTGTGTGCATTCAGCAATGTGGGCAAGGGTATGTCAGGCTCACTCACCCAACTCCTGTATCCCAGTCTGAGCCAAAAAAGTTGACATTTAGGGTACAGTCGCACCATGCTGCGCACCTCCCCAGCTCCCCCATTCATGCTGCCCATAGTGCTTTTGCATGTGTAAAAATGGATGTTAGGCCTGACTTTTACAAATACTTTTGAAGAACTTCATTAAATAAAGTTCTCTGAATATTTTACCAACCATGAAATGTAATCTGTGTCCCTAGCTCCGTGGTGTTCAAGGCTTGGTAACTTGTTTTTAAAGTAGACCTTAGAGCTAATGCTGGAATATGTGTATATCTAACTGGATTTTAGCTATGGAGTTCTAAACGTTATCCGAATTAAATCCTAGGTAGTGTTTCACGTACAAGAATAAATTTCATTTTGATGAAATTAATACACTGCTGCTAAAAAGAAAAGAAGTCCCAAAAGAACAAAAGCATAAACAATATTTATATTGAATCTGAAAAATTTCCTCCTCAGCCTATCAAACAACACAGTAAGAAATTACTCTGTCTTCTTCCTGAAAGACGGCTTCTTTTTACTGAAAATATCTTGGCAGTCTTAAATGAAAATCAAATGCTGGCACTGGGTTATTCCAATTTTTTATTGCTTTTGGAAGCAGCTCCTGAGAAGAAGGTCAAGAGGCCAAAGTAGGTCTCACCCCAGACCTTTGGAACTGTGACTTAGTGGAATTAGACTTTGTTTGTATGATTTTTACACAAAGAAAAATGTTTTCATTGGAACCAGAGCAGTAGACCTGCATCTAAACCTTTCACATCTGAAGTGAATAAACAATTGAAGTGAATCTGTATGATGTGCAGCGTGATTTAAGCTTGCACATCGTGAAGTTAGGTTAAAGTGAACATACAAGCTACTGTATTTAATGGTCTGCTAATTTTTCAAGTAATGAGACCTATCTCCCATCATGAACTTTAGATTAGGTCTCAGAGGAACATATTTACATGCTATTTAGCCTTTAAATACTATTTTTGCCATTCCAAAAGCTTCTACTGAGACTAAAATAACAATGTGATAAATAGTGTATGTGCAAAAGAAAATATACTGAGAAAAGGAGAGAGGCTCCTCCTTTTTGGCAGAGGTCAGGCTGGATAGGTATTATAGAGCCTGTTTTGAGTCAGGATAGCATTGGCAGGTTTGTACTGCATAAAAATAGACACGTTCCTGTCCTTGCTAACATGTTCAGGCCAATCAGTATTTGATTTTATTTCCAGCATCACATTTCAGAAAATAAAATCTATCGTTGATACTGTAACACACATCCAAAAGTATCTCGAGACAGTAGTTTCTGAAAAATACTTGTTTCAGCTCATAGGAAACTGATACTGACATATAAGTTAAGTGGTTTTGTGTTTGTTTGCTTGGTATTTGGGATGTGAATCTAGTACAGGTAGCCACTTCACTTAACAGAAAAGTGTGGGCTCTAACTCTAAATTGCCCTTAATTTCTTTCAGTTGTGCATAGGAAAATAAATTATTAAAAGAGAATTATTTAGCTAAGATTGAAACTTTTTTTTTTTCCTTTAAAAAAGTAACCAAAAAAAGGGTTCTTCAGTCTTACCTGCTTCACAAGAGCAAGGGGCAGCTTGTGAATAAAGAGCTAGGATTTATTTACAATGAAAAGTGTGTGAGAATAATGTCATGAGGCTAAAATAGCAGCTGTATGTAGTAGCAATTCAGTTTAGCCAGGGAGAGCAGCTCTTCTGCTGCTACTTTTAGCTAATCCTGTACTGCCTGCAGAGATGAGAGCAGTTATGCCTGGGCTTTTCCCCATTAAGATGGGACATTTTCACACAGCAAGCAGCCAGAGCTACTTGAGCAAAACTTCTAAGTATTGATCACACCTCAGTTAAATGATCTTTCTCATAAACTTAAGATTAAAGTTAGCTTGACTATTGTTTCATTTTGTGTTAAGGTTATGTCAACAATTCTGGTCATGCATCAGGGTCTCACTGTGCAAACTCAGAGAAGATTACAGTTTTCTCTTCCAGACTGTAACCACAGTGCAGCACTGTGGTTCATTTGTTATTCATTTGTTTGAGAGTGGTGTGCCTAGTGGTCACTGATCGCTGTTGCTTGAGGGACTGACTGGTATCCTAAGTGAAAGCCCTTCTCCTTAGATGTTTGCAGCCTGAGGAGAAAAGCAATGGAAGGTAGGGCCAAGGGGAAGAGAGGAGTCTTTACTCTCAGGTTATGTTGCAAATCAGCAGCAATGCTGCTACAACCCAAAGTCTCTTCTTGTTGTGCTCTGTTATCTAAAATTGGTTTCTGCACAGCAGTAGTACTACCTTTGTTGTTGTGCACTCTTGCAGACTGCGGACCTTTTCATGACTCTCGTGTTTGAGCTTCGACATCTTTCTCTGGAAGCCTTAAAAGCACTATGGCAAAGATCTTCATTTAAATGCAGAGACAACTGGTAAGGTCCCTTTAGTAACTGCATTAAATATACATATATATGTTTTGTAAATATTTTAAATGGATTAAAGTTTTAAATCCATGTCCAAATGTTGGATTTCAATTTGGAACACTTTAAAGGAAGAATGTGTATTGCAGACCTTGTTTATGTGACAGACATGATATTCTTCCCTTACCAAATGAAAATTGTATACAAAATAGACTTTCCTGTCCCACGCGTATTCACACAGACAGATTTCCTGTTTCAGGAACAATGTGAACAGGAAACTTGAGTCATGGCTTAGCTGTAAATCAGTGCTGATGGTTGTAAATGTCTACTGCCATTTGTTACAAAAAAGCTTACCTGGACCAGTACCTTTAGTGCCCTTAGTACTGGCTGGGGAGAGGAGAAATGTTTGGCTGGGAGTACAGACCTGGTGGAACCATGTCTTTCAGTAGCAGCCTGGTGTCAGGATGGTTTATACCGATACTGAACTGTAAAGTTAAAGATCAAGGTCCCCACTCCTCTGCAGTCAGGAGTAGTTCTGATCCAGTGATTTGAGACTTTCAGGAATACTAATCCAGTATTATTAAAATCAGTACAATATTTTTCTTCTTCTTCCAAAATCAATATCCTCAAAAATGTAAACAAAGAGACAAATTTTTTACTTGGTTTCAGTATGAAATGTCAGCAGCCTATTTGAAATTCACCTAATGCCAGGCTTTGTGTTTGTAACAATATTTTAATATTTACTTAACACAAAAGGGGTAAATTTTGTTTTGGTTTAGGTTTAGTCTCACCTTTTGACAAATAGTCATGTTAATATTCTTATATATTAGAGAGTAATCTGAACTACTCTGCCTCTTTCTGTATTAACTTTAGACTAACTTACTTAGGACAAGGTCACTAGCTTTAGGATCTAAGAAGAATCCCATGCAGACTACTCTCTTATTCATATACAAGTCCTTTTACCCAGTTTAGTTGCACTGCTTCCTAGTTAATGTAAATGTGTCCATCCACCAGTATAGGAGGTAGGTGCTGAAGATTTACCGAAGGACTCTTAAAAGCTGAAACGTGTATTGTCTGTCATGCTGGTGTAATCTTTCCACTTAGATAAGGTCTAAGATAGCACAGGAAGGAAAAACAAGTTAATTCAGTTTTAATATTTTCATTTGGTATTGGTGAAATGAAAGAAAAAAAAAACTTAATATGAAATTAGTGCTTTAAGGTACCTCAGTCTTCAGAAGCCCAATTTTGGATGTCTTTTGACTTAGTTTTCAGAGAAAGCAACTGAATATGTTGCTTAGAATCCTGGTTACACAGAGTTATTGAAACACCAAAACATTTCATCACATCTTGGCTGAAGTGTATTTCCCTATGGTCACTAAACCGAAGGAAAATGGTGATTTCTATGGAATCTGCCATTTACTACACCAGTGGACTTTTATTTACTTTGAAAGAAGCCCAACCTCAATGTGTTTGTTCTTTGATTCTTGAGTATTCTGGTCATTTTAGATTTGCTGTACTTTTTTTCTTGTGTTGCAGGCAGCCTCTAATAGATGCTCTCCCATCTTGTGCTACGGAAGCATGTGTTGTTCTAATGAAAGAAATTATAGCTTCCAGAGAAGTTGAAGAAGACAAAATGGAATATTTCTTCTGGTCATTTTCATTCATTCCTAAGCCCACCTCAGGCATGATCGAATCTCTTGCTGTGAGCAGATCAGTTTTTTGTTTTTTTTTTTTTTAATTTATTATCAATCTGGATGTCTCATAATTTTTGTATTTTACAGTAATAGTCTTTTTCACAGATTTATACAAATCTACATTTGCACAGGTTGTCTGAGAAAAGTAGTGATGAAACTACTGTCTATTTTAATTTCGTTTCTGGAAGATGATGAAGTCATGTTTGGTCACTGGAAAGAAAACTGCATTTGTAGTCTAGAGACTTAAGAAACAAAGAATAAAAAAGAAAAAAAAAAAGAAAAAAAAAGAAAAAATAATGTGTGTGAACTACTCTGTGGACTCCAGAGAGTGGTCTGGGCTAATTAGTTTTGAGGTTCAAGGGTGGGTCTGTGTGAGGAAGATACAGGTTTATGGGACAGAAATACCCATTTTCATTTTAAAATGGGTAAACTTATTGAGTTGTCAGTGCTTTTTGCTAAGTTTTGAGGTGGGATTTATAGAAAGTGTGTACTGGAGAGGGTTTTAGTATTAAGCAAGGAATGGAACCAGCATTGGATGCCTCAAGGGCCTTGATCCTTTAGTTCCATTTATGACTTATTTATGTGGCTGATTGCATACAGCAGCAAAAGTTTGCTTATCCAAATGCTTATTAGTTGTATGATAGCCTGCTGCCTTTGCCATTGAAATAATTTTTATATTATGTGTACACATACACTGTGAAGTTCATCTTTCTTTTTTATATCCTATGCTAGTGGGAAAATTCAGTAATAGGCTTGAAGAATACACTGCACTAGCAACTTCCATACTGCAGTAATAAGTGGTGGCAGTACCCCAAAATACTTAACTTAGTGAGTTTTTGCTCTGTTCTACAATAATGAACAGTGACTAAAATCACAGATCTACTAACTCTGTGCATTTACCTTTGTTACGTCTTATCCTCAGGCACCACCAAAGTGAGCATGGACTTTTGCTAGTTTTACATGTACATGGCCCACCTTTCCCTCTGTAGATTTCCTGTTTTCTCCTTCACTCCAGTGGCTTTCATTTTTCTGTGGTGGTGGTACTTATTCCTCTGTCCAGCTGCTCTTCACTTTTTATCTCTTTATCTTCTCTTTGCTGTCTCCTGCTGTTTGCTCTTTTTCTTTTCCAATTGGGATTATAGCAGCTGCCCTCAATCAGCTGGCTAGACGTGCTGTCATGACAGCTTGTAGCCTTCTATTAAGACAAGAAATTGCACAGAAATTTGAAAAGCTGCTGGTTAGTCTCTTACTGCATAAAGGACAGAGAGAAACAGCTTTGGCTGTAGCGAGCGAAAGAAGATGCTTTTACCAGATAGAACTTATTTGTTGCTAGTATGTCCCAGACTGTTTGAAAAAAGTCAGTAGGTCTGGCTGCTAGATAAGATGTATATATTAACCATGTATCTTCTGTACAGCTACAGATGGCATGTTGTGAGCTAATGTAAAATATAAAACCGCTAAAAAAATGTATGAAATCTGTCAGGTTCTGCAATAAATGTATGTTTCCGCCCCCCCCCCATCATGTAAATTTTAGGAAGACAGGAGACTGTCCCCAGATTAGTCTCTAATTCGGAATGGAAACGATATTTAAAATATTCATGTTTTCAGTCAAATAGGAACTGAGTTTCTGGCCAGCTCCAAGGATAAGAAGCCCAAGCTGTATGCATGACAGACATGAATGTCACAAATGCTCTGAAGTAAAGCATAGTAACTGATCATTCCTGTTAAATGCAAGTGTTAAGGTGTGATTAGAGTTACAGGACTTGGACCTTGGAAAAGATATTTAACTATGAGATCCATAAATATCCAGTCTGGCTTATCTATGACACATGGATGCCGTAAGCAGGTTACCAGTTTCAAAAACAAGTGCTATGAGTATAAGCATGTTATTAGATTTTATAGATGATTTCAAATACTCCACTGTTGGACTAGATAACTAGCAATAACAAATAATTTAATTATCTGCTAATTATTTACAAGTAGTACAAGAGTGTTACTTAAACAAAAATAGTTATTGACGGGAGTCTTCATCGAGGCACAGCATATTGCATTGTTGTGTTTCCTTACACATGCTAATTTTTACATCTTCTTCTAAATTACATGAGTGTCACGTTGGGGATACTCAATTTATCATTTTGAGCATCCTGGAAAATAGTTTAGATTTGTTTTCATACTCCTTCCTAAGCATGTAAGGCGTCATTTCTTGTGGAAAGAACTGAGGTCTGTGTCATGTTGACACTAACTTAACCCTTCTGTTTACATGTGAAGGTGGAAGAATTTTCCATTATTTCTCTGCGGGGTAGTCTGTTTTCTTTGTTTTCTTTTCTTTTCTTTTTTTTCCTTTTTTTTCCCCCTTTTAATCCTTTAAGGGCTGTTTGAAAACAGGCATTGTTGAGATTGAGTTTTAGTATATAAAACATTTGATACAACTATTTTCTATTTTGTGTTACAGTAATTAGAACAATGACTCTTCTGAAGCAGCCTGTTCTTTTTGTGCTTATTTACAGCCTTTGCTGAAGTCACCAGAAGCAAGTCAGAGCTGCTTCTTAGGAGTAACTGCTCTCTTACATAGGTTTTGTTCAGCTCACAGCTCCTGCGATGGTGTACCTGCTGTGCAGAGTGTGATGAGGACTCTTGGGGAATTTTTGGGAGGAAACTGTACTGTGCGAGATTCAGAAGGATTCAGCCAGGTATCAGTCATATAGATGCACGTGGTATAATGCTTTACTTTTTTATTACCATTAAGATCTAGAATGTGTTTGATGAAAATAACATTCAGTGGCTTTCCAGAAAGTCATGAATACAAGCTTTTTTTTATGAATATTCTTCAATAGGATGAGCAGATAAAATTTTGTAATCCAACAATTATTTCTGACCAATCAGCATAGACATTCTTGTGTATTTAAAGAAGGAAAAGTCTTGGGTCTTTTCTTCTAATGAAGCAAAGTTCATGACTTGAGATGTGGAAGAATAACCATCACTCCCCTGTAAAATGGCATGATGATGATGGTTTCCTATTCTTTGGTGACTTTCTTTGGGTATGGATTCAAATACAGTTGGTGTTAGCTAAGCTATCACTGGCTAATAAATTCTACTGAGTCACAATGTTAGTGGCTGTAAACAAATTGTGATATTGGGAGGGTGTAACCAGAGAGTGTGTGATTTTTATTAAAATTAGCCCAGAGATTAGCGAATCAGAACTGGGAGTTGATGAGGAGGGGCACAGGGAGAAAGACTGCCCAAGCCTCATTTGGTTCTTGAAAATCATCCTGTAGCTTTTACCATTGAAACAGTTGTCTCATGGACGAAGCGCAGCCTCTTGAAAGTCAGCAGCATGTCGCAGTGAGTGTACGAATGTACGGAAGAGGTATCTTTGTCTAGGACAACTTTACTGAAAATGCTGAGCAGTACAGGAGAGAACTGCCACCAAGACCTCAAACCAACAGTGAATGGAGTCTTTGACCCATGCTGTTATGGAAGATTTTTGAACGTTTTAACTATGTTTACTTCAGTGTGGTTTCTAGGGGACTACTAGTGAAAAGAAGATCAGGCCCCATATTACGTAGAACTCACTAGGCTTTAAATCTCTAGACTTTAGTACAGAGCTTTTAGCTAAAAATTCAGATTGCCAGCAATTAATATGCTTTCTGGATTCTGAAACTGCTCAGGTTTCCTGTATGTTCAGCAAAGAAAACTGTGGTAACATTATGGCATCTGTTTGAATTCTTTTAAATCAGTTATTGTGTCCTGAACTCCATGTTGGATCACTAAAAGGTCTACATGTCTGTGATCAAAAGGGACAAAATATCAAAGTATTTGAAAAACTTTACTGTATATCAAGTCCATGACTTCTATTTTCCCACTGCAATGCAGGTTTGTTTGTTTGTTTGTTTGTTTGTTTTAATGTGTTTATATTCCACCAGGTCTCAGCCAGATTTTACTTGTGTTATATGACATTAGAACACCAGTCCATATTCATAAAAGGTCTCGTCCACACACTAAAGCCAGAGTATAGCTGGTATGGTAGGGGCTGTGAGGAAACCTCCCAAATGAACAGCAACCATTTTAAACAGAGAATTTGCAAGGACAATGTTAATGCAATAAATTTTCATGTAAAGCTGACAAGACGTGGAGAATTTTTTATTATGCTCTGCTTTGTATTTACAGATGCAACTGGTTCTAAAAGCCATTGGAAATGCAGGACTGGCAGCAGCTTCGCTTGCTCCTGTTTTGAGCTTGTGTGCTTCACTGAAAAGTAATCCAACTGAAATTCGTCTAGCTGCTATCCAAGCATTCAGGCGTATTCCCTGTTCTGTCAGGGTAAGTAATTTATTGCCAGCAGGCAAGTGGTAGCTTCCTGGTACTGTCCCAGAGTTTGGACTTTCTGGAATAGGTAAGAAACATGCAAACAAGTAGGAAACAAATCTAAACGTCTTTCAGCAGAGCTTCTCTGCTGTTGGAAAGGTTGGTAGGGCTACCTTAAAAATTGGACCTGTAATAGGTTTTGCAATATCTGAGGTAACATATCCAGTGAAGGAGATAATGTTGTGTAGCTTATGTCTATGTGGGTTAATGGCTAAAATCCCCCAATACTTGATATTTCTTATAGTCTGTTCCACCGTATCGCTCTCTGAAATGCTAAGTATTAATGTGAGAAGCTTGTTTTGATTGGCAATACACAGTCATAATTGGAACATTTCATTAATCCCTTAATAGAAGAAAACACAAAACTTGTTTCTTTCAAATATCTTGATACTAAAAACAATGGCAAAGCCAGGAGTGCTAGCCTGGGCAAAGCTGGCTGTTCTCCAGAAGTACAAGAGATTTCTACATGGATTTGCAGTTAGAGAAGCATTTTCTATGTTTTTGTTGTTGTTGTTGTTTTTAAATTTAATCCCAGCATGTATTGGCATAATCTGCTTGTTCTGTTGTTATGAAGCTCAGTGTTGCTCCTTAGAGTTGATGATAATGTGAAGTCTGTGTGTGAAGTCTATGATACACCCTATCATTGTCTAGCAAATGAACTGCTAAACTAACACCCTCTGGGTGGACTGGGGGTGTTAAACGCTAATAGAAATGTTACTTGTATTAGTTGCCAATGCCTTAAGTCTTGGCAGCTCACCAAATAAACTCGTATTTGTTGATACCAGGGAAGTATTGAACAGAATAATTTTGTTACAGTTCTACACTTTGAAACCAGGAGTAATGATCTTAATAAACCATTAAAAATGTAGCCACTGTTGTCTGTGTATTAGCTGTGGCAAATGTGTGAAATATAATAGAAGAACTCCCCCCTGTGGTAGAGTAAAACTGTCATTAACAGCGCTGTGAGCAAGTGAGGCTGTGTGTTGGAAGCAGTCCTGTGTATAAATGAGTGGGTGTAGGATTCAGATCATAATGGCAGTTCTGGAAATTTGTGGGTAAGGTAGTATAAAGAATACATGTGTACATTTGCATACATATTGCACGAAGTGACTTTGTCAAGTATTTATAACCATGGCTATGTCTTTGAGAATGAAAACCCCACCTATACCTGAAAGTGCTTTTTCTTTTGTAGTAATCTTTTTGTCTTTCTTTTTCAGTAATCTTTTTGTCTTTCTTTTTCTCTTAGAATGCTGTATTAGTTCAGTTGTATCAAGCAACCAGCGAAAACGTGGAAATAAGGATTGCTTCTTACTATATAGCAATGAAATGCCCAAACGAAGAGTTATTTAAACAAGTACAAAAGAGCTTGCTGAAAGAAACTTCCAGTCAAGGTTAGCCAAGCAACTACTGAAATCTTAGGCATTCCTAAATGATACTTTGATGTAACATTTACTTTACAGGTGTAATGATACCAACCTATTTCAATTTTTATTTAATCTTAACACTTTGTAGTTTATTTTTAAAAGATTGTTTGTATGGTTGCCACATTTTGTATTAACATTGTAATGTTGTTATTTTAGCTTTGTGAAGCTGTCATTTTAGCCAGAGCCAGTAAGCAGTGACTCTATTGGCACCATTTCATTAGCTTAATGCTGATAAAAATGAGATGCATGGAACATCTCTGATATTGAGTGCATTACAAATACAAGTGTATAAGTGCAAATTACATTTTCTTAAGTTGAGAAAGAAGCAAGTGGCAGAAAAAATTATTGCTGCAGGTATTAATTAAACTATTTCTTAATTACGTTTTTAATGCCTCTAAATCTCATGTTTCCTATTTGTTTACTTGATGTAATACAAATTTTTATTATGAGGAATCACTGCCATTGTCTTTCTTTGGCCTTGTCCTCATTTGCAGTTATTTTTACATGTTTTGATATGGTTTCAATATCGAAGACAGTATTTTAAAGATAGCATTAAACAGAAACCGAGCAGATCTGAAGACTGCAAAGAAAGCCTGCTGATTTTAATCTATATGATTTAAGATACTTAGAAACTTTCAGGCTTCCCTGCAGTTAGTGAGAGGTGCTCCATCACTGTGCCAGGAGCGGTTCCTCAGGTCAGGCAACAGTCTTCTAAGGATCACAGTTTCAGAACTATGGATCTAATGGCAACAAAATGGTGTCAAGAAACTGTTTGTAACATGGGAAAAAGGAAAATGTGGCAACTGGGACATTTTGTGTTAGGAATGTTGTGAAAAGGACCTTGTGAGGCATATTAATCATATATCTAAATGTATAATAGCTGGGCAACAGCGTAGCAGTTATTTGGGGGGAAAAAAATAACATAGTTATAACCTCTTAATCATTCATACTTTGTTCTAATTAAGGCTGCCTGCTTGTCTGGCTGCATGACTGATTATTCTCTAAATCTGAGCCAGATTACTGACATGAGAGACTGAATTGAGAAGTGATGCCAAATAGAAAATCTTCTATGCTATGTTTAAAAATATTCTTTTTATGTAAATAGCTTATCTGAAGAAGAAGCTGTTTGGTCTAGTATGAAACAAAACTGTAGGTTCTATAAAAGTACAATATCCTAGCAGCTCTTTATTACCAAAGCACAGAGATACTTAAACTGGTCCAATATTTGGGGTGAAGAAGGGATTTTTTCTTTTTCCATAGTTTCAACACATTCAACAAAGAATAACTTCAGTGTAATCTTTCGGTTTTAAATCTGTCAAGAAGGAGCAAACATGAAAGGGGTGTCTATAAGGTAGTTTGCAAGCAGAAGAAAGCAGGCTCTGTCTGCTCTCTGATGTGTCTGGCTCCTAGCCAGCTCTGAACGTGAAGCTGTGTACCCATTTTATCAGGATGTTGTGTCCAGACCAGTATATCCTGCAGGGATTATGGGTTCAGGCTCAGCATTGTGTTCACCTGATGATGTGGATTGTGGTTTGGAGGGAACTTGTGTTCCTCTTTTTATAATTCAGACAAAAAGAAATTGCATCAGCCTGCAAAATACCATCAAGGTGTACCCTTAGTGACTCTCCTTCCTGCTGTTCCATGTGGAAAAAATAAAATGTCTGCTCGCTCTGATTTATAAAAAAGCTCTACAAGTTCATCCAAAATGTTATGTTTTAAACAATTTAATGCAGTATTCCTGAATTTTGATAATTTCCTTCCTTTGTGTTGATGTAATACCTAAATAATACATATAATAGACTTTTGAGTAACAAGTGCTTTTGAAGGCCTAGAGTACATATTAGTTTTTTAGTTGCCATGTTCAGAAAACAACAATATGAAGAAAGAAGTTGTATTGTGAAGAATAAAGTTATATCAGTGTTAAGTGTCTGTGTGTTGAATTAGCACTGGAGCCTAACATCTGTTATCTTCAGGAGAAATAAAACCTCTCTTTGAGAACCAGACTCCAAAACACATGGAATAGGTTTGCCCCCCACAATGCAGCACATACACAGCCAAGTCATGAATCAGCACAGCGTTGTGCAGAAATATTAATTCTAAATCACAATTGTATAAGTGTATGTGCTTTTTTTTTTTTTTTTCCTCCTAAAGTGTTTTTTGGAAATGTGCTACAGAATCACAGAATCACAGAATCGTTCAGGTTGGAAGAGACCTCCAAGATCACCTAGTCCAACCTCTGACCTAACTCTAACAAGGCCCACACTAAACCATATCTCTAAGCTCAACATCTGAACATCTTTTAAAGACCTCCAGGGATGGTGACTCAACCACTTCCCTGGGCAGCCCATTCCAATGCCTAACTACCCTTTCAGTAAAGAAGTTTTTCCTAATATTCAACCTAAACCTCCCCTGACGCAACTTTAGCCCGTTCCCCCTCGTCCTGTCACCAGGCACGTGGGAGAAGAGACCAAATTTGCACATTTGGTGCATTGCACATTTCTTTGTATTGTAATTTGTTTGCTGTATACAAAGAAACTTTCTTGCCAGTTTTCTTTTACGAATCCACTTGCAATTCCATTATAAGCCTCAGGGTAGTTAGTGATCTCTTGCCAAAGTCCATGTAGGGAATCTGATTACTAGGATTCCCTATATTTAAAGTTGCTTAATGCTTGCCATTAAAAGGCTTTGTTTACCCCTGCTTGTAGTTTTTATCTGTTATTTTAAAATTTTCATGTGCTTGCTGTCTATCCTAGACTTGATTTTATGTTTCTGGTCATTGGATCAGTGATTTGCAAGAACAAAATGAGCATTGCTGCCAAAGTGAGAGTTTAAAACCATATTTCAAATAATTCTTTTGGCATCTGTTCTTTGAAAAAGGGACAGAAACGAGCCTAAATTATTTGAGCTGCGCAGCCTGCCTCTAATTTCTGTATGTGTTGTATCTTTTTTTTACAGCACTTATTTGGATTTAGTATAGAAGACCCTATGCAAACAGTAAATGAGTAGGTTAACCTTCCTTGCTTGCTTGCCGAGTTAGCTGAGAAGCATAAATAAAATTAAGGAGTGAATGGCCCCTCACATGCCATACTGGAAAGCAATAGGACAGTATTTAAATAAGCTGACTATGGTAAAGATAGGTGCTGAAAATGAGTGAGTTCTGTTGTGGTCAGGAGAATTATTTAGGATTAATTCTAGTATAGATAAACAAAAAAGATTCCTGTATCCGTTTTAAGAACAGTTTTTATTTTTTTCTCTAATTCCCAAATGCTTTTCTTTTTCTAATTTAAGTGGGCTCCTTTGTTTGGAGTCATCTTTCTCAGCTCCTGGAGACAGATGATCCACTGAAGGAGCACCTTCGAGATTCTATTCCTGATGATATCCTTAGCAGAGATTTTGATGGGGAGACATGGAAATATTCCTCATATTCAGATGTCACATTCCACTCGGGTACGTGGAGTTCTAGAACATGATGCTTTGTAGCATATGCATTACTGAAATCCCACATGGCTTTTTGGGTTCTTTACATCTTGCTGTGGAGAATTTTAATTTTTAAGAATTAATGGAACCGAGCTATGCAAATGGAGGCTTGATTCTGCTCTGACCTTAATTGGAGTATATCAAATGTAACTCCAGCAAGCCAGATACCGTGCAATTTTGCGCACATCATTTGTGAGAGAGGAGAATAAGAACTGATTTTTTTTTAAATTATTTTTATGAACACGAAATTTTGATTCCTTAGTGAGCTTCCTCTGCAGCAACAGGGGATTGGGATGTGTTTTCTCTTCTGATATATGTGTTTTCCTTGGTGTACAAAAGACTCATTCCTTCCTGTTTTATTATCTATTCACTCTTTGTTTTTAGGGAAAAATCTAGAGAATATTTTTCAGAGTAATATTTTGATTTTCTATCTATCTCTTCCAACATATTGTGTAATATATGTATTCTGAATGCTTTTTTTAAGGTTAGATAAAAGACTTTCAGTAATGTCCATTAGTCTTTGCTATACTAGATAGTTAAATATTTTCTCTTGCTGTCTTAATGTTTTATTCACCACCATCTTAACGGGTAGAGTTGCAATCTCCCAAAGCATGATAAGACTTGAAAAGTATATGAGAATAGCTCATCTCTGACTGACATCTGATATTTTATATTGCAGCTGGTGCAGGTGCAAATATGGAAGCATCAGTGGTCTTTTCTCCTGCATCTTTTCTACCACGATCAGTCATGACAAATTTGACTGTTCACCTTATGGGGCAGGCTATAAATCTACTGGAGGCAAGTTCTGGGAATTTTTTTATCCCTCTACTCAAGGGACACTTGGTGTATTGAAGTAAAAAGAAGTATTTTCTGTTTTCCCATTACAGTTCCTTTACCAAGATACGCTTTTCATTGCTACAGCAAAGTTGCCTCCAGACTCATGACTCCTTTGCATAATGGACTTTGTCATAATAAAACCACTTTCACTCTGATAGTACTATATACTAGTCAAGTGAGTTATATTTGATTCTTGGTGTTGATTCAAATGAAAGATAAAAGCCAGTGCTGTTGCTTTCTGAAACACTGGTCTTAGTTCCTGTTTAGGATGGTAAGATTCATCCAATTGATTTACAGGGGAAAATGCATTAGCCTGGATATGCCACTCCATAATACAAGAGATAGAGAGTTTTATATTGCAAAGTGAAGTCACTGTTCTGGTCCCGCTGGCCATACCATGGTTGGGATATTTAAATGGCCTGTCTGTAACCTTGTCATCTTTAACTATGCCTTTTCTCTGCCTCTAAGAGAAAGGAATGCTTGGCATATGGACTCTTTATTGCAGTTAAAAATGTGTATGAGAAAGAGAGAATATAATTTAACCTTCAGATCTCAAGATAAGCTTGCATATACCCTGGATTTGTATGTAATAGTAATACTATTCTAGTGAAACTTCCAAGCAGAATCTTATTTTAGGAGCAGAAAATGGGTGTGGTTTTGTTTTACAACCAAACTACTGTTTGTAAAGTGCTAAAATAGGGGTAGCTAACTGTCCCATCATGGTGTAAATGAACCAGTACCTGATTACAAAAGGATTTTTATTCTGTACTGATCTTCACATAGTCAACAAACTAAAGTGTTTTTACTGGTAAGGTTTAGTACTGAAATATCCATTATCAGATACCTAAAGAGGTAAGATACTTAAATTTATAGACCCCTATGATTTTGTATGGCAAGTCCTTGTTTGTACAAAAACCTAAAGGTTGCTCCTTGATGTATTTTTAGTTGAATTTCTGCCTATAGAACTGTACATGGCTTATGCATCTCATTTTCAGCCTTTGAATGTTGTATGCTTTCCTGCAGGTTGGTGTACGGTTAGAGAATGCCGAAGCTCTCATGCAGAAGATTTTTGGGCAGAAGTCTGATACTTTTAGTGACTATTTTTTTGCAAACACTGATGAAAGAAATGACAAGTCAGAAAACCCTGTGCAAACAACAAGAAAAGTCAAGCAGAGGAAGCTGACTTTTAAGCAATACGGCCCGGCTGATCATCTTGTGACCAAGGCTGGCAAGCCAAAGTTGAGAAAAGCTAACCAGAATTGTCCAGGTCAAAAGTATAGTAAGATGAGCAAGTTAGTGAAGAAGGTAATTGACTCTGTAGGTCTTGGAAAAATTCATGAAATTCACCAGTTAACCATAGGTGTCTATCTAGCTTTACACAGTTGTTTTGTATTACTGTGACTCCTTTGCAGAAAGCATACATAGCTTTTTCCACTCGTACAGAATTTAACAGCTGCATAAAATACAAAGCACAAAGCACCATATCTTCAGTTTTTCAGATTGTTTTATCGTCTCAGAACAATGACTCTCAGCCAAGGGAATGTGTTGCCTGTGTTTTGGGCTTCCACTTATTATTTTGAGCACTGATCCTCTTTTATACTGATGTCCTTTTGGCTATTGACTTCTGTGGCACCGTATACAATTGCTTGATGTTACATTCCCGAGTCACGTTGTTTGTGATCTGACTTCCCAGTTTGCTGACAGATGTTACGTTGACCCTTTGTGTAATGACTCATGAACAAACTTATGTTTGGAGAGAGCTATGTTTATGACAGGGAAGCTTTGGGAATTGACTTCAATTGTTGATGTATTATCTGGAAAACTTGGGGGCCATGATTTCTTTAGTTTGTCTTAGACCATCTCTTCTTTTAGGATTCATCGTCTTAGAGTTTCTTCTAACAGTGTTATCTCATGTTCATGTTTTGTTGCTGTTGTATTAATTCCTAAGGAGGGAAAGTGGAATTTTTTTTTCTTAGTTTATTTAGCAATCATGTTGCTCATAATGGTGTATTAACTGACATTGTAGTCCCTGGTATTTTTCAAAGCTTTATCTGTCTGAGGGTATGTACTGAAATACGTCTTATTTTATCCAGGCCTCTTAGGTCTATACGTTACCTGTGTTCATAGTGAAAGTCAGCTTGTGTGGTACAGAGCTGAGATTTAGCTGGAAAGAACAGGTGCTAATCAAGGGTCTCAAGTGGGCTTGAAATATTTATAAAAGGCAGCCTAATGTCTGTTCATTAATAGCCTAGCCTGCACTGAGAAATTGTTTATTATAGGCTTGAAAGAAATTTAATATAAACATTATTCTCTTCCCGATTTATTTGTTTATCATGTCAGTTCACTGAGAGAAAGGTGAGAAAGGAGGAGCTGAAATGTGAACTAAGCATGAAAATCTTTGGAAATGAAGTTAGCTTTTTGGATTGTGAAGATTTAAGAAAACAAATGAAACATTATTCTTTAAATCTGGCTGAGCTCACTGTCAAACTTCTGAAGGTAAAAGGAACCTTTTTGCTTTTTGAAAGTAAATGCTTTTAGAAACTAGTTTCTGACAGATATGTGAAAGATACAAAATATTACTTATTTTTTCTCTAAATTGAGCTCTAAAAGGTATCAGTATATATTGGGTTTAAACTGAGTATGGTAAATTAGGCAAGGATTTGTTCTGTTCTCTGATGGCTCTTAACTCTTGTTTTTCTTGTTAAAATCAATCCGTGTTTAAATATAAAATAATTATTTCTTTAAACAGGATAGAACTAGCAGTGAAGTCATGCCCTGACCAGATGCAGGCTTTGGGCTGCTTTCTACCTTATTTCCAAAATCAGCTCAGTTTAAAACAATTTCACAACAGAGAAATGCACTGGGTAGTTACATCAGGAAAAAATTGTGCATGCTGACTTTATCATACAAAATAAAATACTGTGATTTTGTGTGTGAGTGTTGTTTGTTTGTTTTTTTCCACTACAGGGGCAAGAGATCCAGTTTAATAAAAGGCTCAGTTTGGCCACTGAAGAATTGCAGTTTCCAGCAATTTCAGGCTTTCCTGTTCAACTGGCAATCAATGCCTCAGCAGCAATCGACATAAAAATGAAAGGGAATGCGGATTTCAAACAACAGTCAAATTTCTTTGTAAATGGATATATCAAGCCAAGGTAATAACTGCTGCAAATGCATGTCACTTCCACATATTCCTGGTGTTAAATAGTAGTTCCTGACCTGAAACTTCCGTGTGAATGCCCATTGTAATCAATTAGGACATTCGTGAAGAACTCCAACAGTCATCAACCTTTTATTGCTGAGTGGTTGTTGTGCTATAAGGACAGTAGTAGTTTCCTATCCTGCCCATCTGATTTTGAACTCTATTGCTGTGCATTTCCAGTTCTGTTTCAAGCTGACCATTCTTCCTATCTCTAAGTCAAATTCCTAAATATTTGAATGCAGATGATCCGAATGCCTTACCTGCCACAGCGATAGCACTTTGGATTTTTCTCAGGATCAGACATGCAGTTACAGGTTATGGATCACGAACCAATGGATGATATGACCCTACATTTCCTTAAGTGGCTATTGTAGCTTTTTGTACATACTGAATACCTTTACTAAACTTCACTAAGTGCAGCATAAACAGATAAACTTACACCAAAACACTCAGTCCTAATCTCTTTCCCTTACTTGATATTTCATGCTGAAGTCTGGGTTCAAATCCTTTAACGCGTGTCCCTCTCACAACACTTAGTTTTACTGTTATTCTTGTTAGAAAGTGTATGTCTGTGTACACATAATATTTTCAATTATTTCCTGAAACAAAATACTCATTATGATTTTAATGCTAGAACATACAGTCCGCAGCATCAAACACTATGTATTTATTTACTGAAGAGGATGAGAAGACTATGGTTTAAATTAAGTGCTTTAAAAAGAAAGTGCTTTTCATAGAAGAATATGTACTTGAATCTTTCAACAGTGCATTTATCCAGATTTCTGTTCAAATGGGAACTGTGGGGACTGTTGGACAAGCTGGCCTAAGCTGGTTAACAGGAATGAGGACATCTACTAGTCTTGATGGGGGAATCCAGCTTAAAAAAGGGCAAGAGCTTAAAATTTTTTTGAACACTCCAGAGGAATCCATGGAGATAATTAATTTCAGGTAAGCAAGAACATCTTCCTAAAGTCGTAACCATGATAACTTTCTTGAATCAGAGCTTGACTGGCAGGCTTATTAATAGAGCAGAAATATATTTTGTCAGCAAACAAATTGTTTCAGTCTGAGTCATAGTCCAAATCTGCCATTCAGAAGAAAAGGAAGGGGAAATTATTGCATGCATTTTACATTGTTTTAACAAAAAAACATACATCCTTCCACTGATGTAAAATGTTCAAATCAAAATCTTATAAAAGATGGAAATGATTTTTTCCATACTCCTCTGTTTTTTTCCTACCAAACATCAATGCTGCTTCTGGAAAGTTAGTCTTGAAGAAATCTAGTTCAGGGTATTAAAGTGGTGGAAAAAGACCTTAGGAATACTTTTTCTACAGATGGTATTTACCAAACACAGGTACAGAATGATATTTAGCAAAACACTGGAGTAATTTGGAATATAGTGCTAACAAGATGTGCTCATGCCTTCTGGTGGGTTTTTAATTAGGTCCTTTAATGTTAAATAAAGGTTATATTGTAAAATACTACCATAAAGACTGTCAGATGTTAAGCAAATGACTTACTTGTGTTAATGCAAGCTATGCTTTTTAGCTCTTTTTTTTTTTCTTTTTTTTCTTTTTCCCTTTGGACTTCTAACTTTGTCAAGTTTTCTAACTTTGCCAGAAGACAAAGTCTCTTAGACATGACTACAGATTCATGAAGTATTTACAGTATGTGGATTGTCATTCCTTTGTGTTTCTTTTAATTTTGGACATTGCAGGACTATAGGATATGCAGTTCAGAAAAGACTGTGGACTTCACATTTAAACCACCCATTCCTTTAGGACTGTTGGAAACTTAGTGATGTAGTTCTGTTTCTGTCAACTAGGATGGATGACAGACTAGAAGAGTAAAAGTCAAAATTATTACAAACCTGTTTAGTGCATTATTTGAACAAAAGACTGTCTGTAGAGCCTATTGGATATTTCATTAACTCTCTTGCTCCCATCAAGGACAGAGAACATGATTCTTGTACAGGCAGTTCAGTTAAGTTCTTGAATAACTTCAGGACTGGGACGAAATTGATGTCCATACGTACCGTAAGGGAAAAAAAAAAATGTCTAGAAGCCAGGAAGTGAATGGATTTGCAATAAGCTGACCATACCAAATTGCTCAGAACAGAGAGATCTAATGTGACTGTAAAGAACTACAGAAGGATTTCTTGATAGTAAGAGATTACACAAGGAAACTGTGGATAAAAATCAGTGCCAGTTAGTGGAAATATAGAGTAACCTTAGCAGAACTTTATCTTTCTTGTGTTTCTCATCTGGGAGAAGATGACATATAACTGAGATTTTTGTTTAAATATTCCTGTAGCTTTAGTATAATTGTTTTTAAGTGACTGAAATTCTTGGTTGTAGCTCTAGACTCTTCTTCACAACGGTGGATGACACTGAACAAATTGATATTTTCCAAGACCACACAGAAAGCAGATCTTGTACTGGGAAGGAAGGTAGGTCTACCTATCAAGTTTCTCTGAGAAAGCTTGATCATTCTGAAATATCCACAACAGGTGTCTTATTTAGTAGAATTTCTTCTTTATCATGTTACTTCTAAAGGGTCTTCAGTGCTCAAGGTGCAATATTTGTTTGTATTTTTTTTTTTTTGTTTGGTGTTCTAACTGAGCGTTCAACTGTTGTTTTCCACCAGTGTCTGAGTTTATTGGCTGGCAGCTGTGTTCTGAAATGTCATATCCTGACCCAGCTAGTGGTTTGCTTTACCCTTTTGCTGAACCTTTGAGAGTGGCTGTCACATTAACTAAGCAAGACAGAGGCCTGCAGCAGTATATTGTGGAAGCTGCATATAACTATATTCCTCAGGTACCATTATGCTGTGCTTTCTTTGGCTTTGGTAAATGTATTAGTTTACTTACAGTGATGAAAGAATGGTATATCTCAGCACTGTATATTCAACTTGACTAATTTTCAAAGTCTATGTTGTTATTACTTTAATTCCCATTATATTGGGAAAAGATGTAGAAAACAAATCACTGATGCTGACAGTGGGTAAATATTATTTCCATATATAAAACAGTGCACAGGAATTTTTTGGTTAGATAAGAGTTACAGTACTAAACCACCTGGCCTCATTTTGATGACTTGTTTCTGTTTGTGACAAAAGAAAAACAACAACAACAGCAACAACAATAGCCTCCCGAATCATTCCTTTACATTAACTACCTTGTTTAAAAGCAGAAGTTAGGCTCCAGTGGATCCATTCTAGAAGGCTGTCAGTTATTTTAATATGCCCATCTGGGCAAGCCTGTGGAAGGAGTGCTTTTCACTATCTGCAGGGGACAGCAAAAATGTATGGCTTTTCCTAAAATGGTACTGGATGGGTGTGGGCTTGGGTGCTACACCTGTAATGACCTAATGTCATTAAATGGGCCCTGAGTAGACCAACAGCCTTTTTGACTAGCAGGTGTCACTGGGCCACAGTGGGACGATGCACCCACAAGTCCTCTGCCACAGGGGCTACATCTGTGGCGTGATTAAGAACCAACCTATGCATAATTCCAAATCTGGTGAACTGGCTGAGGGAGTGTCCAGGGGTCCTTGCTCATCTCAGGCCACTTCTCTTTGAACGTATACTAGTTATGCCTGAAAGATAGAGTCTATATTTCCTGCTGGAATTTGTAGATGGTTTCCAGAGGCTAAAGTGTGGCTCTGGGCATCTGATTCTGAAATTCAGATAGTTTCCCTGACTGTCATGTAACGTATTTGCAAGCCAGGGTAATAATCCACAGAACCAGTTTAGCATTAGCACTCACTTGATTTGACTTAGGTCTATGCTTGTGGAAGAGTGTGCAAAGACACTTGTCATGCCTCCATCAGTATCATATACAATTTTAATAATCAGACAGATATGTAAATCTAGTTGGGCTTCAAGAAGGGAGGAATTTGATGTACAGTCTGAATCAGACCAAATATTTCTGATCCTCTATGTCAATATATAAAGCTTTATGTATTGTTGTCTCAGAAATTCCCTTTTCTGCAGCTTCCAGCCACCAGTCAAGTTTTTCTTGGGCAGGTGCTGCTGCCAAGGGAACCATGCAGCACTCTCATTTCTCCACATTAGCCTGAAGGCATTTAACACAGGCAGTGGCTGGAGTCTTATATTCTATTGCAGCCCAAGTATGCTGCTGGGGTTGAGCTAATCATTTTTGCAGGGAGACAACTTAGGCTTTCATTGCACTGAAACGCTGCTTGGTATCTCTGTGATGGTGAGACAAGCAATGAGCAGGGAAATTTTCCCTTCATGTTTTTGTTTTACGGACTTTTTCCTAATCAAAGCAGCTAAGGAAAGGGAACAGGCAGTTCCTTTCATCAGAGAATCTGAGGTCCACAGGCAGGGCAAGGCTCCAAAACTATCAACTAAGGCACCCACTGCAGCTTCATGACACTATGTACCATGTCCCACTGCTGACAACAGACTATAAGGGCTTAGGACAGCCCTGCTGAGTTATGGGTTTGGGATATGATAACAGACACCAAATCAACAGCTGTAGGGATGAACAATTTATCTCTAGCAGTATGGTAATGAATACAAATCATTGGTACAATTACCTGGGTTGAAAAAACAGTAAATGCAGTAATTGACTAACACTAGGTTTTTGCAAATGCTGTGCCACTAACAAATGTGGTTATCCTTTCTTTCTTTCAGGAGGATTCATGGATCCCAAATGAAGCTGTCCTTCACTTCTTCATTGGCACTCCAAAGTCAGACTTGAAAAGGGATGTTGGTGTTGACCTAAATTTTAATGTCCCACAGAAGAAATTTAGAATCCAATTTATACAACCAAAGAAAAAAATCAAGATTGATGGTAGGTTTTTTCACCTAAGAACCAGATCATCAGTTAATGTCAACTAAGAGAACTTCATTAGAATTAATAGAGAAATGCCAATATATTTCAGTCAATAATCTAATGCTAAAATTTTATTATCGCGCGATAGCCATTCAGTTTACTGCTTTAGGTAACACCCATTCCCAGTGTTTTTTGTATTTCAGACTTCCTATTTTTGAGAGTCAGATGTTTAGTACATGGTTCACAAACTCACATTAAAGGGGAAAGCCGTTACCAATATATATGAAGTTAAGGCTGAGGAACAGAATTGATTGTTCTGTAATCTTTTACATATGCTGAACTGGCCTTACTATTCCTGAATTTTAGTTTGCTGTATTCTGTTAGTTATGATATGAAATTACTCGTTGCCAAACCAACTAAATACAGATTGTAATACTGCTGTGCATTATAATCAAAAGTAACATTTCAATCAGAGTGTACCATAAAAAATAAAATCAACAATCACATGGATGGAATATAAAGTGATAAATGCATGGTAATAATATAGGCAATGTATTTCATCTTCTCTGACATGCTGGTTAAAACATCTAGATTAATGCAAAATTGTATTGTCTGCCAAAGTCAGACTGATTTTTTTTTAAATGTATTTTACCAAATCACATATTTAGAATTTGTACCTCTAGATGATGATGATGATGATGATGATGATGATTATTATTATTATTTTGATCCCAGTTATTTTCAAACAGACTGCATGGAAGATTTACCTTTACTCTGCAAAGCTTTAGGTGCACAGGGTTCTCAGCTCATGGAATGTCTCCACAGCACAACACAGCTTGTTAGTCTTAGCATAGGCCTAAAGGAAGTGTGTAAATCACTTCCAGAACTAAGTTGGTTTATTGGAGACACCTTGCCTGTTCTCAATGAGAATTCTCAGAATGTCATTTCAAAATGAGGTGTGTATTCTGAGGATGCTTCAATGCCTTTGCTAACTCTGTTCCTAACTTTTCTCCTTTGCTCTGATGTTTATTACATTTTTACTTTGTAAATATGTTGTTCACAGTAATGGCAACTAACATTTTGGGATATGTTTTTATGATGCAGTGCCGAATGGTATATGTCCAGAAAAAGTAAACAGTTTTATTTTTCTCTAAGGGAAAATTGACTCTTCTAAAAATTCACAAATTGGACAGCTGGAGTTGATAGTAGATGACCAAGATGTATATTACATTAAGGTATGTTTTCAGATCATGAGCTCTTGTACCAGGCTGATTATTCAAATAAAAACACAGAAAAGAGAGGCAATTAAATACACATATTGAAAAATAGTTTTGTAAGCAATCCATCAGAGAAATTACCAGTACTCTTTATTACATATTTTTGAGATAGACTCAGTGCTAAATTGCTGATTTTTTTTTTTTTTTTTAAAGCTTTTAAGGCATGGCTTCTGCAAGTAATCTAAATCAATTTTGTTACAATCAGATGTACTCAAAACCTTTGGGTTGCTTCCAATGTTAAGTCAGTACAGAAGATCACATTGACTCCTGTGGACTTTAGCTCATTATATGCATATGCGGTCACGCATTTTTTCAGACCTATATTCTGGCCGTGCGTAAAGACTCTGAGTAAGCCCAGGCTAATTTCTTCATGTCTATGGAGTCTATAGATATAAGAATCTCTAAGATACTGTTCTTTATATCATGCAAACTGTTTTTGTTGTTGTTGTTGTTTTTAAGCACTGGGAAATAAGCAAGAACATGCCAGTGTTCAAACTGAAATGAAAAAGCAACCAAAAATGCATGTGGGAGTTAATCACTGAAATTCTACTGGCATTTTTGTTTCTATTCCAGGATTTGAGCAATTTTTTTCATTATGCAATTGATATCCATAGCAGCATGCCATGCATGTCTTATGTGGACCTCCAAAGTCAGTTAATTTCAAACTCTGCATTTTCCTCCAATGAACACATTTCTTAACAGATTTTTTTTTTCTAGAATAATGTTGATGTTTCTCCTGGTCTTCAACAGAATGACAAACCTAAACACAAATTAGTGTTGCAGATTGTTGCATTTGCAACTAAGCCAACCTAAATCTAGTTCCCTACTGTAAGACTGCCAGTATTTTCAATAATACCATATTATTTTTTGGCCCAGTGTTACAACATTCTTTGTGATTTCAATCACTACTGAAAACAGCAGGAGGAGAAGGAAATTAGCATCTCACACCACTGTGATTTTTCTGTAACTGGAAAAATAAATAAAAATTAATCCATCCTCCTTCCCCCTTTTTGCTAACAACAAGTTTTGTGTTTTTGTTTTGTTTTGTTTTTTCCCCTCGGGTGTATAGGAAAAACTCTTTTATTCTTCTCTCTGAAGATGCCCAAGTCTATAGTATTGTTTTCTCAAAACTTAATCAATTTGTAGCGTTGAGTGGCTTGGGATTTCATTTTTCGTTTGTTTGTTTTAGGGTATGACAGATTTGCAGATACTGAGTGGAGAGCAGAGATACATGACCCAACTGGAGGTAAAGCTGATAAAGCAAAGTAGTCCTATTATTCTGTCAGGAAACATCACTAAACAACTTGGCAAGAAGATAGCTTTTTCAGTATCCCTGAATAATTTGTTGAAGGATGCTGCATTTCTATCAGGTTAGAGGACGATAAGTATTTGCCATATAAAAATGTAAATTCTGGAGCCCTCATGTATTAGGATTGCCTGGGTTTGGACATGTATTTCTAAAGTCCCTTTCAAATCAGTAAGACTGCTTTTTAAAATGGTTGTCCTTGATAAATTAGTGCTAGTATGTATTTCAGAATAATAGGAATTGTAGAATAAATTGTGAAATAAACATCTGTTTTTAATTACTGTTGAAGAGGGTGGAGAAAATAAGTGGTAAGGAAGCACTTAAAAACAAAACAAAACAGCAAAAACAAAAACAGCTCTCACAATGTTTTCTATTGTTCACTTGTGTTAGTACAAAGCCGTGAAGAGGTGCAAATATGTAGGTAAATTGCGGAGACTCTCTTTTCTAAAAATCGTAAATCTAAAAATCTTAAAATCATTTTTTTTTCTCAAAAATACAGTAAGAGGAAAATATAAGAGAAAATGCCAGAAAGAGGACTTAACTATTTATATGACATCAATTCATTAAAAGGTAAATAAATACAGTGAAATAAACCAGTATGTAAGGCTAAGGCTCTCATTTTTTTCCTTAATATTTCTTAAAGTAGTTTTCATGTGGCAAAGACATTGCAACACTATACCCAGTAGTTTCAAATAAAACTAACTTTTAAGGAATGGTTCTTGAAAGATCATCCTTTGGTGAAATATTCACCTTACCTTACACATGGAGTGCCAGTGACTGTATCTGAAAATGTTGCTGATGCTATGCAATTTGTTTTCCCCCGAGAACTATGCTGCACCAGCACTTCTGTTGCAAAGCCACAACCTTGCTCTGAGTTAATGTAGAAGTAAATCTCCACATGTTAGCTGTTAGTTAATTCAAAGATCAGTCTGTTAGAATTGGTTTCCTTTTAGAAACAGCTTTTGCTGGATTCATTTCATGAAACTTTAAGCAGTATCTGAGAAATATAGTCTACAGGCTCTATATGTATTCAGGGAAAGAGACTGAACATCCAGCTCTGCCTTTTTGTTTACTACACAAGGAGTACACGGGATTCTTCAGTTCGACTGTGTGAGACTGGAAGCATTTGTTTTTTTTCCCAGTGTGGTATTCCTTTTGCTAGCTAAAGTAACTCCATGTTCTACCAGTGCATGATCACTTCTCTCTTTTTGTAGCATTTCTGGAGAAAAAGCTTGATAAGCAGAGGCAATACTCATTGGAAGGGAAGACTTACCTTCCAGGTGTTCTTGGAGTTCACGTCATTGGTCTTCTCCAGCAACGTGAGGGCTTGTGGTCTCATGCTTTGAGGATAAAATATGGACTTCTAGGTACAGTAAAAAAGAAGGAAAGTAAAAGCATTTTGTTTCTCACATTCTTCCGAAAATAACTTGCATTCTTTTTTTAATGTGCTTTTCACAAGGATGTCCAACGTTTGTTTAAAGTTCACTTTGTCAGTAGGAATTGCTCCTAATTAATTCACATTCTCAGATGTTTATGCAAAGTGAATAGGTACATTCACTTAAAAGTATAAGGTTTTATTTCCATGAAACAATTTGCTATGTTTTCCTGGACACAATGTATAAACTGTTTTAATTTTATTCACAAAGCAGGTAAACATTGCTACAATTATATCAAGGTATTGAACAGTTGTAGTAGCTGGTCATGATGAGCAATATAGGGTGATTGTATATGTAAAGTATGTTGCACTTTCAGAGAGGATATGTAGCAATATGAGTAGTAAAGTTTTCTTAAACCTACCCAGGTATGACCCCATCATTTTGCTAATAATGGCATGCTGATTAGAATATTTTATACACACAAATAGAAACGTACCTGAACACTTATAACAGTATTAGATGATGTCTAGCTATAGCTGTATAATTATGCTTTTATGTACTTAGAGCTTAAGTCATATTTTGATTTATGCCCAGTTTGGCAACTATTCCACCTGAAGTAGTCAGCAAGTGTTTCCTTGTAGAAGTACTGGATTTTTAAAAAATAAATTAGTCGTCACACTCGGTGGTTGAAACTCCAGATTCATTATTTTAAACTTTTCTCAGGGACCACACGGGCTAGAAGTTCATTATTGTTTTTTGTTTGGGATGTAATGTCATGATGTCAGCAACCGAGCAGTAATAAAAGATCTTCAAATATTGTGAGACCCCAAGAAAGGTGCAAAAGTTAAATGTAATTAGTCTATAGCACTTTCACTTCACCAAGGTAAAAATCAATTTAAATAATAATTCTAATCTGTGTTTTTAATATATTTATATTTATTTACTTCTGAAGCAAAAATGAGTGAAAGAACACGGAAATGTGGCAGAGTAAACATCTGAGCAGAGTCTTTGCTTCTCTTAAACAAAATCAGCCTAAATCATTGGATTATTTTCATTCCATTTGTAATGTAAGCCAGCTGTTTCCAATTGCCTAAACTTGGAAATATTTTAAAATTTTATTAGAGTATAAAATAAACACAGGCCTCAACTCTTATATGTAAAGCCTGTTCCTAGGATTTGCGTTTCTAGTATAGCTTGTGGGGGAAAAAAATCAAAATTTGTAACTCATAATGCATTTTTTTTTCCAAAGTTTTACAGCATGTCTGCGCTCAGCAGTGCAAAGCTATTGATTGCTGTTAGGTTGGAAAATAAGCTCAGGTATCAGAAACAATGTTTTGACAGCAATATTGTAGTATTTAAAATGTGTCTAGATCTCAAGCAGATATTGAAGATGATTGTTGAGCTGAACTTCGTGGTGCTGAAGTTATACCAGCATTGGTACCAATCTTTACAAACTTTGGTCAGTACCTTTAGCCTGCAGAACATACTGCCAGACCTTTTACGTTAATTAGATATGGTCTTGACTTTTGTTTGCTAATGTGGTAGTGTTTTCATTTTCATCATGTAAATCACTCATCTAGCAAATGTAAATTCACAATTCTTAAACACAGATTCATTAAATGTATGATTTCTTTTGGATTCCTAGGATAAATTAACACGTGCGTATCTGTGAAAACAGATGAATATTTTTTGAAAAAAAAAAAAAAAGAAACATTGAAGCCAGCTCTAGATTTGTACTATTAACATTTAAATGTTTACTTTTGAATGATTTGAACAGATAACTTTGTGATTTAACTTGAACAGGAGAGGCAAAAACCCTTCATTATGAATGCAGGATGGTGCAAAAGATTGAAGTGGAGACAGGTGCACATGACTTGTACAAACTTGATGTTGGGCATGAATTTCATTGTATGCAGACTCCTACCTATAATCACAAGGTAGAGATTTTGACAAAAGCACTTGTTTACTTGTGTGCTGAGTAAATTTGTGTCACACATGTACTGAGGGTCTTAAACAGAGCAATGTCTAAGATATCATTTTTGGATCAGTCTTTTTCTTCTCATCTTCTGTTTCTCTTTTCTTTCTATATAGACTAAGTTGCTAATTTGTGCAATCCATTGCAGCTTTAAGTGAGGGAACTGTTCAGTGATGTAATTTTTAATGTATAAATCCACAGAGCTTCTGCAGAATGTTTGCTGTGGAAGTTTTTATGTTTTATGTAAAACAATGGTATTAATAAGTTTATGATTTACCTAATTGTTCAGTACTTGTAACTAAAAGTCAGAAACTCTAAATCCCATGTCTGGAAAATAAGGCATTTTACTTGGTTTTGTGTTAGTTTTCTGATTCAGATTTGGATACTCTTAGAAATTTCAGTGTGTGCCTCTGATGCAGAAAAGCAGATCTGTTTAAAATCTCTTCCTTTGCAGACTGTACAGAGACAAAGGTTAATGTAAAGGGAAATCACCATTAATGCTGGATATTCACTGCAGAATAGAGAGCTGGATGAAAAATAATCTTCTGAATTAAAGGGAAATTTTGTATCCTTTCAGCTTTGCTTTTCATCCAAGTTGGATGGAAGCCCAAGAGCGTTAAGATTTCCCATGTAGCAGGATCTTGCCAGACTCTGCAGCTGCACAGTGAATCCATGCAGGGCAGTCCATCAGGAGTGCAGTTGCCTTAGCTTTTGAGAACAGCAATTTGACTAGCAGTGCATTGACAAAAAAATTTGGGCTTTGTAGTCTGAATTGACATATTCTGATGGAACTTGATTTTGCTTTGGAAAATTTGCAACCCTTTCTGCTTTAGCCTTGCTTGCTACTTGGGGATATTTCTGTAGGCAGTTAACAGAAGAAAAAGCACGGTTTACAAGAAAAAGACAGATTTTTGTTCTGTAGGTTCACCTGAAACATGATGCGGGTGCATCTTGGCTTTCCTCCCAGATGGAAGTGAACTATGGGAAACACTGGAATGAAATAAGCAATAAGAAGAGATTACTGATCAGCCAAACATTTAAGAATAGTTCCAGTTTGTCGCTAGTCAACTATTTCATGGAGGTAATCATTATTGTTGAAGAGTAAAACCTTCATTTCTAATAGTTAACAGATGAACTAAGAAAAAAATTAGGATGAATTTATTCACTGAGACTTTTTTTCTAACTGTGTTATGCATTGATAATGAGAGTCAGATATCATAACCGAGTAAGTTTGAATTAGGAAAGGTCTTACCCAAACTCATGAAGATCATTAACATTTCAAATGAAAAACAGAAAGCCTGTAGATGGGTTTTTCAAAAACTAAAAAAAGAAATGTTTGAATGTAATGTGGTCTGAGTCTTCTGCAGTATTTGCTCATATAAAATAATCACAGAGATTTCCAAGGCTTATGCAGATTGTTTTACTCTCACAATATGGAAGGTGGGTGCAAGATATAATAACTCAGAATATTACAGCATTTAGGTGGAAGTAAGTATGGAACTGCAATAGCTGAACTATCTAAGATCAACCTGTTCTTTTTTTTTGGCCTATAAATTGTTTTGTACCCCAGATCAGAAAAGTTTTCTAATATAGTAAAGCCTCAGAGAAGGTTTTTGCCTTCTTTTGAAGCACATTCTATGGGCTACCAACTGAAAGAAAACAGTAATTTATATTGGCATATCCTGTGATCTTTTATTTGTAGGAAGTTCTTACTACTACATTTACATGAATGGTTCTTACTATTCATGTAAATTTTTGTGTTGTTTCTTAAAGTAGCAGGTCTTCTGTGTTCTTGTATTAGGATAGATAATAGTTTTCTGAGGTGGGTTGTCATTATTCTATTTCCATAGGGAGCACCTGTAAGCATAGACTTTATCTGTGATCCCAGCATGGACTGACATAGAATTATGGTCATTATTGTTTTTAACCAAGTAAGTGGTCCAAAAATTGGTGGAAATTTTCCTTTTTGAAGCTCCAGTAGATAAAACAAATGCATCTTAAAGAAATTTCAATCTGTAATTCATCAGCATCCGTGAAAATGTGTACAGTGAATGGCAAATGTGAAGAGCAGAGGCAGTAATGTGACCTTCCTGTTACTGTATGTGTGTGTTAGCTTAGATAGCTCTGAAGATGGGATCCTGTTTTTATTTGAATTTGTTTCACTTGTTTTCCAGTTTACTGTGCAAGTTGTGGAAAAGCAGGTGAATTATAGAACCCAGCTGCAGCACTCACACAGCTCTCAGGGTTATTTGCAGAGCAGCACCAACTTTAATGTGCAGTATAATGACCGCATGCCATTTTTGGCTGGACTGGAATGGAAAGATGCATCCAGAAATGGCCTGAAGAAGTGGGAAGGTGAAGTACCACAAATGATTTCCAGTCCGTGATTAGGAAGCAGGCATACAATGTTACTGCTGGGATTTTATGAGGTAGTCGCCGATGGATGTAACAGAATCATAGAAATATTGGTTGGACAAAGCAGACCCTGGAGGTTATCTTGACAAGCTTCCTGCTCAAAGCAGGACTGTTCCCAACAGCAGATCACATCTGCTGTGGCTTTGTGTAGCTCAGTTTTCAAAATCTTCACCCTTCTCCAGCGTAGCTGAGAAACTCTTCCAGCAGTTCCTGAGCCTCTCAATGTGCAATTTGTGGCCATTGCCCTTGAATTGTATGCCTGTGTTGAAGGGTTTGTATTTCTCATCTTTGCCATTCGCCTTCAAGTTAGCTGTAGGCAGCTATTTGATCCCCCCCCCCATCCCTTTTGCAGACTAAACAAGCCCGGCTCCCTCCCTACTTGCTACAGGTCTTGTCTCTAGGCCCTTTATCATCATAGCAGCCCTCTACTCTATTCTGTCTGGTTTCTCACCACATCTGCCTGGCTCTGAATGGTCCAAAGCTTTATCTAGTGTTGTAGGCATAGCCTCTCCTGAGCTTTGCAGAGGGGGATAACTCTGTCTGATGGCCATGCTCCTAATGTAGACTGATACTGTCCTATTAGCTTTTGACTGAGATAACTGACCAAGAAGTGAGCCATGTTTTATTATTATTTTTTTCTTTAGAAATAGTGATCAGATTTGTAAGAACATTAGAAAGTGGGACACTGAGATGAATACTAATGGTATATCTTAAGCTATAAATTGAACACCTATGTATGTGTATGGATACATTTTAAAAATCACATTTCTTTTAGGCCTTTGATTTGTAAAGTACAACAGGGAGTAGGCCTTTATTATTATAAGCTATATTTTACATTTTTAGAGTTCTTTCTCAAATAGAGATTAAATTACCTGTGGTGTGCCAAAAATCAATTTTCTGATATTTAGTGCTTAAGATGGATTGAATGCCACTACCATTTTATGCTTCAGTGGATCACATGCTATACAAATCAGGGCAATGACTGGCTCAGTGAGTAGATATGCTGTTGAGATGCATTTTTCAAAGCTAGCATATACTGTGTGTGCCAAAACTTGGACCCTTGTTAATGCAAAAGAACTAGCTTGATACACTGGAGTTAATTAACTCTTGTGCTTTTCTGCTTGTTAAGGTGAAATGAACTAAGGTTGAATTAATTCTGAAGTCTTAAAAATGTGGAGATTACTTTGCGAGTGACTGTCATAAAATTGTAAGTTACTGAACTGTATTGCAGTGGGTGAATAGCATAATTTGATAAATAACCAGTGAAATTTCAGCACCTTGTCAGATGTAAACGTTCTGAGGTGTCTGGAAACTATAAATTTCCATTCTTTCGTAAATGTCCCTGTGTTAAACTATGCAGTATCTTACACTAGTGCAGGATATTCATTTCATTATATACCATCCAGAGATTTTGACAACTCTGAAGTCAATAGGTTGATAGTAGCATTTTAGCCTCATTCCAGAAACCCGGCTTCTTATCAGCGTTGTTAGGATTAGCAACCCTGTAGCTTGAAATCTCACATTTCTGCCACCTTTAATACATATATTCCTTCCAGGTGAATTAAATATGGACACTCCATGGCTATATCTGCATGCAGCGCACAAAATATATCAGCCTCATCATTCTGCTTATTTATTGAGTATGGAACTGACAACTGGCAAAGCTGTCTCCATTAAGAATCTCATAGTGGAACTATTCTGTAAAGATCAAGGCAATGAAAAGGAAGGGAAAGTTCACATTTACACACCAGCTACCACATACCTGCAGGTTAGTAACATGATGCTTCCTGTAGTGTAGAGCTTTGATGATACAGCTTTGTGACAGGTACCTAACAGAGCTGTCAACATACTGGAATAACACTTGTTCAGCTTGCTATGTGAAGTAGCTTGTTTGAGAAACTAGTCCACTGTGTGCCAGCTTATAAGAGACCATCCTGAAATGCCTATGTTCATCTCTTTCTTGTGCTTGAATGATGTGCTTTTTTTATAGGAGTTTTTCCACTGTCTGTGAAACGATTAGATATCCACTGGGTGGAATCAGTGTGCCCTGAGTCTATGGATTCTAAGCTTCCTCCTGATTTATTTTCAACTGTGCCGTGCAATGGAGATTTTAAAACTGATTTAATCACCAGATGCTATGCATTAAGAAATATGGTAAACCTTGTCACCATGCAAAGTGTAGATTTGCCTTGGAGAAGCTTCATTTATTTTCATTGAGTCTGCCTCTGTATAAATGAGATGAGAACCTGGAATTTTTGCCTTTCTTCTAGACCTTCACAGCAGATTATAACTCTTTAGCTTAGGTTTATCTTTAAGGTGTTCCTTTATTTTGAACTGCAGCTTTCCCTTGTTAGATCACTGCTGGTTCAGGCACAGTGCAGAAGATTGTGAGAAACATTCCTGAATGAGAACGAAAAAAAAATGTTCATCAACCGTTTTCTTTCCTACTACTTAGCTTTCTCTCTCTCCTTTGCTTGAGGGGATAAAATAAATTTTGAGATCTTTATGGAAATTCTGACTATTTGGATAATGGAAAAGCTGGTGCGCTATTTCTAACAGTTATTGTAATGAACATCTCCCAGACAATGCATTCTTTTCATCTCTGGGCTGTGATGCTGGCACATCATAGGATTCTCTCTGTCCAAACTCAGCCAGACTAGTATGTTCCTCTTTACTTTTCAGGCATCCACATTTAATCATCTTGGGAGGAATGTTCTGCACAGCTATACTGAAATAATCTCTCTGTGGAATCAGCTTGTGAAGAATGAGATTCATTTGGAGAATAATGAACGAGCCAAATTTCTTTGCTTTAAGATAAAGAGCACAAAACAGGAATTTAACTTCACAGCCAGCTATCAGAATCTGCCAATGGTAAAAGAGAAGTACAAATGTAGTTTCTCTGACCCAGGACTGTGTTTTTCAGGTCTGACACTTTCCTGAAAGATGTCTTTGCTAGTGATGAAACTTAAACACTTCTAGTGCTCCTTCTATTTCTGTCTGTTTTGACAACTTGCAATGTAAAACTAAGTTTAAAAATGGGGTAATAAGGTAATAAAGGTAATAAATAGCTTGTCTTCCAAAGAGGAGTAATACATTAGTAAGGACATTTGTCTTCTGCTGAAGATAGTGGTTTACTACTAATGTCACTTTTATTCTTATGTAACTTGAGATCAGTTTTTAAACTGGTGCAGAAAGGGGTTGTTCTGTGAAATGGCAGTCTCGCAGAATCACAGAATCCTTTAGGTTGGAAGAGACCTTCAAGATCACCTAGTCCAACCTATGACCTAACACTAACAAGCCCTCCACTAGACCATGTCGCTAAGCTCTACATCTAAACGTCTTTTAAATACATCCAGGGATGGTGACTCGAACACTTCCCTGGGCAGCCTGTTCCAATGCCTAACTACCCTTTCAGTAAAGAAGTTTTTCCTAATATCCAACCTAAACCTCCCCTGGCACAACTTTAGCCCATTTCCCCTCGTCCTATCACCAGACACGTGGGAGAATAGACCAATCCCCACCTCGCTACAGCCTCCTTTGCAGCCTGTTAAGCTATGTGGTTTCTATATTGGTGTTCCTGAATATGAATGCAGTAAATCTGATGCAATTGTCCTTTTCCCTCCTGGTGTCATGATTTGACTGCAGCCTATGAAGACAAACTTCTCTGTGAAGGCTGTATGGAGGGATTATAATAGTCTGCCTGTGATGCTGCAGTTTGAAGGTCAGATAGAAGAGCTGAAGAAGGAGAAGATGCTCTATCAAAAACGTGGAACCTTTTATTTCAGGTTCAGTAGTCTTATTTCTATCTCTGAAGAAAATTTTGTCCTAAATTTAATGTGCATCTTGATGCCTTTGGGAAAAAGTTCTGGGCTTTACATGATGAATGTGCCAGATGCACAAAGCATCTTATTCCCATCTGCCTCTATATTTGCTTGAGCACACTGCCTCCATGGGCTAGTTATTTACATCCACTTAGCTTTCACACCCTTTATTGAAGTCGTAGCGAATAAAGTTGTCAAGGGCAACAGACTGTGTGTGCTGTGACGTGACAAGGTGTTTGTTGGCAAATCTATTAGACTTAGAGCCTTCTTTAATGAAAACAGTAGGATTCATGGTGTGTCCAAATGTCCAAGTGGTGAGAAGATCCAAAATCCAGATCTGATCCCCTGTGCCATCCAGATGCCTTTTTTTCTACTTAGGAATAATATAGGCATTCTAAAACCAAACATTACTTCTTAAAACACATAACAGATGGTCTTATTTATGTTTTAGAAAGTATTTGCATTTTGTGGTGAGAATGAGTGCACTGCTTCAGATACTGTCTGTCTCCAAAATTTTTCTTTTTGTGACCCATTATCAAAATACAGCTTGAAGCCCTTGGTAAAAATGTGTGATCAGACCTGAGAAATCTGTATCATCTCTAGGGACATCTCAGCTTTCTTAAGGAATAGTAATGTCAACAGGAGTGCACAGGCTCCCTTAGGAACCACTGTGCATCTTGGAGATAACTAAAAATAATAATAATAAAAAAAAATTGAGAAATGTCTTTTCAGTGATGGAAAAGGTATAGAAATGAAAAATAAGGAGCTATACCAGATATCTTAAGGGCAAGTCCAATGTCTGATTATAAAAGTTAATGCATTTTTCCAAGACTTCCAACTAAGTAAATGTGGAGAAATCTTTAATAAAGTCCATAAGATGTTGCACTGAAGTAGTAAATTACTAAGAGAACTATATATTGGCTGAACATCTGTTGCATAAAATTCTTGGCATGCAGTTATTGTTTCTCCAGAAAGCATAAATGTGTGTGATAGTTGATACTTTCAAAGCCGCCCTAAGATTTTGAACACTGTACCTATTTGAAATGAAGTCTTGGCCATGCTGGTTTATAAAGTATATAAAATTTATAAATGTACTAGGTATGCATGTCAGAATTTTAGAATGTCATCCTCTCACCTGGTCTTCCAAGCCCTTCCTGAATGCAGGATGGAAACTCTTTATCAGAAATCCTGGTAAATGTGTATAGTTTGTATGAAGTTGTAATTACACTAAGAAGTTTTCAGAGGTCCTGGTCACGTACATTTTACTTCTGTGTCCGACACCCTGATGGCATCTGCAATTGAAAATTTTGGAATTCTAATTGAACTCTGCATGATTTCTGTTTGTGGCTGTCTATTAAGATTGTTTATGGTTTGTTCATTCCTTGTTTTTTTCCAGGCATCCTTTTAAACTGCCCATTCTGCAGACCTTTCTTCTGCAGGAGACATTTACTGTTGACAAGCAGCAAAAGCACTACTTCTTGGAAACAAAAGTTTTGATAAATGGGCTGGAGGAATCAGTTCAAACTCTTATACTTGGCTACCAACCTGAAACCCCCTATGTGAGTTATACAGGAATTTCCCTTATTCTGGCATGCTGAAAAAAGCCAGCAAGTGAGTGATTTACTGTATATATCTTATGTTCCTTCTATTTTCTCTGAAACTCTTCTAGATTTGTGCTGGCTTAGCTCATCCTTATAACTACAGGTTGTTCCCCGGAGATGTTGAAATATGCATTTTAACTCGAAGTCACCAAACTGTGAGTAAAATTACCATTAAATTTCATTTAGAAAGAGAGATTCAACACCTGTCTTTATAGCTTTCCAGTTTATTGTCTGTTCAGACCTAATTTGCTATGTCTTTAGTTACTCACCAAGTAAATGCTGTAAGCAAAAAATTCAGAGCATGATATACTTTGTGCCTGCCTAATACAGTGTTTTGTATAATAATATATAATAATTTTTTGTATAGTAATATATAATATATAATAATATAATATGATACTTTTATATATAATAATATAATATAGTATAATACTTTTTTTTCCTATTTTTTTTTCTCATTTTTTGTTCTGGGCCACAATGTAATAGCTCTAAACTGCCACAACTTCTCTCATCTTTCATAATATGTAGGACTAATACCTAATGCAATTCACTTATTCACATTCTTAACACACAGATGAAGCATGAGCTTGAGACTACCTTGAAAGTCAATAAGCAAGATGTTCTCAGCTTTCTGGGAAGATACCAGGACAAATCCAGTGAAGTGGACTTCAGACATCTTTTACACATGAATATGACACATTCATTCCAGGTATTGGTACTGAAACTGGTTGTTATTTTAGAATTTAAGGACAAAATGTGCCTTCCTCCTTTCCAAAGAAAAACTTCTCCATGTTGGTCTTTATTTATGGCATTTTTATGTCTTGGTAGCTCTTTTACTGCATTGTCTTTAGAATTATAGTTGTTTTATGCGTGTAAGAATCCTAGTTCAATAAAGTTCTGGCTCTGACAAAGGCTCCTTGGCATAACAGCAGACCAAATCATAGTCCCTGTCAATAATGTCTTGTAAGAAACACAATGAGCATTTGTCTTCCTGTGTTTTTCAATGCATTTGATTTATTTTTCTGTGTCTTTAGGTAAAATTGGTGTAAAAAAAAATTATACACGCATTTGCTTATACTCATCCTCCACTTCATGCTAAAACATCAGACTGCAAATCTCTTGAAGCAATTGCAGTAATTATGTTTACGTTTTACTTTGTTAAATAGCTGGAGTATCCACAAGCAATGAGCCTAAGTGGGGAGCTAATTTCCAGGCAGACCAAACCAGAACACTTTGACTACAGTGTGAACATAAAAGCCATCATCAACAACAACATGTCTTCACAGGTCGGTTCCCTATTTATTACAGTCTCATTGCATGAACTTGTGGCTTTTGCAGTTCGATCACTCAGACCTGTGCTGAGTCTCTTGCTTGAAGTACGCATTAGGGGTACATATCACCCTGGGAGCAATTTAACTTTGTACTATAAATTACTGTGCAAATACTTTCAAGAACGGGAGCACAAATGTATGTGTATACTACAAAGTTGGTCAGTTTATAAGGAATTTGATGAGTGTAGTGGAGAGGGGGAAATTGTTGGGAAAACAACTTTTTATGGTTAGAGTTTGTTCGGGCTAGATGGCTGTATGCAGTTGGAGTGGGTAGCTTGTGCTTTGGCTGAAATTCAGAAAACTTTTTAACTTGACTTTCGGAGTGGTTTGTTTCATTATACTTAAAATTCAACATAATTGAATGGGGCAGCCCCTGATCTCTTCCCATGGAGGCTACCTCTGCATCTCCCCTGCTACCAACCCAGTGCATCCTGACAAGGGTTGGCTTACGTGGTGTAGCAGATCTTTTTGGTCCCTGCTGTTGTGATTTCATTTATCACTAGTAGTGATGTATTGTCAAGATTTTAACTTTAAGGCAAACAAATCATTCAATTTAATTTTTTAGTCCCTCAGATTGAAGTATTCTAATGGATTCATGAGACTCTATCAAACCTCATTTCTGCCTGCAGTCTTATTCCTCAAACTGGTGTTTCAGTATGCTGCATTATGATTTGTGATTCTTAATGTCCTTTTTTTGTTTTTCTCTATGCATAGGCCCAAGCAGCACTAAAGAGTTATGGTGAGAGCAAGCTCAATGGCTCTCTTTACCTTCATTCCAATGGAAGGGATGTGCTGATGCTGGGGGTTGATATGAACAATGAAAACAGGAAGAATGCCAGAGGCGTGGAACTGAGGGCTTTCCTCCACCAGACAATCCTGACAAACCCAGAATCAATACAGCTCCAGCTCATGGGCAAAATGTCTCCGTCAAGGTAGAGAAGTCAGAATCTTGGTTAATAGAGGAGCTGAAGTGTGTTCCGTGATAAATATTTAAATGTAACTATCTTCATATAGCTGCAGCACAAGCCACTGCCATTTCATGCCTTAGCCTTGTTAGTAAAACACACTTTTTAAGTTTCATAAGTTGATGCAATAATTATGTTAAACTGTTCTAATTGTTTTCCTAGGGCTTTGTGTAGAAATAACTTGAATGAAATGAGTGGCATAGTGATGCTGATTTTAGATCAGCAGTTGTTTTTTTTTCCCATTGTTTGTCTCCTCACAAATAAGGAACTAATATTTACAAGCTATGTTAGTGGAAGGGGGCACTTCCCAATGTTTATAAAGTTTTAAGTAATGTTGAAAGCTCTGAAGTGGCAATGGCAGGAAATAGAAGTTTGGCCCTCCTCAGCCTTTCAGCTGGTTATTCAAATTTCACAGATATGAAAGTCTTCAGTGAAGGAGGAGGTGTATTTGTAAAGGTCCAAGCGTTTATCAGTTTAGGTGTTGGATGGGTTGAAAAAAATGAGGACACCAGAGTTAAAGAAATCAGAAGTCACTACAATTTCATTGAAACTCATTCAATTGACTAGTAAGAGAAAAATAAAAAATAAGAGAAAAGATTCAAGAAATATATTTTATGTGATTCTGCAGTTCACTTGCACTTCTGGACTTCTAATGGTATAGTCATTCGTTTAAGTACCAGGGTAATGCAATCTATTGTAGTTCATTTCACATGAAGTAAAGTAGAACACTTAAAATTCCTGGAATGTTAATTTATATGGGATTTATTTTACAGGGTAAAAGAGAGAAAATGAAAAGTTTGAATACTTCCAGGGTATTGATAAAGAAAAAAATGCTATCTATACAGTTTTCAGTCACTGACTGATGGAATGAATCTTACTTCACTGACATGTATTTCAGTTCTATCCATTTTCATTAAGGTTTTACTCTTTATCAGTCTTTTAAGAAGGTTCCAATTTCTAGGAGGGATCTCTAACACTCTGAAAATAGGATTGCCTCACCTTAAGGTATGCTGTGTAGTATGCTTGAATCTAGAAAGTGAGATATTTCAATGGACGGTTTGTTGAAGGCAATTTGCAAATTGTCTCTGTCCTGTACTCAAAACACTGGAAACAGAGCTTCTTGTTGTTCCAGCAGATTTCCCTAAAAAGCTGTCCTGTGTTTCTCCAACACTGTTCAGCTCAGGGCTAAGATGCAAAGAAATAATTGTTGGTTCATTTACCAAACCCAGACAGTGGTGGCATTTCAAATTATAGCTAATGCTGAATTCTCAGTGCTGAGCTTTGTAATTCTGCATCTAAAACAGCACTGAAGAGAGATTTCACATTGTGACAGAGAGGAATTCATTTCCAATTCTATCTAATTCTGCCCAACTCTATCTTCTTTTATTAGGGATCATAAGAAAAGCAGCCCAGAAATATGATGAAAAATCAGTCTGCCAGTCTTTGAGGCTTTACTGAGTAGTTTTTTAAACATTTGGTGAATAGCATGTACCTATTCCGATGTATCTGATTCACTGATTCACAACACTGGAGCAAATTGCCCAGAAAGTCTGCAGCGTCTCCTTCCATGGAGATACTTAAAACCTGACCTCATGCAGGCCAGAGCACCCTGCTCTTGTCAATCCTGCTTTGAACAGGAAAGCATAATAATGGGACCTTACTGGCAGTTTTTATCTCTGTCTTTTTAGACTTTTGATATCTTCTGAGATGAAGTTTAATGAAAATGGGTTTCACATGGATTTCATGGGAGCCAGACAGCAGAAAGTTGGTTTTGTCTTGTCCCTAAAAGGAAAAGTCCAACACACATTTGCTGGATTCAGGGCTATACCTCATCTTCTTTCTCTGAATGGATTACTGAAGCACAAAAACAACATTCATGATGGTACGTTTTTACTCGTGTTTTGCTGTTAAGTCTGCAGCTATCCAAGAAAAGTTCTTAATGTATTCCTTACTGAAGTGCATTTGATGCAGAAGAAAGTATTTAGGAAGCAAAATGAACCATTGGGTTGAAACTACTTCTGAGTGAATGAACATAGATGCAGTTGCTTTTTTTTTTTTTTTTGATAATTTTCATATTTTTGTTGATTGAAGGAAATAGTGGGAGGTATCCTTCCTACGCAGTCCTTCTGAAATGCGGGGGGAGACAGACTTGGGACCCTTACTCTTCTGAATGGTTCCATGGATGCAGTAGATAACTGCAGAGTTCCAGAGGGATTGTTTAGCCTGGAGGTATACAAGTAGCCTTTGTGATAGGTCACAGTCCCTGTGTAAGTTTTCCTTCGGAGAGCAGTGCAATGTAGTCTGTGGCGTAAAGGCACAAGCAACTTGGTAAATAAAAAGAAATGGTTGCCAGAAGTACTACTATGTAATTAGTTTTAAACAGACACTTTAGTAGTAGACAAACTCTCTCTCAACAATAAACTGATTTGCTATCTGGATTCAGCTAAATTATCTATTATAATCGATGGAAATTCATTTACTTCCTCCTGATATTAAATAAATGGTTAAGATGTTGCTCATCAAATCCTGGTTATTTCTGTCCCAAAGGGCACCCCCCTCCAATAATCATTTCTGCTCGTTACAGGTAACATCAATGTGATGATCAACAAAGCACTGTATGGATTCCATCTCAGGAGCAGAAATGTGTTTGGAAATACCACCATACGCAATATCACTTTTGCTGTGTTTCAGAATGGCAGTCAGGCCATCCCAGTGGAGGCAAAACTGAAAGGACACCTGGAGCTGAGTAAAGAGATGAAAAGTGGTCTAGTTAGCTTCCAGGTGGATGAAAAAGCCCTTTTTGTAGATTTTTCCAAAGTCATGAGTCATGGACACAGTAGAGTCAGTGGGACTTTCACACATAATATCAGCTCTTTAAAAAATGCAGGTATGAAGAAATCTCTGACTTGATGGTGTGATGTAACAAGATGTGAAAGTGGGTTTGTGTAAATGGATACAGACCTGTGGAAGTAGATGAGTTGCATTTGCTCACACCAGAATAAAATTTGATTCAGTCTTAATTTAGCAATATTCTTTTTAAAGTGGTTAAGAAAATACAATAAAATGTATACAATGCAATGGATACAAGAGTATTTAAAAACTATTTGAACTGCTTCAGAGGAAATTATTTCTCTTTTGTACATCTGTATTCCTGCATGCTGATCCATTCCTCTAAGCATATTTTTATGCCTGCTTTGGTTTGGGCCATAGTTGAAACATTGAATGTCATTGAATAAATCGCCCAGTCAAATATTCCAGATGCTGTTTACTAAGTGAAACCAAGGGTTTTCATGAACTAAAATGATTTTGAAAGGGTAAATTGCCTTTGTCCCTTTGGACTGAAGAAAACTGTTTTGAAATTTTCTAGCAGATGGTTACTGGAGTCGCACACCATACACATTTCTCGATATCCTTTATTAAGAGAAGCAAAATCCTTGACTTCTAAAGTGCATGCCACATTTTAATTTAATAATCTTTTTTTAATATGATTTTTTATATGGTAGGTAATGTCCTTTCTTACTGTAAATATCAGAAAGTGCAGCCAACCAGAGGATAGCACTTTAAAAATAAAAATCTGTTTCTTCTTATGAAAAATGGTAGGTCTCTCTTAATCCACAATAGAGTTTTCCTGTGTTCTACAGACAATGACAACCCAGCAGCAGCATTGTGTTGATTTTGTTTCCTTCCCTGTCAACAGGATTGCTCTCGGATGTCATTCTCACTGTCATATGTGACCATGGCATAAGAAATCACACCATTACTATAGCTCTACAGAGTGGCAGTGAAAGAATTACCGCTGTGTTTGGAGGCCACAGACTGTCCACAGAACCTCCTAAATCCCAGCTGTCTGTGAGTTTAAAGCACAACGTCTCAAAGATAAAGAAACATGGGATCCCTTTTATTGTGGAAGCTGCTGGCTATTACGAGGTAAGAAAAGTTCGGCCTTTCATTATTTAATTTCTGGCAGAACCATTTCTAATAATTGCAGGTTATTCCTGTGCACTTTATTCCAAAAGCATCTGCATTTTTGAGATGTACTAAGTTACTGTGGGAAAGAAAGGTGCATCTGGTACTGGATTTAACTAGTTCTGATGTCATCCTTTGGATGTCTGCTGAAGAGAGGAGGAGTGTTTAGCTTTTCTTTCCATTGGGAAATTTCTACCCACAGGAGCATCACGGATCATGTTTCCTGGTACAGTTTTGCTCGTCTTCACTTCTGTCTATCTGCATGTCTGCTATAGATTTGTGAACAAGTTATAGCTCTTTTGCATCTCAGATTATCCTTCCATAAAAAAAAGTGTTCAAATATTTTGCTTGTTCTTACATATGCTGGAAAGCTGAAGTCACTAACATACTAACTTTTGTGGAGGGTTCAGCCACTGTGGTACAGTGAGCCACAGAGTTGTGCACAGGAAGAATTCTGTACCAATCCCCCTGGCCCTGCTGACCAGTAATTTCACTGATTTCATCAGGTATGTCTCAGGACTCAAATTTTCCAGGGTACTCAATACTCTCAGTATGTTTTAGAGCCTGAAGGCATTATTGGTACACAGCGTTCAGAAGGTCTAGTATGACAGGAAAATCTCTCTTTAAACTGAAGCCATGTTCAAGAATTTGTACTTATATTTTTCCAGTGCTGCTGCCCTGACACAGACTGTTTAAGCATGGTGAAACAGACTCTGCCTTTGCCAATCGTTGCTGGGATGTTTGTTTCTTCCCATGATTTGGTTTCTTTTGTGCTTAGAATTTCACCACAAAGATTGCTGCAGGGATAACAGCCACCATGGAGATGGAACAGCTCAAAATTGAAATAGAGATGAAAACCACTGGCAGTGCTATGGAAGTTTCTCTTTCACTTCACCATGATGTAGGAGGACTGATTTACATTGTTCCATGTGTACTACAGGTTAGCAGAAATCCTGCTATATGGTGTATTTGATGTAGCTTTCTGCTGTGCATTCTCAACTGTTTGAATTTGCGTCTTGAGAGCAAGGTAGCAGGTCAGAAGGGAGAGTGATTTTTGTCAAACAAGGCCACAACAGAAAGCCTAAAAATTGTTTGCAAACCTGCTTTTTTCTGCTAAGCAAAAAGTGGCGAATAACTAAAATATTAATGTCGTGAAATTGGAATGGGCATATTCAAAAGGGTGCTTGCCCAGGGCCAATTATAGCCAGCCCCTACTTTTCCACCTTGCTAAAGCAGGGTTTTGAGGTGGACCACCTGACTGTTTGTGGGTGTGGTGATGTTGATGGCAGAATGAATAATAACGGCAGTAGTTTTCACACAGCCAACAGCACTTCCCAAGGAATTCACTTTCTGCATTTGAAACACTGAACATCTACTTGTGACAGTGATATTTTCTGTGCTAAACATAAGAAATACCACTATCTCCTGCCAAAATCAGAAGTCAGAGTATCAAAAAATAGTTCTGCCTAGCAAGTAATAGTTCCCTACTGTTTGAAGATATATTTCTGTCTTTATCTATACTGATAATATTTTGGCATGATAATGTAAGACTAAAGATATGATTTTTCCTTAGATCCACTAAACTGTTTCTTTTTTTTTTTTTTTTTGAGATTGATCGCTAAGCTTTAATCTTAAAGCCGTGGTTTAACATATTCATGCTCTTTATCCTGAAAGCAGCCTTTTAGCTCACTCCTTTGTATTTTAGTCCTCTCTGCTTTTCTCCATGCTCTGAATGTGCTTTGTTGATATGCCAACAGGTTACTTGCAGTGGAGAATCTGATAACAAACAACTTTCTGGCCTTTGCAATGGAGAGATTACATTTCACCATTTTGAGGTACTGGTTTCATTCACAAACTCTGCTGTCAACCACATCTTCTTGTAACTACCATTAAGGGAATCTAAGTGCTGGAAGGTGTCAGATGTAGAAATGGATTTGAGTTAGCTGGAAGTTTTGCACACACATTAAGATAATTTCACTTCCTTAATATTCACAGACTCAAACAGATCTGATTATTTGTAAATCAAAAACTGAACAAGTCCATGGGGAGGGTTGCACTCAGTTTCGCTGTCATGTAGGGGATTGTTTATTCTGAGTCAGAATTCTCAAAAAACCTGCACTTGAGTGATACAGATTTATATCCCTAGTGCACAGCTATGCACGAAATGCAGAACAAAAAGCAGAGGTAAGGAATGTTTACAGGCCCAACAGGTGCAGTTTTTAAAAGTGCTGTTCCTGGGTCCTACGGCAAGCAATCAAGTTGCACTGCTTCAGAGCTCAGTGCAAGAGCTTGCACCTAGCAGAAAAGGAAATATTATGAGATAACAGGCATGTACCAGACGAAAGGCAAAAATCACATTAATATTTCTAGCTGAAGCCTCCAAACTGTATTTCCTGCCAACTAGAACAGAACTCAGCATAAACGGTCTTATTCTGTTGTTGAGCAGCCAACCTGAAATGAGCGGAACAAGGGAGCAGAGGAGGCACAAGCTTGAGAATTTCACAGTTTAATTCTTATTCTATTTTCTGCTCTTTCTCACTAATCGTTTGTTTGTGAAAGCCCCTGTGACACTTGAACTGTTCCAGGAAGATATGCTTTATAATCTGATATTTTCTTAAGAACATGTTAAAAAAGTCTCCTGTGAGTGACGTTACATAAGATTATGTTTGTCTCTATAAAGATAATAATTGTAGTGACAGCGATTCCCATGTATGTTCTAATGACAAAAAAAGACAAATACATTTCAGTTCTTCCCTCATGTAACATGGGTCCAATCTACATAGCATTAATCACTCCTGCTGAGGTCTGGGGCAATAGAACACATTCTCACATTGCTAAGCTGTATTTGCTAATGGTAGAAACAGAAGCAATGATAATAAAAGCAATAGTAGTTGATTTTTCTCATATTAATAATTGTTTGAACAGGCTTTTTCTTCCTCTTTTTCTTTTTTTTTTCTTTTTTTTTTTTTTTTTTTTTTTTTTTGCTGCTGTTATTGTGGAACTCTAAAATAAAGGTTTTAGGCCTTCTCTCCATTTGTTTAGGCACTTATAAATATGTAGGTTAAGTACCAAATGTTGTCAGGGTAGTAGTGAAATAGTTCTCTTTTAGTGACAGGGGTATTTAAAAATAGTATATGACCTGACAGGAAAACAAATTTGACAACAATTTTCTGTAATTTTTCAGACTCCAGCAAGAATTTCACTGAATGGGTCAATGCTTACCAGTGACTTTACTATCATCTTCTTTGGACGCATTTCCTTTAATGATATGTTTGCCTGCCTGCAACTTCATGCCACCACTAACATCCAGCCTCATTTGGAAATTGACTTCCAGCATTCCTTGCCTCAGCTTCAGTCTCTGGGTATTGCCAAAGAGAATCAAGTAAAGGTGTCAGCCATCAGAAGTGACAAATATAAGGGGATGCTTGCTGTCATCCTTGGGCTTTGCAGTTTAAAAGCTGATGGAGAAGTGAGCCTGGCAAGCAATGAAACAGAAACTGAATGGGTACTTACTTTTAGAAACAAGTGCATTAGTCTAGAGGTAAGCATAGATTTTTTTTTCCGTATGATATTATAACCTCTGTATTTCAAATCATCATGAGTTAGAGAGAACTGTCTCCTGACGCTATTATTTATGGAAATGACAGTTTTGGTCATTAAAGTTGTTCTGGTAGAGCAATGAGTGAGAGTGCTTGCAGAGGGAGTGTATTTAAAGATGAGAATTCAGAGTAATACAATGACAGATGTTACTGCTGTTACCATAAAATAGTTGCTTAATCATAGCTTTTTAATTAAAATAAACTTTTGTCTTGGAATCTAATGAAAAGCATGTCCTTTCTGTTTAAAATTCTGGAGGCTTTCTTTGGGGCTATGAACTTTTCCTTCTACAGTATTTATTAAAAGGTTGTTGTAGGATTTTTTTTCCATTCTGTTTATATTTGGGGTCATTTCTGATTACTCTGTGAAACAAGCTGTCTTGTATAGTCCTTTCCAAAAGCATATTGGTTCAGAAAGAAGAAATGCTTTATGATTAATTAGAAACAAATTAGGAAGACAGTTGCTTTAACTTATTTGCTTTAAATAGTGTTATCTTTTCTGTTGCAGAGAATGGGACTGCCACATGCTGTAGCCTTTGGGGGTTCATTTCAACAGAACACCTGCAACATTGGCTTGTTGATGAACCTCCAATGTGATGGCAAAACAGTTGATGTTCAGATAGATACTTCCTGCGAACACAAATATGCACTCCAAGGGATGCTCAGGCATTCAGTTCCCTGGCTGAATCAACATGGGCTGCCTTTTGAAAACTCTGTCCTGTTCTCTGCTGCCACAGACTCCACCACTGAGGGCGTTTTGTTGCTGCAGGCTGGCAAATGCAAACTTAAGGCTAGAGGAGATCTCTGTATTCAGAATAAAGCTGAATGGACACTGGAAACAGAAACAGAATGTCAGCTTCTGCAGGTAGCTCTTGAGGGCTTTTAAAGAGAGAATTGGGATCAAATGAAGGCCATATAAGGATTTAGCTAAAATAACAGTGAGTTTTAGATAGCCACTCTAAAGACATATCTGTCTTACAGCATTAGGCAAAAAAGTATCTGAGGTATTCTGTTGTTCGTAGGTGTTCTCTGTAGACTTCAGATTAGTTCAGTGTCTTTGCTGCTTGTTGCCTTGCCCTTGTAATTCTAAGGCTCAACAGCAGTTTTAGTTTGAACCATTTATCAAAAATATGCTTTTTCTGGTCTTTCTTCTTCTTTTTTTTTTTTTATCAGAGTAAAAGTTGTGAAATTTCCTTGGTTTTCCCATGCAGCATCACTGACTGCATCAGAAACAATGACTATTGCGAGTTTAGGGGTTATTTCCAGATGCTCATAAGCATTTATGTTTTGCTTGTAACTCCTCAGTTTTAACTTCAGCTACAAAGGAGCAATATTAGAAAAAATGATGGGAAAGTGTTTATCATTGTATTGTCATACATCATGAAGAGGGAATGTAAACCACTTAAAATTTTAAAAATAGTAGATTTTTCAGTGCTTTTACAAATACTTTGAAAGAATGAGAGGAAACATTTCATTTGGGATGTTGCACAGGACAAACTTGAAGTTTTAGTATTAAAAAAAAGAAGTCTTAGAACACCAGATGCATGAATATCTGTTAAGTCTATTATTTTTTGTGGGTTAGTGTATTCTGAAAATTGAGATTCGTCTGAATGAAGCAGAGGATGGTCAATAAACCTTGCCACTCTGAAGAAAGAGGCATTTTGTATTTTTGTAAATGTAAAACTTCATATAGAGAAAGAAGTTCTGAATTCTGCAGGGCAGTCCTAAAAATCTTCCCTCAGACTTTATTCAGGCAAAATTGTCACCGTACCATTGGGAGGGAGAAAAGCAGCAGTGCAGAGATTGCAGGTTTTTTCTCTGATTTTGTAGCATAAGATCTCCTTTCTCATGTGCTGAAGGGAAAAGAAAAATTACTCAAAAATGACTTGTCTCAATGTGTATGTATAATCCAAAGGATTTTTTTTTATCTTGATAGGATCTTAGTATTCCAACCCAGTCACGGCTCACAGGATCTGTTCAGAAAGACAAGTGCCAAGCAGAACTTCTCTGTATCCTTGAAACAGAAGGCAAGACTGCCCATCTTGAAGTAAGAGCAGAGTGCAAACCAAAGATCACACTGGAAGTTCAATTCAGGCATGAGCTCCCTCAACTGAAGGAGATCCCAAGGGAAAACAAGCTGTCCATCACTGCACGAAAACAGTTAAAATATCATATCAGCTTAGGAGTGAAATCAGACACTTGTGAGGTTCAAATGAATGGGGACTTTCACCCTGAAAAGAAGCTTCAGTGGAAAATGTCTATAGAAAACAAATGCCAAACAATTCAGGTATTGGAAGGATTTTGTTTGCATTACTCTTGAATTTATACTGCTAAACCATGATCTTTGCACCTACTAAAGTAAAAAGAAAAGTCTAATGATTTCAGTGGTAGCAAAGAAACAAAAACATTCTCTTAATGTTACATTTCACTTTTGGAGCTAATCATTCACTGTTGAAGGGCTTTTATATGGTTTAAGCCAAATTTTATAGGAATCAGTGCCTACAGTCAATGGACTTACTTGTACTAGCTCTGGTATATTTTTTAAAAGGATGATTGAGAAATCTGCTCAATTTTAATCTTGAGAGAATGAGTATTCAAAATTGTCTTTGGCTTCACCTGCAATGGCAATTTCTCAGCAGTTTGACAACAAAACTCTATAGCAGTTTAAAAATATATTAAGTAAACTGGGAAGCAAAATGAAAATATAATTTAAATGGATAATCTTCATGTCACAAAATTTTCATTCAGCTTTACAAAAAATTGAATTTGTTAACCAACTGATGTGTAATGTATGAAAAGCATTGTGTAGGACACACAGAGTGGAAATAAAACAGCATTAAGCAGCACTTACAATTTCTTGAAAGACCTTGGTTGGGGAATATTTGGGGGGAATTTTGGTTGAAAAACATCAATGACATTTTGAACAAGCTGGTTTGGACTGCCCTGATGAGCCATTCTTCTGTGGTAGTTCTTGCAAATGCTGGCCATACAGTTACCCCCAAGCTGAACCTTACCATTTAGAGTGCCTGACTAGCACTACCAAGTCACACTGTCTGTTTCATTAATGAGATTAAACTTCTGGGTCTGGTGGGAATCTCACTATAGACTCTAAACAGCAACCAGTAGGATAAGAAAGTAGTAGTTTCTTTGTTGAAAAGATTTAGCCAGTAGAAATATATAGTGAAAACTGGAGATAACTTCATATCACACAAATGGTCCATCATTTGCAGTACAGTCTCATTTCTATGCAAAGCAGAGGAAGGTAAGACCTGTCCCTGAGACGATTCACCTGGCAGGCATCAGACACCCTGGGAGTCCTCATCTCTGAAGGAGTCCACAGTGCTGGTGCCTGGGGGGTTCTATGAGAGCTGGGCAGCAAGGCAGGCTTCAAAGCTCCCGAGGTGAAGAAAGGCAGAGTGCCGTGACCTCTCTCAGAAAGTTAGTGTGGCATGCTGAGTGCATTCTGCCTTTCAGTGGAGGTGTGAAAAATTGGCACCTTTTCCCTTAGTTCTTACCCATTAGTTTGTTTTTCCAGACCAAACTGTTGCAGGAAGGTGGAGAGGGAGAAATTCTGCAGTAGGATTTCCTGAAGTAACAGTTTTAAATTTAGCTGGATTAAGCACTGAAATCTCCTTACTGAAAATTTACATTGCTATTTGAAATCATTGTACTGTGATATTAGGCTTTTCACAGACCTCCACCAGTTAGTGCTGCATAGGCAGGAAATGGAAGGGAGGGACAGAATTGCATGTGGGGAAAGGTCTAGAGAGATGTTACCACAGAATGAGCAGTGGATTCAATATGCACAGGTAAAACTGAACATACAAAGATGAGATTCACCTGCCCTCTTCTGAAAATAAAGCTGCCATAATCAGACTATGTATTCTGTCTGGTTTCACTGGGTTTATGGATGCTTTGTGTCCCTGGAGCAATGCAATGCACAGGAAATTGATTGACTCTTCACTTAGGCAGGAAGATCTGCCAAGTTGTCCTGTGTCCTATTTATGGTAGCTCATTTATCAAAAATATGTCAGACATCTTCAAAATAAAAAAGAAACAGTGGATGGATATACTACCTGATGTACTAGATTTACAGCTAGGTGCTATTATGGCTACTTAACAGGAATAAAAAAAATCTCAGGTGTATAGCACATCTGTGGGTAAGCATAAAAGTGGTAAATTTTGGTGTTTTGTTTAGTGTGTGTATTTTATTTATTTATTTATTTTACTTCTACAGGATCTTGGAGCACCAGTAAAAATTGATGGTTCGGGCTATGTTTTGATGGATAAAATGATCCTGGATTCACAGACACTGATCATTGTTGATGAAAGTAAATTACAAGGACTCCTTATACTAAACATCACTGATGTAAGTATCCTGCAGACTATTAGATTGCATGTGCAAAGTACTGAATGACATACTCTGAACTGTTTTATTGGGAACAAATAGACAAACTTTAGTAATAAATGCCAGAATAAAAATTAAATCTTTGAAAATCTGGCATCTGTAATGTGCAGTAAAACAGATGTATAGGATAATATGATACAGGCTGTGGCACTTCCTGAATCATTTCCTTGTTATGCTCTTTGTCTGCATGTATTTCTTTATATTATACTATTTGTATTTGTTATATTGTGCATCAAATATGATATAACATGCAAAAACACAGATGCTGATTGCACCCCAGATATACAACAGGTCCTCCCAGTATAACACTTCTCATTCATCATAGAAATACAGAGCAATGCACAAGAAGAAAAAAGATTGTGATTTATAGAGTGATCACCGTGATTTACGGTGCAAAATAATAGGCAGTGATTAATCGAGGCACTGCTGTTTGTTTCTTCAGTAAGACAAGAACACAAGAAAGGCTGTGAATCTCTTGCTTTCCTGTTGACAATTACAAGTTTGGCTTCTCTTGTCATCAGTGCAGGAGAGAAGAGTACACAAAGAGAGAAGTATCTGCTTCCTTTTGATCATTCACTTGCTTGCCATAACTGGTAATTCCTGGGTGTTTTTGTGCTGTAGAGAAACAGATAGCTAGTGGGAGTTTTTGACACGAGAGGGAGACATTTGCACCTTTTTCCCTTTTAATTGAAATTTTTTTTATATACTATCTGCCAGGCTTAACTTTTTTCTATTTCCTCCCCTCTCCCCCAGCGTAACTTCCTTAATTTCAGTGCAATTGATTTTAATTAGTATTAAATGTAGGACAGACAAATTTGCTAATTTTCTGTTTTGAAATGTATATGGCAGCAAGCTTTGGAATGTACACATACTTTTCTACATATTTTGTGAAATATTAACAGGAAAGACAAGAGCTGGATGTCGTGCTAACCCATAACATTCAAGAAGCTGCTGACATTGGAATTCCTATGAGGATATTAGTTGATGTAATATCAGAAAAAAACAGTGACTTCTACAGAAGAGTTACTCACTTCTGTGTGAACAGCAAGCAAGTGAGTATCTCCTCCATGTTAGCAAGATGTGAAACAGAGGTTAAACTGAGCTAGTTGATTTGGTAGCCATTGTTTGTCCATTTAGAATAGCTGTGCTTGACACCCTCCTAGGAATACTCTGCAGGGGCTGGTTCTGTTTTAAAGGCCTTAAACGAAGCCACTGTCTTTCAACCACTCCTATGCAATCCATTCTAGCAAAAAATTTGACTTCAGCAGTGATCCATGATTCCCATTTGCAAACTGTATGTCCTGGTTTCAGCTGGGATAGAGTTAACTTTCTTCATAGTAGCTGGTATGGTGCTGTATCTTGGATTTTGGATGGAAATAAAGTTGATAACACACTGATGTTTTAGTTGACATTTCTGCTTCTAATGCTGCCCTGCCAGCGGGGAGGCTGGCGGTGCACAAGAAGCTGGGAGGGGACACAGCCAGGACAGCTGACCCAAACTGGACAAAGGGATGTCCCATACCATGTGGTGTCCTGCTCAGCAAAACAGGGGGAGTTGGCTGTGGGGGCTGCTCTTGCTTGGGGCCTGTCTGGGCATTGGTTGGCTAGTGGTGAGCAATTGTGTTGTGCAGCACTTATTTTTAATTTTTATTCTTTTTTTTTTTTTTTCTTGTTAAACTGTCCTTATGTCAACTCACAAGTTCTTTTACCTTTTTCAATTCTAACCCCCATCCCACTGCGGGGAACTGACCGAACAGCTGTGTGGTGCTTAGCTGCCTGCCCAGTTAAACCACAACACCGTATCAAACCTTTCTTTTCATGTATCATCACTAGGTGCTGCATACTCCCTGTTACAGTATAACAATGTGACACACAAAAATCAGACAATTCTTCACCTTAAATTTTTTGTAATTTTACTCTACTGTGTAATTAGTACAATAATTACAATTAATCAGAGCAGTGTCAATATCGAAGATGTGCCACAGTTAACTTTTGTCATATTTTATGTGGACGTGACAGATTACAGAAGAACTGAGCCTTGTCCAGAAGTTGGATGTTGCGTCTCTTAACTACAAACTTACTCATAACATAGAGGCACTGAAGGCTTTGCAAATCAGAGACAGGACTGAGTTGCAGGTAAGTTACCAGACACTGACAGGGGAGACACACATCCAGTCTAGAATCATGTTGTGATAGAAGCAATAGCTGTAGAAGTCAAATGGCAGGGCAGTCCAGAAGCTCACTTGGTGCTTGAGGGGCTGGGAGAATAGCTTGCTGGATCAGAACTGTTAATAGGAATAAGAGGCTGGAGGCTGGTTCCCAGTCTATGAACATCCCAAGCCACAGCTGAGCTTGCAGTATGCCCTTCACGACAAGGGCAGTGCATTTTAGCATATGCTTAGTCTGTCTGATAGATCTGCAGTGTGCAATGTATAGGCTAGACAGAGATGAGTACTAATAACAATTTCAAGGTTTTGATTCCAAATGGTGTTTTCCTTCCAGACACTGATTATCTGGAGTATTTGTATATGTGAGATACACAAGCCTCCAGCACAACACTAGCTCTTTATTAATCATGTAACTGCTTGAATATGGTTAAGGCATGGCCATGCTGGAGAATACTTGTTAAAATCTTAAATTTAAAAATAATGGATAGCTTTCTTCACTATTTGTAACTAGTCTGTGTTACAAACTGATATGAGATGAATTTTTATTTACACATCTTTGAGGTGATACAAAGAAGGAAACCTGACTAACAGGAACTTTGCATTTTACAAAGCTGCCTTTTCACAAATTACCATTGTTGCATGCAGGCTATCTTGAACCTGAAAGTGATCAAGAGCTTGAGTATTAAAGTGCATTATGGTGCTCACCTGACAGTTCTTGAAGGGCATATCCAGGAGTCTGAAACAAGTACCAACATATCAGGGAACTTTGAGCATACTTGGCCATGGCTGCTACAAGCCAGAGTCCCAACATCTTTACAGGTAGTTTCAATTAAAAAAAAAAAAAATTATTGTCTTTTATTATAATGTAATAGCCCATGGCTCACATGAGAACTACAATTTTGTAAGATAAGACTTTCTGATATTTAAAAAACATGGATGGCTAAAACCTGGACTACTGAAATAGAAAATTTATTATTGACTAATTTCTGGACCATGTTATTCCATTCTGATCAGTGTTAGTACAGTGTGTTTTATGGATAATAAAAGTCAACAGTAATATGGTTTCAGCACATTGCATCATGAATTGGCATATTGCTCCTGATTTAGTTAATGGGAATTTCATACTTAAAGAAATACTTTAAGTGCTCTTTCAGGGAAGTACTGAAGTACCTACTTTCCAGTAAATATTAGCAATATGCATGGGTCAAAGATCCTTTATATAACAGGAGTCATGTTTTTGATGTTTATATGGGATAAAAGAGAACTAATGAGAATTTGACAAAAAGAAATGAGACTGATTTGAAATTCATTCAGTTGAATAGACTTGAAACTGGAAAGTCATAAATGATTAATGAAAGGTTAAGATCTTTTTGTTAATGGATAGGTTTTTGAATTAAGTGTAGACTAGAGAGAATTTTCACTTCCATTTGTTTTCTGTTTTAAAATTAAATGATATTTAAATGGTATTTCAAAAATATCTACATGTTATTTTTTAGATATATGTGGTTTTTCAAGGAATAAATGCTACTCAAGACAGATATATGCGCATTGCAGCTGGAGAAACATCAATCACATACATAATAAACTCTTATTATGTTGGTCACCAAATGGATATCTTTTGCCAGAGTGTACATAATAGTGAGGTGCTACAGGCATCTGGCTACCCTAGGGCAATCAGTTTGATTCTCAGTTTACAGAAATCAGGTAGGTACCTGCCATTCCTTGAGGCATTGTTGTTGAATAATAACTCTTTGAGGCTGTTTCAACTTTTCCTTCAACAGCTACAAACTGACTAATATTTGCTGGTAGTACTTAAAAAGAGTGTGTGTTGGTTTTTTTTTGTTTGTTTGTTTTTTTTGTATGTGAATAAAATTGTCATTCTTAAACTGCATCTGTTATTAGTTATGTTACATCTGTTTTTTTAATTCTAGAAAACATCTCATGTGGTACAACACCTGGTAAAACTGGTGATCCCCAAGATACTTAGATGCATAAAATAAGAAACTGTGTTTTCCAGATTACACAAGGAAATTGCTACAGAGCACAATAAATGTGAATTCCAGTGTATTTTTAAGTGGTTTTTGAAAATAATTATAAATGGCTTTTGTTTGTTGATGGACCCATCCTGAATAATCCAGTCTGTTTTCAAAAAAATGTGCCCTGACGTAAATCCTATCTGCATGTCCCTCAGCTGATGATTTCCCTTGNTGTATAAATAAAAGAAACCAGAGAGCACCAAGAAGTAGGAATTATTGAGATCAGCAGGCACTGAATCAATACTGGTGTTAGCCACTCTGAAAAAAAGCAACAGGACAACCAGGTGGCTTTTGGGCCAGCCACCAGTACTGACCGTATGATTACATACATGTCTATGATTCGTCTTCTCCCTAAAGATTTTTGAGATTTCGTGTCTGTCATCTCATTTTCAAATATTAAAAGCTGGTAGCAAAATTGAAGAAAGGTCTTAAGTTGTGCTGTTTGAGCAGTGTTGTTCCTCCTGTAGCTGGAACTGAGGGAGTCAGTGGAGGTAAAAACAACAGAGAGCTCTTTTCTCGAGGAAGTGGCTACTACGTGCCAAGTGCTACACTTGGCTGTATAAGCTAGTCAGCTCTAGTCACAAAAACACATTACTGTTGGGAACTGACTTGTCACTTAACACGCGCATGGGTACATGCTCTGTTAAGACTGGATAAGTTCAAGAACATCCAAAAAACTCTGAATTTTGCTTCACTCCTCAAACCCACAGGCTGCAGCTTATATTGTCGTGAATGGATGACTTTGTCATGATGAATGTCTTAATCCAAAAGCTGGCTGGATTCATTTTATGCAGGCAGTACTGAAATTCCTTGGAAATGAACTCCTCAAAATGACACTATTTTGTTATTGCTATTTAGAAAACAAAACCAAGACTATCTGTGAAGTCCAATATGATGACAAAGATATAACCATGAATATGGATGTTGATACAGACTTTGAACTCTATGGCCTATTTGAATTCATGGCAGAGGTGAAACATTCAATATCACTTCTCCATCATCTGGGACTTCCCTTCTTCCTTCAGGTAATAAACCATAGATCTTTTGTTGTGCTTTGATTAGACCTGTCAGTTAAGTTGCACTAGCGTGAATCCAGAGCATCTCCAGTGGACTCAGTGAAATTACTCCAGGTTTACACAAGTGCAAATGAGAGACAACTTGGTCCAATGTATCTGAATCCTTCTTAGTACACAGCTAATGGTCTCTTTCCAAGGAAACTCAGCAGGTACCTGAAATCCCCAATTTCAGGGATTAATCATTTCAGGAAGGCACTTGTTTACTGTCACTTCCTATCTGATTTGGGTTACTAAAGTAGAAAGGTGGAGAACAGCTGTCCTTCATGCACTATACATAGAGAATTCCATGGCTTGGTTAAGCCATTTGTAGCACAAATACCTAAAATGTTTCATTGTTGCTCAATGCACACAGTTTAATGAACAGAAATAGATTTCTATTCCAAACTACTTGATAGGATCAACAAAGGCTGTTCCTGTTCATCCCTTGGGAGAAGTATTAGTTGAAATGTCTCCTTCCTTTTGGTGGGTAGTATGCAGAACAGCACATCCAAGTCATCCATCCATCACCTTCTCTTCCAATAAGAGGATATGTAGCTAGGATACAAGATTAAAGCTAGACTCTTCTGAAAATAAATGTTATATCAATATTAAACATGCATATTAAGTGTTAGTGTTTGAAATGAGTATTTAATGCCAACACTTTTATTAAAAGGTGTTAGGTGCACTCCCTGCTTCTCCCCCCTTAATCATTAGTGAAATGTCTTTTACCCTCTAAATGTTTGAGTGAAAAAAGAATAACAGAGATGTTAATTCGTTAACTGCCTTATTCATGTGTAAGATAGGAGTGTAGTCATGGGACTTCAGAAATGACTATTTCCACAGACTTTGGCAAACACAGCATGTGTTGATATTTAAGTGAGAGACAGCACTCATCTTGCCCAGAGGGATTCTTTAGCAGTTTCAGGATAAAGCTGTAGATGAGCCAGCAGCTGTGGGAGAAAGCAAATACCCTAGAGTAAGAGGTTTGTGGAGCTCCATCTGTTTTATCAGATTTTTTATAAGGAATTTATCAGATTTTTTTATAAGGAAAGGCAGTTTCTTTACAGCATATGAAAAAGAAGAGTGGAGGAGGCATAAACAAGAATCTAAGGCTCTAGACTTAAACTAGACAAGGGTACATTAAAAGTAAGGCTAATATTTGTCAATAGTGCAAATGAGTAGCTATGAAAACACACTCACAGAAAAAAGGAAGACATCTCTTGATGTTTTTGGATTAAGTCTAGAAAGCATCTAGAAGGCCTGTCTGGAAGATAAAGTTTTTTGGTCTGTCAAAAAGTGATTGTGGCCAGGTTAGGTGAAATGCTGGGTGGAAACTATGGAGTGTGTTTTGTTTGTTTGTTTCTCCCTGCAGATGACAATTAAAGAAGTCCTGACTGAAAATGAAGTTGAAGGAGCTCTGAGGCTGAACTATGAACAAAACACAACCTTCTCCTTTACCATCAGTAGGAAGAAAGACCAGCAAGGGTAAAAGGGTCATTCTGAGCACTGTAAAAATGTCATTAGACCACTGTAATTCCATAGAAAAAGTTACTGTTTTCTTTACCAAAGCACTCTGTTAGTTTATGAAGAGAGATTCCCCTCCCCATGCCCAGCAGTTTGGGTCATGCTTGTCTTTTTGCCTGCCCCCACAGCATCGAAGCAGCAGACAGTGAAATAATCCAGAAAATTCAAGCTGAGCAAGACAAGTACTTAGAGGTGTACCTTAACTTGACATCGCTGTTCAAATCTTAAGTCATTCTAGTGTAATTGAACCATGTAAAATAATGGAGACTCGCTCAGTTTTGTAAATTGTTATCAATATGGCTGTATCTGTTGTGTTAATTTCCCTATTTTTTCTGTCTTCTAAAAATTTTCAAAGTTATTTCAAGAAATGAAGAATGAATAGAATATACCTTAAAGTGTCTGAAAATCAATGTCTAAACAGAAAAATTTGGTATAGCTTATAAACAAAACTGGAGGCTTTTGAGGATTTTTAAGAGGTATAATATTTTGAGTTTTAGGGTATTTCAGATATTTCTAGAATAAGTTTCTAGCAAAAGACCTTTGTGCTTAAGAAGTCTTGTAAGTTCTACTAAAATGTCTAATAACTGTAAATTCTAAGCTGGAAACCATGGCAATGCTTGCAAAGTCAGATTCCAAAATATGTATTTAATTTTTAAAGAGCTGATGCATTTACTATGACAGCCAAAGTAATTTCTTATCCAGTGGGCCACATTTTGTCCCTTGGATACATACAAGGGTTTTTTACTGAGGTCAAAGATAGCACTACTCTTTAGTTTCCTTTGCCTTTGTATGAATGCATCAAAAATGTGAGCTGGGTAAGCTTTCAGTGGAAGGTACTGCAATTTGTAACTCTAATAGCTGTGGTAGACTTGGAGACTACTCAGCTGAACTTGTGCCGTGAGTGTGAGTGGACTTTCTGAAATGTTGTTGAACAAAAGTATGTTTCCTCTCTTTAGTGAAGAATTGAATATAAACACACTCCAGAATCTTCCCTTCTTTCTACAGTACTTCCCCAGTGCAACAGAACTATCTTCTAAGGTAACTATGTGCAAGTTATCTATCATAAACATCACTACAAATTAGACTCACCTAGTATTTTAGGAGACAAGCTGCATTATTTCTAGTGCTAGTATTTCTGGCCTTCTTGTTGTTGAGGTTGTTCATGTTTTCAAAGATGCTAACAATCCTAACCTGCCGGAAAGGATTTGTTCCATTTGACTCTGCTTCTATGCATCTGCATAAATTACAACTTCTGACAGAATCCTCCCAGGAATATTTTTAATTATTCTAGTTACTCAGTAAAGAGAGACTGGGCAGAAAACAATTTTGGATATTGGCTGTTTGCAGTGCAAAAATACACAAAAGGCAAGGAACATGAATGGCGTTATTTGTCAGTTACAGAATCACATAGGTTGGAAGGGACCTCTGGAGGTCAGCTGGTTCAACCTCTCTGCTCCATGAGGGCCAAGTAGGGCAGGCTGCCCAGGCCCATGTCCAGGCAGCTTCTGATGATCTCCAAGGAGGAGACTCCACAACCTCTCTGGGCAACTTGTGCCAGTGAAGTCAAATGAAGAACACTGTTACTACTGAAATAACTGCTCACATACAAACAAACAATTTTCTTATGCATGTTATTCAGTATACACGATTTTGTACCTGTCTTCTACAATGTGAACATAAGGGAAAATGACAAGTCCTGAGGAGCATAATATAACATACTGTGCCAAGAATGTGAGCACAATACTCAGTTTTCTCTCTCTCTCTCTTTTTCTCTCTTTCATTAAATGGGAACTTTAAAAGGTAAATTATGATACAAGTGAAGCAAAAGGCAAACTCCACCTCAGGATGGAAAAAGGGGATTTCAATGCTACAGCTAAGCTAACTTTCACTGGAACCAGCTACACTAATGTCATTGAAATAATACAGACAATGTCCCAGGTTGGTACCATCAACTCAAATGGCAAAAGGCAAGCTGTGACTATCTTATTTCTAGAGCGTGGCATTCAGGATGCTGGCTGCCAAACCATGAAGGACAAATACAGCTCCAGCTGCTATGAAGTGTTTTGCCCTTGATTTCTTCAGTAGCATGAGCAAATGAAAATTTGAATGGCTGGATTAGCTTGGCTGGATGGCCAATGACCAAAACTGTTGTTTGGTTTGATATTTGTGTGCTCCGATAGACAGAGTATGTTATACATAGATATTTAGGAAATAAGAAAAATAATATATTAAAAACTGAACTATTGAAAATTTTTTATTATACAGGTAATAAAAGGAGTGGTTAGGCATTAGGGTATCATTGTAATTTTGGTACTGTAATCTCCAATAGATTTTTAACTTTTCAGAGAACTTGGGATTTAATGTTTGTTCTCTTCTATTTTTAGTTAAAAAGTCTACCAAGGCAGCTTGTGTTCATGACGGTTTACCAAAAAGGCAAGAGAACACATATGCTGAGGCAAATTGCTCTGTGGGATGGCAAAGAGGTAAAGATAACAGGCACTTATGCTGGACTCTTTCCAAAGTTGCATGGAGGTCATGACATTCAGGGTAGGTTTTTAAATTCTTTTGTTGATAGCAGACTATACAATAAACTAAATCATATAAACCTGATTCCAAAATCCATACTCAAATTGTCTCAGTCCTTACAAGATCTTATTTGCTTCAAATTCACAAGAAGTTTGTCTGTTAGAATTGTCCACTTCAGAGCCATATTTGTGCTTTGTGGAAGCATGTAACGCTTCAATGAGCTTTAGCAGTGCCAGGAATAAGTTTAGCCAGACTGAAAAGTCATCAACAAATACAAAATGTCTATTGTTATTTTACAATAAATGTCAGAAGTGCTCTGGATTAAATGAAACATTTGGTTTTATTTTTATATTTGCTTCTGAATATTTTAAATGTTTAATGAAGAGCAAAGGAAACATAGAAACTGGTATTGGAGATATAAACAGACAGATACCACTTTTAAACAGAGAAGAGTGTTAAAATATTGCAGCTACTTTAATTCTAGCCAAAGCACTAGGATACATAGCTGGGAGGTGGCTGACTGAGGTTCACATCTGCATTCTGTGTCATTCAGAGCAGTGATTTCAACTAGAAATTCCAAATTTAGGTGTGGGGCTCTCCCTCTCTTCTTCCCAGTGGTTCCATTTTGAATATATTAGTTCCATAACTGTAGTGAAATGTAGTGAATTCTGTTACTGTAGTGCACTGGGTTGCTGCAGGGAGCACTGGTGATGCTGGCCACTAGTGTGAGGTGCTAAATTCTTATGCTGAGGATGTGTTATGTGAAAATAGAGAAAATAACTGCACTTGCTTTTTTGAGATTCATAAACAGTTCTTTGGTTACACAATGATAAAGTCATCTCAGCTTCATAAAAATGACTTTCCTGGCTGTTATTGCAGGAAGTTGCTTTGGGTGTAGATATCAATCTTCTGATGATTGCAGGTAATTACTGATTTGCTGGTAAATAGAGGACTCTTCATTTCCCTTACATTCTTCATGTTCCGCAGAAATCTGCACACTAAAGTCACTGTGGCTGTTGGATAGGTGCATGTATGTGTGTGAACCAAGACCATGTTTTGCTCTGTTCCCTGTGGGAGAGCACATCCTGTACCTTTTTCTTTATCAGAAAATAAACAGTCATGATTCATGGTGAGGAGAACTTAGTTTTTTTTTTTTTTTTTTTTCNAGTGGAGCTTTTCCATCCTCTCTCCATTCCCTTCCCGTGGCATGCCAGGGTCAAGCTGTATATGAAGCATTTGACACGCAGTCATCGGGATGATCTTACTGTCATTTGGAAGGAGAAGGACCAGGTACTGCAGCCCAGAGAAAATACGTCTGGAGAATTACAAGAACTATCAAGCTTGTTTTTTGTTTGTTTGTTTTGTTTTAAGAAGGCATTAAGCAAGCTAAGGAATTCAAGTAGGATTCAAACTGTCCTCCTTCTTGGATGTATAAAATGGTATGACTATGGAAGATGAGCAGGCCATATTCTTGTTGGAAGTATTTTCAGGCTATGGTATTTTTTGTGCAGTAACCCCACAGGTTGCTGCATAACTGAAGGTAATGAAATACATATTGCAACTAACTATGCCAACTTTATATATGTCTGAAATACAGCACCTTGGCTGAGTATTACACTATTTTCTGAATAAAGGAAAGAGAAAAGACAGTTTGTAAAATGTGTTACCATAATAAAACTTAAATGTGCCTGCCAAAAGAATCAGAATTCCTTGAACAAGGTACAGAAAATCTTGCTGTATGTTTGAGGTCAGCATATGAGAGGTATTTTATTTCATGAGTTCTTTCTACATCTGTTCATATTGATCAGGTATCAGTGTCATCTTCTCTGAAGTTTGGAAGAGACCGTGTGAATTACAAAGCCATTGTTGCCCACCCATTTAATTACACTCTAAGGCAACTGGAGGTCCATTCCCTGTCAGAAAGAAGAGGCAGAAAGTACAACCAGCAGGTGAGATAATGAGTAAGGGCTGCAAAATACAAAGCTGTAATACTATATTGACTGTTAGTGTACCTTTCTTCTCAAAGAATTGTAGAAGCAGATATCACCTTGAAAATTTTAAAAAGCACCAAGTGCTATCATCTGCTTGTGTTCAAAACACCAGTATTATTTCCTCTTGTAAGCATAACCGTTGCTAGCTGACAGTATCTGCCTTGCTTTAGCATTGACCCACTTGGATGGTAAGAAGCCAGAAACACACAGGAGCCAACCTAGCAATGAAAATAAAGCAAATTTTGTCCACAAAGAGATGAACAAACTCCTATTCCTCAAACAAACAAACAAACAAAACCAAAAACAAACAAACAAAAAGAAAAAACAGAAACCCTTTGATATCTAGAGCAAACCTAAATTTTAGGACTGTGTAGGAAATTGCAACGCCAGTGTGAAAATGTGTGAGACTACAAAGGCTTTAAACCAAGATTGTAAGGTATGCTTGCAAAGCATATATGTGGCAAAAAGAGGAAGAACTCCACAAATCACCCTTCAAGATCAAAGAAGACAGAGTATTTTTTTTATCTGAAAATTGTATGCATAATGCAGTGCCTGTATGGCATGGGCCAGGACACTCCAGTTGCTGAGGCTGAAGACTTTCTGCTCAATAACAAGCTGCACAAACTGTGCAATGTTCTGTTTGTTCATGTGAAATATTGTGGTAGTCATAGTGGTGCCATTGAGAGCTCTCAGTAAGTCAGTATGTCTCAAATGCCATTTTCAGAGGAATAAATTCTCTTGTAGTGTCATTACTCCACTGTTATCATTAATTGCTATGCATGATAGACCAAATGCAGCTTCCAGAGAAGATAACAGAAAGGCTTCTGTTGCCTCAGTTGTAAAAGTGCAGTTTCTCTGTGCATTTGTCTAAGGCCCTGAGCTTCCAGACCACATGTTGTTCAATGGAGTCTTAACACTTTTCTGTAGGAGTTTTAATTGTGTTGCTTTTTTTCTCCACTGGATGGAGATCGTTCTGCTAGATTGCTCTGCAAGTCTAGTCTGCTAGTTCTAGTCCTACTTCACTAGACAAATCCTTGTCTTCTGGTTTCAGCTGCAGCTAACATGGAATGGTGGGCAGCCTGCTGACATCCAACTGACCCTGGAGGATAAATCAAAGATGAACATCACTGCCTGGGATGGGTGTATGTCACTCTCTTCAGGTCAGGTATGAGTCTTTGAGTCTAAGAAGGGCAGGGTATAACTAACTTTCCATTTTTCTGTCTCACAGAATGAATTTTTTCTCCACCTGTTATTATATGAAAACCTTTTACTTGAACTTTTTTTTTTTCCCCCTCCTGTCTCAGGGGAAGAAAAATAAAAGCTCTGAAGAATTCTCTTACATGTTGCCAGATATTTTTGTATTTGGGATGCAGATTTTCCCCAGGACAGAATCATCAGTCTCTTAGGTTTCTTGGTAGAGACTGAAACAGTCTTTTATAGATACAGACTGTTCAGGGCTTCTCACGGGGATGTATTTTGCCCAGAAAGCATAGTCCTCTAGAAAAGCCAATTATACTGAACACATTTTTAAGAAAATTACTAATATGCATCCTGTTTTATTCCTCTTCCAGCTTCGGGAAGTATTAAGTATGGAACACCTTCATGCATGTGGGTCTCTAGAGCAAACATCAGCATTGTTTAAGGAATATCTAGATCTGAACTGGGATGACAAAAAGTTCAAGCACAATTTAACTTGTGAGGTAAGAGGAGGCTGGTGTATCTGCCAACTCACTGTATTTTTCATAGAAGTTGTTCTTAAAAGATGGGAATTTCTTTAGTTTATATGTAATTTTGAATGGATTTTAATAAAGCTTATGCAAAGCACCATTTTCTATGAAGTATCATTATTTCATTTTACCTTTTACATATTTCTCTGCATAGGAAGAAAAGTGAATGTAGTATAAGAAAAAAATGAGTTCTTATAAACTACACATTTCACTTGCACCCTTAATTTGCAAAACTGATGAGTTAATTCTGTAGGATGGGGCCTAGCAACTGTGCTGATAACCAAAACCTTGTCAAGTGGAAATGGTACGTTAAAACCCTGAACCTGAAGTTGAGAGCTGAGGCAAGGGGTCACTGAGGAGTGTCTAAGGTTCTGCTGTCATATTTTAACTTTGCTTTCTTGGCTAATTGCAGAGAAATCGATTCCTATATCCTGATAAATTTCAATTAGAAGCTGTTATGGAAAACATTTTCCTGACCTCATGCACCAAACAGAATATTCTGGGTAAAATAGAAACAAACTACTCATCTTGCCTGGACTATTACATGAGCTTTGAGTTCTGTGACATTCCAAAGGTAAGTCTCACATAGACACATTGAACCTATTTCACTTTAAACTTAATTGCTGGTTTGGAGACTTGAGTTTTCCTCAACTGCAACTTTTCACAAGAATTGCCTTACTTATGTAATTTAACAAACCGTAAATAAACAATGTCTTCTGACGGACTGGGGAGAAAGGTTATGTTTGCCACTGTCATGTTACTTCTTTTTCTATAGGCCTTATTACAGTTGTAAACATTCCCATTTCCTCCATGTTATTTCTTTTCTATTCCTCTCTCAAAGGTCTTTTAATTTCATGTTTCTGGAGAATACTAAAACAGGCTCATGTGTGACCAAAAATGAAACTAGAAGGGAATAAAAGTCCTTTTCCTTCCCCTGTAGGTAAAAGTTTACTTTTTTTTTTTTTTAAACACCTGGTCTGCTGGTAGCGATGGACTTTTTAACCTTAGTGTAACCTTATAGTTGTCATTTATTTTTATATTTCTCAGACTGAAGACCCTTCCATGACCTTTCTTAGGTGCAAATTTTGACCCCAAAGTTGCCTATAGATAGATTGTCACAACAATACAAAACTTTAAACTTGCAACAAATGTGGTCTTTCTTTCCAGTTCCCAGTGGCCAAAACACATCTTGGTTGCCTCGTTTACTGTCAGAGCAGGTCACAGCCTGCCGGTAATGGGAAACAGCTGCCAAATTCTGATGCCAGTAAAAACTTTTTCCAAGATCAAGATGTGTTAGTGCCTGTTTATAATGGGGAAAATGTATATGCGTGTCACTTTAAAATCAGGTGCCTCTGTATTTCTTTGGATCCTTTTCTTCAAAATGACTACCTAGGGTAGCTGAGAAGCAAAAAGGCAAAAATAAACTTGTTTTTAAAGTTGTTTTAATGGAATATACAGTACTGCTGTTCATCGTCTGAGGCTGTGATCACTGAACGTGCTTTGTTATACCACAAAAACTGAAGATGTAATGAAGCAAGACAGTGCTGTGAGGAGGAGGCTGTGCTAATTTCTGAAATTACAAGTTTTGTTCATCACTTCATTGTGTAATTTCATGAGAACGCCAACATCCATGTACAACCTCTTATTACTCTATGCAGAGCCCATTTCTTTGGCAGAATTAAGCTTTACCACCTTTTTTGTTCATACTTAGGTAATTGTTTTCTCTGGAAAACACCAGCTCAATAAAGGAGAAATCATTTTGCAGTCAGAGAGCAGATTCCACTTTGCTGATCATGGAAGAGATGAGGGACTGATTGGAGTATCCTTAAAAAATCAGACCACAGCTGATGTGAAGAACTATTCTCTGGAAATTGAAGTGAGTTTTTATCTTATTTTAGTGGCACTGGTTTGGGGGGTTTTGTTTCCTAAAGACCTACTGCCATCTATCTTCCAAAGTGATCAGGTGCAGCCAGGGGCTTGTAAAAGAGCAGGAAAGTACAGGCAACATAAAGTATTCCTGATTTCTTTAGTTCTGTTTTTAAAGGAGCAGTTATGCAATGAACAAGCAGTATGATCACGAGAGAAATGAAGGCACCAACATTAGTTATCTGCAGAGCTCAGTGACAAATTTAGTAAGTCTATATCAACTGGAGTATATAAAAGTTTTCAGAAGCTATGTGTTGTTATAGCTCACCTTCTTCAGCATGACTGGGCCATTTGGCAAGGCATGTAAAGTCACCATAGCAAAAAAGAAAAAAAAAAAAAGTAAATGAATTTTAAGACTCAAAGCATTATTTGCCAGAAAAAAAAAAAGAACTGGCCTTCTAAAAAAGGCACAGAATAGCTAATATGATGCTCATCTGGAGGCAAAACTCTTCCTCTTTCTCTCTCTCCTCTATTTGGCCTTTGCTCTTAATTTTCTGTGACATGAATAATGTAGAGAAGCTGATGGTGGCAAAAGAGTGGAACAGAAGAGTGATGTGGTTAGCACCATCCAAACTCTTCATTAGAAGGGATATGGGTAGTCAGTCATAATTAACTGAGATGATAGGCCATCCCTTAAAAAAATGATGATTTAATGAGTAACAGGCTAAGACATTATTTTTCCCTCTCTCCAAAGCTCTCTGCTGAGCCTTTCTCTATTCTTTGCTTTGGAATAAATGGCACAAATTAGCAGCCTTACAGGGAATTGACTGTTAGAGGATGTTTCTTTCATTGCTACCATTAAAAGATTGTCCACAAGCCTTGCCCTATTCCAGTCATTCAGATCCTGAGCCAATCATCCTAATGCTTGTGCCTCTCTCAGGAGTGTAACTCCTGCGTAGTTACACTCCTGCATAAGCATTGGGAAACATCTCCCTCACCACTTACACTCCTGTGGGAAGCACTGATACTTGGGCATCATTTCTGAACATGCCTTCATTAATTCTGTGTGGTGGCTTTGAATAAATGTGTTTTTCCTTTATGGCTGCAGTTAAAAGGCTCTGAAGATATTTGGCTAGGCTTGACAGGAACTGCTACTTCCTCAGCTGTTCAGAGCCAAATCCTGGTGGAGGGGATTATTGATCAGAAAGAGAAAGTAAAAGTAGCTGCTTCTAAAGGAAAGGAGTGTTTTCAGTACTACATGGGGTATTTGAAAGGTACGTACCTTCAGAGCTGTCACTGGTATGAAGAGGCAGGAGGACAGGTTGTGTCTTGGTTGCTAGTACCAAGCTAGCTTCAGTTTCATGGCAATCCAAGCTCTGGTCTTTCAGATGATGAAAAGCTGAAGCTTAGAACTTGTTATACAAAGGTCAGTTTGGTGGAGACTTTTGTATGATCATGTCCTCACTTGTAAGTGCTGTGATGTATTTGTGACGAAGACCATTAGTTTGTGGGTTGCCAAGGTCACAAGTTTGTAGAAATGATTCAACTCAACTCTCTATACCCAGATTCTGTGCACACCTCTCCAACTATTTCTGCTTGTGCTCATTAGTACTTGGGCAGAAACCACTTACATGTGTGATGGGTAGTTGACTGACACTCTTTATTGTTTTTAAACTTCAGCAACAAAGGACAGTGGAAGACTAAAGTAGAAAAAAGCCTGTGAATCACTGTGACTGACAGGATTATTTTGCTTTATAGTAATTCACTGCTTTCTTTGCAGTAGCAAATCTGTACTTGTAAAGCATTCACAAGCCACAAAGGGGAGAAAATCAAACACTGATGCTGATCTAATTTTCTCATGTTTATCTCCTCTTGTTTTCTGTGAATACCTAACACACTCAGACACTGATTTATCACCTAAGTAATTAAAAAGCTGACTTTGAAACAATGTCTGTCAGTGTTGTTCCTGTAAATGAAGTGCTCTCTTTTCATTCTCTAAGGGGATTTGGAAGAAGGAATGGAAGTCAGTGCTTGCAGTGATGGGCAACAGATGGCTGCCATTAATAGCTATCTTAACGTTAATGGTGAAAGGCAAGAAAACATGGGACAAATTACACTAACAGCTGTTAATGAAAGCTTGAGTTTTCTGGCTCACGGATGTGGGGATCCAATTCTTAAGGCTGAGGTGAGAACCTTCAGAAGCAGTTAAGTGTGGTGTGGCTTTTCCAGAAAATTGTTTAATCTTGTCAGTTTGATGTAGCATCTTCCAGGTAGGCTTCAGTTGTGAGTTTTGGTGAGTAACCAGGGGAACTCCAGTAAAAATTTTTAACTCGTAATAATATTATTTTTCAAATTGGTGTGAAAAGATATGTGTGGTGAGAATTAAAAAGTTCAGCCACACCATAAGAAATATGGTACCCTCTCCTAAAAAGGTATTCTCTGAAGAGGGTAAGTAAAGCGAGAGCAGCAGTAATTTGCCAGAGCTGTTCAGCATGTTGGTTACAAAACTGGGATTAGAATTCCTGAATGTGCTTTTACTTCTAATAGTGTTTCACGTACCCACTGCTTGGAGGAGGCTTTTCACAGTTTTGCATCCTTAGACTCTTCTGTTTCCGTTTCTAACCAGTGAATAATACAAAAGTCATTTCACCTGAGAAATGGGAGGCCACTGTGGATTTTTGCTGGCATTTAAACTATTACAAACTTTGAGTGATTTGGACCCAGTACAAGCAATTCTAAATCATAAATTCAAAGTTTTTGTTCATCTTCTCACAGGACAAACTTAATGAAATTGGGAGCATTCTCAAAGCCAAACTGATGGAGAAGATAAAGAAGCTTGATGGATATATCTGGAGATTCAGGAGATCAGTAAGTACCTGCACAGCATCTGTGAAAGCACCATGAAATGTTCATTCAGCATTAATAAAAAAAATCATTAGCTTGTATACAGTTGTTTTGGTTTGCTCAAACATTTAAACGGCTAATCCTGTGCTAAACTGGAATTCATACATTGGCAAAAAGCACATTTCTTGGTCAAGATCCTATATCTCTGCATCTAACACTGAGAAATTCAGAATTGCCTTGGAACGGAGTCAAAGCTTTGCTTGTGATCATTATGAATTTTGATGTTTCTTCTTTTCTGGGAACCACTGTAGGTGCAGCAAGTTGATTTTCTATCTGAAGCAGCTGGCTGGCCTTCAATAGCCTTGCAAAAGGTAGCAGGATTCCTCCACGGTGTGGGCAGAGCTTTCACCCAAGTGTGGAAGCAAAGTGGAATCAAGCAGATACTAAGAAGCAAGCTCCCACTTTACTTGGATAAAATTCAAGACGTTGTCCAGCAAATGCAGAATGAATTGCAAAGTAAGTAAAACCATGCAAAGCAAAGAGAAAAACTGCAAAGGGCAATGTCAGTGCAGAGGGAAAAAAAAAAAAACAAAAAAACACCAAGAGTATGCTGAACTGCACAAATGTTTCTATTTTGATATAGCAAAAGTATTGACCTTGGCTCTTACATTTTAGAGAGAGGAAGCCTTGATGAAATAAGCTCTAAATAACCCCAGTGTGACCATCCTGCTAATGAAATCATTGAAGAAGCATTGTCTTGGACACAGGAGTCTGGGTTCAATCGGATGAGAACAGAGACCTAATTCCTTAAGCTGAAGCAGTCCTGCTAACAGTTCCCTGGCAAGCATTCCCTCCCAAAGGGCTGTTCATATCCATCCTTGAGTTTTGAATGCTTGTACTAATCAGATTTCACTTGAGCTGTTGTTTCCAAGTCTATCCAGTAGCCAATAATTCACTGTTCAGCTGGATTATGGCCCATATTGAAACCATTGAGAAACACGGTCAGCTGTAATTAGCTGTGAGAACCTTCAGTTCTCACAATAAAACGTCATTTTGAACCACTTGACTCTAGACTCTTCCCACTCAAAAGTGGGATTTAGTTGATATACATAATATAAGGCATATAAGTGGATCAGGGTCATAGCTAAATGCCTGTTTTAGTTTTTCATAACATGGTGTCCACAACATGTTGTGAAATGTGCCTAATTGCCTTGAAGACAAAGCTGCCTTCTCCTGTTTTCTATGTCCCTCCTTCACTTATGTTGGAAGCTGTGGGGATTTAAAAGTAAAAAATAAAAACCAAATCACACTCAGCTATCACTTTGTTATTTAAGGATTGTTTCATGTAATGTTTGCTTCAGACCCATTAGCAACTCTGAAAGATGCCTACTATGATGTAACCTTGAAGCCACTGGATGAAGTTTGGCAAGAGAAGACAGAAGAGTACATGAAGAAAGTCCAGGCATTTTTGCCCAGGATTGTAAAAGATGTTTGGCTAATGGAACCAATACAGGTGGCACTAAGGACTGTGAAAACAGGCTTGGATATGGTTGGTATAATTCAATTCTCCATTTTTAATGTTTGAAGGAAAAGGCTTACAAATTTAAGTCTCGGCTTTGAACTGTGGATATACAAAAATAGTTAAATAATGTTTTTGTTTATGGACATTGTGCAGTTATCTTTCCACATAACAAGCTTGTGCACAGCTAATTTACTGTTCCTGAAATATATGACTTGCTTTGACAGTAGTACTTCAGCAGGACAGTAGTAGAAACATTTGCTTTACTGGTTTGGTTGAACAGCAGTGATGTGTCATTCACGTAGCTTTTGCATTTTCTGCAGAGAGAAGGGATTGTGATTCCAATGAACAGTGTACAAACGAACAGCTTTGGGCTCCTCTAGTTGAAATGATAAAGGATATATAATGACAAATTTATATTAAGAAAGATATCAACCCCTTTGCAAGCCCCTGAGCACATTAACTCAGTGAAGTATTGGTATACATTAAGTAATGTTCTTTTAGGAAAGATATATTTCTGTCCACTATTTGTTGCTGTAGTGACTAATGTCTGTCCTCCGGACTAACCACTAAAAGACAACATGCTGTCAGGCAATGATAAATGCAAGAGAGTTTAAAGTGCAATTTCACTGACTGTTGCTTTAAAACTCATTATCAAGTACTGACCCTGCACCAAAGCCATACTGAAGTTAGTTTTGTAATCTCCTTTTCTGGCTCTCCAATAGACCACGCAGCAGATGCTCAGGTGGGCAGAGGCCATTGTTTCTAGAGCTGTGAGCAAGATCCGGAAGCCCTTATTCAACCTTTACAGTTTTTCAGCCAGGTAATTGTTTATTTTGGAGGACCTCTGCTGCTGGGTACTGTTCTAAATGGGTATGTGTATAGTTAGTCTTCCTGTTAGCTTGTATGCTTCAGGTTGCATATAGAAACCTGGCCATTCTTTGCTTTGGGCACATGGCATCACATCGTAACATTCATGTTCGTTGTCTACCCGGATAGACTGCATTTCAAAAGAAGCTACTCAGCAGCAAACAAAATAGCAGTAACTGTGATAACTTGGCCTTATATGGCATGTTTTTTTGTAGGTCTTAGCAATTGTACATCTTTGTTTTGCTATTCTAACCAAACTACAGTTCTTATGAATATTTCACTTCCACATTTTTAATATAGCAACTGCATTTCATCAGTTTAGCAGTTAAGAGGCACATACTGTTTTGTTTGTATTCTGCAGGAACTGTTCAGTGGCAGTGAAACTGCCAGTACTTCCTAAAGCAGACCGCTCCCTGGATCTAGCAAATATTACTAATTATCTCATTGAAGAAAAGCTAGTGAGGCCTCTCAAAGATCTCTACAACATCAACATAGTTGCAGAGTATTACAGATTCAAACGGAGGATGATGGAGAGTCCCTTTGAATGTAAGCCCTTTCAAAGTGCTGCTTTTGTTTTGTAACTGAGTCAATTTCCACTTCGTTCTAAAGTCTACAAATCCTATCTGGAATAGTGGTTTACGTAGACATGGTCGCTAACTTACAGTTTTCCTTAAACTTCTTTATAAAAGTATTTCTTGTAAAACAGTAATTGTATGTATAATATTCACACTGGGCTAAAGATGACATGCAAGAAACACTCCTCTATTTAATATTAATGCAAATTTTGCAACTCTTCACATTTCCTAGTGTTGAGACTAGAAACCAGCAGGTTGCATTAATCTGTCTTAGAATCATAGAATGGTTTGGGTTGGAGGAGACCTTAAAGATCACCTAGTTCCAACCCCCCTGCCACAGGCAAGGGCCCTTCCCACAGCTCAGGTTGCCCAAAGCCCAATCCAACCTGGCCTTGAACACTTCCAGGGATGGGGCATCCACAGCTTCTCTGGGCAGCCTGTTCCAGTGCCTCACCACCCTCAAAGTAAAGAATTTCTTCTTAATATCTAAACTAAGAGAGGGTACATTTAGATTAAAGCCGATATCCCTTGCACTATCACTACACTCCCTGATAAAGTCTTATCTTTATGCTCTTGTGGTTTGATACCACAATACAATTCCAGTCATACCTTCTGACCCTGGGTCTTCCCATGAAGGCTTTGTCCATACTTTGAAACTGGTAACATTACTTCTGTTGACTCTAGGATGAAAAAGCACAGCCCTACCAAAACTTGAGCAGCAGTATTACCTGAAAAGTACTGCTAGATGCTAAAAGACTGCATTAACAGTCCCAGCCGTCCCTTGTAGATAATGGATCTTCCAGAAAGAGACATTTTTGATGGCTTCCTTCCAGTAAGCAGACAAAATGGAAGGCACTAAGAGTATTTCTTAGTGACCAAATAGTCTAAGTAAGTGATATATCAGGAGTGCTTCTGGACTGCAACTGTATTTGATACTCTGGTTTGGCAGGGTATTTTTCAATACAGTTAATATTGTTGCTCTTTTCTGTACAGGAATGTGTAATGTGTGTGTGTGTGGGGTTATTACTCTGATTATCAAGTAGCATAACTGTAAATCAAGGTGAGCTTTGAATCCTAACTCATATTTGCCAAAACTTCAGGACACTCACGTGGCTCTATAATGACAAATAAACTAGATCATTTTCTTTCCTGGAGAAATTTTTGTTGCAGAGCAACTTGTGACTAATTGAAATGTAATACTAGCTTGGAAAATTCTTTTGAGAGTAAACCAGTGAGAAGCTGTTCATGTTGCAATATGCAAGCAGTAGCACAGCACTTGCTGCTCTGTGGACAACTCACTGACATTTCTTCTTAAATATCTTTATCTAGATCATGCTATGTTAATAGGTAACAGGCACCTTATGACTTTCGATGGAAAAATTTATGATTTGGCAACAAAATGCAGCGTGCTTCTTGCCAAGGATTTTGTTCACAATACTTTCACTGTAATACTAAATGAGGAAATTAGTGATTCAAGATCACTCTACGTGGAGATGAACCAGAGCATGATCAATATCTACCCAAGACTGAAGGTAAGAGGGGACAGTCAAACATTCTTCCTTTTGAGATCAGAAATTATCTTCAACCTCCCCCCCCAAAAAAGTCTTCAAAGTATTAATGCTCCAAACATAGATCGGAACACCTCTCAGACGTAAGTGCCAGAAAGTGCACTGATTTTTAATCAGGAAATAACTCACCAAACCAAAACCAGTTTTAACTCAAGGGCTCTCTTGGTACTTAGAATGAGAGAGGCATGGTGAACTTTTCAGCTTTCCTCTTACCTGTTCTAAGACAATAGCAGTTAAAGAGGTCTGACAAACAAACTGGGCCCATAGCCTCAGTATACATGGGAGGCTTTGTGCTTTCCTGCTCTCTCAGAAGTTTAACACAACCCAATTCTTATTCCCTAATTCTGGGCTGAGCAAAACTGACACCATCTAACCTGAAAACACAGTCTGAGCGTGCCTTTTGTTGAACTTCCATTGTGGCATATTTGAAATTGCATAAAAACTTTAAAATAGGTATCCGTGGAAGAGAACTGCCAAGGACTGGATCAGTCCCTTAAAAAGAATACCACTGATTCAAGGAGAGAAACGAACAAAATAGAAATGTCTGATCAGAAAGGAGTTTCTCTCTCTTGTGACTTTCAGTACGATCTCTGTACTGTCACTCTGGCGGGATGGCACCATGGTGAGTATCAATCGTACAGCTTGTCAGCTCTATTTTTCTATATCTCTGAAGTATTCTCACCTGTAGTACCAGCATGGGGGTTGTCTTTCCCTTGCTTTCCCTCTTAATTTATACAAACACTGGAAATGGCACTAGGCATTCCCAGTTACTATAAAATAAAGTACTATATATGTCCCTCCAGTAAAGACAGTAAGTGTTTACCCAGGTTACTACTATTTCAGTGCAATAAAGTAGCTAGAAATAGGGGTTAGATGTAATGCAGGCTTATCTTGTCATTGTGCTCTGTAAGAGCACAAAAGAGGGAGGCCTAAAAGCCTCAGGGTGTTTGATGTATCTGGAATACATTCCTATCCATGTGCGTCACAGTATTCTAAAACTCATGCCACTAAGATTAGCAGAGAATGAACATAATGTCTTTATCTGGTCAGGAAAAGCAAATGAACAGCTAACAAATGAGATGCCACTGCAGTTTGAGAAAAATCCATAATGGATGCTTGGGCATAGTTTCCCTCTTCTGCATTATAATCAGAGCCCAGAGAGAGCTTCTGAAATTTTCCTGTGTCTACTCATGACAACTACCATTTCACACCATTTCAATTTCATTCCAGGTATTTCAGCTGGGCTTTTTGGTACCAATGATAATGAAGCTGGAAATGAATGGATACTTCCTAATCATTCCTTCACTGACAATGTGCAAGAGTTCACACAGAGCTGGCAGGTAAGGAGCTGAAGGTTTTTTTATGCAGATTACCTGTGGTGCTGGAGCACAAAGGGCAACATTTTACATACTGTTTTGTCTTATCTAAACTAAAGCTAGTTAGAGAAAACAGCAGCATACTCTAGATATTTTGTTTTCCTGTGTTTAACTAGGGCAAAAGCTGCATGTATTTGCTAAAAACCATCCAAGAATAACCTAGGGATAGGTGTTGAGCATTTCTGGTCTAAGTGGTAAGGTTTAAAAAAAAGCATGGAGGTTGCTTCTGCTGTTAGAAGAAACTGATGTTGGAACCAAGTGTCTTTGACACACTCCTATTTACAACACCTCTTTCTGGAATGCAGAGCCAGGTGGTACTGAAGTTTGGGACAAGTACCGCAAGGCCATAGTTTGTACCAGGAGCCCTCTTGTATGATGCGTCTGAAGTTTTCTCCAGAGCTGTGTGTTGTAGCTGGCTATGCTGAGACTCTTAATATTTTTTTTTTGGTCTTCCTGCTTCTCATTTATCAAGAAACAAAACTTTAGAAACCAGAAACTGGTAAAGTTGTCCTCTATCCACATGCCATTATGTGCTAAGACTTTTCTGGAGGGTTAGCAGCTACTGATTCAGTTATTAACTTGCATAAAAGGACTTCTTCTATTTAAGAAATTATAACATTAAGTAAATGTTATAACTTTTTTGCCAGTAGTGCTATAGCTCTTTGCTTCTAAGAGACTTAACTTTAATTCACGTAATGTCTCATCAGATAAAAGTAATCTAAATATGAAAAAGTGCATGTGTATGTGTGAATGCAACTAACCAAAACAAAAAACCTAGCCTTAATATGCTCTCAAGCCCTGTTGACAGGTTCCTTTAAATCCCTTAATGTGTAATTTGAGAATCTACTACAAAAAAGAAACCAGCATCCTATTGCTATTAAGATTTTCTGATTCCCAGTTTACTTTCTTTCACCAGAAGGTGTCCCAGTTCTAAGCACAGAAATTCTACTATTCTCCAATTTATTTCAGTACTTTACCTTAAAAACAAGGATTGCTTCAAGTCTCTTGTACTTTTCCTTGCTATTGGCAAGTTGTATCTAACGAGTTTGCAGCCTGTGCTTTTGGGATCATAACGTGACTGACTGTTGGTGTAATTTTCTTAATTACTACAAACATTAACTTCTAATATATTCACTAAAATGCAACCATCTAATGCAAAAGTACCTGGAGAAGTTGAACTAAAAATAACCAATTAAAAGCAATACTTAATGAAACTTACTGTCATAAACAAGCTGGGGAGTCATGGATGACCTTCTTTAAGTGGCTGATGGCATAATGGCTGTGCTTACACTATTGATTAGTACATTTTATTTGTAGGCCATGGCATCTTTGAAGTGCTGTAAACTGCCAAGAAAAATTTATAGATGACTCCAGCTGAACTCTGTGCTGCTTGCAGTCATATCCCGTTCAGAAAAAAAGTAATAACAAGACTGACTTGCTGATAATGTACTAGTGTCATACATCATTAAAGGAACATCCGGAAATACAAATGTGCCAAGTCAGGAATTCATACAAACTCTTAGAAACTTTTATAAAGAGGTAGGAAGAGATGATATGGTGGAAATAGCCAGTTCAAATAGCCAGCATATGCAGATGTGCTGATAAAATGGAGCTTGCAGAAAATCCTTCCTGACCAGAAGTTTTGGCACAACTGTAAGTGATGCAGAAAGCAAGAAAACAATCAGGTTAAATCTGACCAGGTATCTAAGCCTGAAGTAAAAGCAGTCAGTCACTCTGAATTGCTGGAGTCAGCTCACATCAAACTACAAACTCAGACTGGAAACTCACAGCAAGGAGCTTTACTACACCTACCTCATACACTCACCTTGCAAATAGAGTCAATGAAGTTCTTGTGTTACAAGACCAGTGGCTTGTCCAAAATGAGGGGGTTAATAAAGACACAAAAATGAATGCCTGACTCCTGCAGGAAGAGGGTTACCTGAGAGCTTGAACTGGCAGTTTGCTTAAAGAACTTCTAAACTGAGAGATATGCCATCTAAGGAAATTACTGATTAAAAAAAATTTGTAAGTTGCTGGTTTGAGAACAAGTCCTAAAAAGTGTTTGGACAAAACAAATCATAAGAAATATTAGCAAATGCTGTTCATTAGTGGTTCTGTTAATATTTGGTATCATCAGCTTTTGACTGGGACCTTACCTGAACCATGTACAACAAAAATCCATTCACATTTCATTGTCCCCAAATGCTTGTAGTTGTAGGGAACTTCAGGTGTTTTTTTGTTTGTTTTTTCTTTTGTTTTGTTTTAAGCCTTCTTACTGTTTATTACATATGAGTAATCCAGTAAGGAGATGAAGATTCCCCCCCCCAAAAAAATTCTAGTAAAAGCACAACTCTGATCTGTCATATATAATAAAGACAAGCCAACTATTTACTGTGTCAGCAGCCACCCACCAGAATCCTTTACTGAATAACAAAATCAATAGAAAAAGGAAACAATGTCTGTAATCTGTAATATTTATGAGACAGATACCTTTATCATTTATGAAGAGTACAAGGTGCTTCGCAATATTAATGAAAAATGGATGTTATTCAGAGCAGTGTACTGAGCTGCCCATATCTTCCTTCAAACCACCTCACATTGTAAGTCTGAAGAATTCACACAACTATACTGATGTTAAAATATATATATATATATTTATCTTATTTTCCCAGGTGAACAAGTGCAGTCTCACACAGAAGAATGTGAAGCCATGTCCAATTACAGCTAAGGAAAAAGTCTGTAAAGAGTTTTTTAAAGAAGCACATTCTTGTCTTAGGAAGTGCTTCAAAGTTGTAAGTATAACTGTGTCCACCAAAGGACTATCTGAGTACTCAAATGTCATACTTCAGAACAGTACACATAATTATTGCAAGGATATAGAAGTTTAATTGCAGATAACTTTAGAATTAGAACAATAATCCAGACACGAAAAAAAAAAAAAGGTGTTTGTAACACCAGAAATATAAACTGGGGTCCTTGAGGTCTACAAAATAGTGACATGACATTGCAACACACTTCAGCATACTAGTCTAGAATTTGGAAATACAAATAAAAGCCTCAAAATCAGGAAGAGAATAAAGGTTTATGAACAAGCATAACAAATGAGAGTGGGAGGGAGGGGACAAAAATCCAGATTTCCTTTTCAATTCACCTCCAGGTGTATTGCCAGACTGCTTTCTCTAGAACAGATGTATGTTTGTACCCCGTACACCAAATAAATAAACAAACTCCCTTTGTGTTAAAGGTGGACCCTGAACCATTCTACAGCATGTGTACATATGACACATGTGAATCAAAGAAGCTGAAGGCTGCCTGCAGTTTAGCAGCAGCTTTTGTTCATTTGTGCAACCGAAATTTTGTCCCTGTGGAAATTCCTTCTCAATGGTAAGTAAGTTTCACTTCTTTTCATTCTGAATATTCTGACTGCATTGTTCCAGTATTTACATATCTGATATTCAAGATCACACAAGAAAATAAAACTAATGAATCTGACTATGGGGCAAGTAAAAATGATCCTGCTCCTGGACTAATTCGTCTTGCTCCTTTTCTATCTTATTTATCCTTTCTTTTGCTCACTCAGAAGCACAGCATAACCTATCTGATTCATACTCTAATGGCTTTCTTATTTCCTCCTAATTTGCTTTGTAGAAGGAAGCACAGGGATACTTGTAGTATGTAAAGGAATTTCACCAGGAGTTCCACTTCTCAGATACTAATTTTGTTTCAACCTTTTTTTTTTCGTCTGAATAATGCATCTGGAGTCATAGTAACAGTAATAAGTATTATATAAACACACCAAACATACTCAGTTACATATTTTTGTACTTTTCATTCTTTTTTAATGAAATTATTTATCTTCCTTAAACTTACCCTAGAATTTCAAGATTATCATTATAGGTATTTTAATGCAGCTGTCATCTAGATAGCTGTCTTCTGGGAATCTGATGAAAGCAAGCTGAAAAGCCTGAAAAGAACAGTAATGCTGGTCTGAAATTTTTGGCATTACAGTCATTGCCTATTTTATTGCACATTTCTGCAGAAACTAGATTTAGGACAGTTAGTGCTCTAAAACAGACTAGAGTCTCATGTGTTCTGCTAACTGTATCTGTATTATTTGGTAACTATTGATAAGTGTGGAATTTTAAGGAAAGAATTCTTGTTAAGCAAAGAAAAACCCACATAAGTCCACAATCCCAAAATATTGTTAGCAAGAAAATTCAGTCCCCTCCTGTTTACTTTCTTCAGAGTTACTGCATTACAGCAGTTACTGCACCATACAACTATACAGTTACCATTTCCAGTATGTATAGTCCTATTCCAATCCAACTTAACTATTCTGTTAATATGTATTCTGTATTCTATATGTTCCCAAAGAACAAACAGCAGTGCTAGAGAACTGCAGTAATCAGAAACACTTTTCTATATAAGGATTACAGCAGCTGTACATTTAGGTATTTTCTGTATTATGTATATTCACTAACTTGCACCATACATCTTTCCCACTTTTTTTTTTAAAACTCTGTCTCCATTGGCTATTCTGCATATAGCACCTTCTTTGAACTGTGCTATTTATTGACTACTAATTGCTATAGAATGGTATATTAGCAGTGATAGCTTTTACTACTTGAGCAATATGTGAATAGTCAACAATATTACTGTCTTAATAGAAATTACCATAAACTTATGGTCATGAAATTTTTGATCAAAACTTGCTCTTTTATTCACCTGCATGACATTATTCCTTAGTTTAGACAAAACAAAACAAAACAACAAAGCCTTCTATGAAATTTGCTATATGCTTGTATCTTTTCGCTGAATGAGAACATTGAAGGAAACACACATAAATTATTGTCATACTAATTACTGCCACATTTGCCCAACTAATAACAAGATATAATTACATTTTTACAAGACTGCAATGAGAACATTTACTGCAAGTAAATGACAAAACCATGCAGATGAGCCAATTATGCTTTTGATAGAAGTGTAAATTCAAGTGTTTCATTTCTAACTTCTATGCTTCCTGCTTTGCTAAGGCTTGGTAATGAGAAAACAGACTTTTTTTTTTTTTATATACACAATGCAATGTTATTCCTTTGCATTTGTAAAACCAATCACCAGCTCAAGACAGTGATTTGGTAACTACAAGCATATCTGTGATATGCTAAAAACTATTTAGAAGTGTTTGCTGGATTCTTACCATTGAAGGTAATGACTATCAAATATTTGTAGATGATTGTGTTAGCCATAAAATATAAGCCTAGAAACGAAACACTCAATATATATGTAAGTGCATTACATACACACACTCCCTTATGTGGTAATAATGCCACATGGCATTATTTGCCTCATTTTTCAGTTTACCCTGTGTGCAAACAGTAGATGGCCATGAAATTTCAATCTGGGCAGTATCTTGTAGGCAGTAAGTGGTTTTAGCTCTAATAGTTTATACAAACTCTTCAACACATGAATATGAAATATAGACACAAATTTTGTTAAAAATCTGAGTCTGAACATTCAGTTGATGTTTTGTCAAACAGAGTTTTAAAATGGCTTGGTAGCCAAAAGACTGGAGTCAGCGAGTGCTGCTAGTTTACATTATCCCATTTCTGAGAAAAGGGATTGGAATTACTGTGGATCACAGGCTGAGTTAACAACAATATTGGCATGCTACTAAAACAAGTAGAATACACTGGGATGCATGTATGAACAAACATATTTAAGACAAGAAATAATAATTCTCTATTCAGCTTATTTTATGCATCCATTTTTGAACATAGTTTTTTAGTTAAGTTGTGGACCAACTGAGAAAAGACCAGAGGTCTCTGTGGGGAAAAAACTGAAGAGCTGCGGGGAGACATGAGTTAAGTCTTAAATATGTAAACACATTAAAGAGAAGGAAGTGTAACAGACCAAATTGCAGTAAGGGAGAATTAAGTTGGATATTGTGAAAGAGATTTAAGGGCTCAGCTAGTCACGCATCATAACAGACAGCCATCTAAGGTCATGAGAACAGAACAGATGATCTCAAGTCAGTAATAGCCATATTTGCACTATTTTCTAAAAATTTGTTCTTCTCAAAGGTATTCCATTAGATAGATGAAGTAGTCTTAACAGTCCTTATTCAGATCCCCTAAACTTGAGTAATAATGCTCTTCTCCTCCTCCTAAATGTGAATTTACCATCAAATATGAAGAAAGAATCTTACATCTTTATTTCAGTTTGGTGTATCTAAGACAAATCTGCAACTAAAATGCTGGAATATTTTTTCCACAACTTTTTAATAAAATCATAAATATATCTGATTCTATTTCTCCCTTCATAGATTTCTTGTAGTTCAGCATAAAAACAACTTGTATTATTTGTCACTTGTTAATTTCTATCCTTTAAGTACTTACCAAAAACTTAACTGGATTTCATCTCTTCTTCATTTCAGTTTGAGCCTTCTTTGAATGGTAGATACCAGTCCTGAAGATGGAAAAGATGGATCCCTTCAGCATCCAAAATAAAATAGCTATTTGGATAGAAATGGTAGGGAAAACAATAGGTGTTAATGAGTTAGTGTTATGATGATGAATATAATAAAGCATAAATAAAATAAAAAGCATAATAAAGTTTGTAATATAAAAGGAAAGCTTTTCACTAAGAAACACCTGAGGCCAGAGTAATCGTTTCAGTACAATGACAAGAAATTATGATCAATGAGAAGATATTGAACATGAGAATATCAGTTACTTAAAAATAAAAAATCTCCCAGTCAGTAACAAAATTGCTTCTTCAGAAGCTTTGAACCATAGCATGAATACATTTAAAACATGACAAAGGATCTTCTCCAGCTCAGATTAGTACAAGTAGGCTACTTTGTAAAAGCAGCGTATCAGCTTTGAACCTGTGCAGAGATGCTGACAACTTTTTCTCCAGAACTGAAACTCAACTGTACAATACATTCTGGAGAAATTAACCTTTTTCCAGGGAAGTGCCCCAACACACAGGAGGTCTAAGACAAAACTAAGATGGCTAAAAAGATACAAAGGAAAGCACTTAATCATTTTCTCATTTTTATGCTGCTTGATTTTTCCCTTATCAGTGTACACATTGTTAAAAGAGAAAAGCCTTCTTGGTATCTGCTGACCAGTTTCACATTCTCCCTTTGTCTTTAGAATCCCTTTCTCAGAAGTCAGTTTACATGTTGGGAAAAGGTTACTGACACCTCTGCTATTCATAAAGTAGTCTTAAAGTGTTATAGATACTGTTGTGCAAAAGTGTCTCACCTGTTAAATTATTTTCTATATTGCAAGTCTATTGATTAAAAAAATGCATAACAGAGAGGCACACATTTCCCCACACCGTACCAGGAATGTAATTATTCTTTAGTGAAAGGTAAAATTACAAAATCCTTCAGCTGTCTTTGCATAAGAATATGCTAACATTGAAATAACAGTGTTTGGAACTAGGAAATGTTGATAAACTTTTGACTTCCTCATTTTTATGCTGGAATACATTTTTACTGATTATTCATAAGAATAAACTTGTATTGATGTACAGAGTTAGAACTGGCTGAGTTTAAATAGCTCCTATAGTTGTTCATAGAGACAAAAACAGCAGCTGGCCTTGCTGACCTCGGATATGCTGCTTTTAGGCACGTAACATTATCTATACTGGTGCTGGTTTTTCAGAGTTGGTATGTTTGATATTAGTTTGCATTGACTGTGTTGTGGAAGATTAAACATACTCATGCTCTGCTTGTATTACAGCAGAAGCCAGAACATGCACATAGCACATGATGCTGGCATGTGAACAGGGGCCCAAACATCTAACAGCTACTAGTTTTTCCTAGCACGTGGCTATATGTATTTATCATATGTAAACTACTGAGGAAAGGAACACTCAGTTCTTTGCCAAAGCTAGAACATTGATCAGTTCTTACCTTTGGAAGGCAGTAAATTATGTTTAGTATCGTCATCCCATTGTCTTACAGCTGCAATCTGGAACAAACCTACATTTGCACATAGCAATTGCGTAGCTGGCTGAAGATAACTGCGAAGGATCAGAAGTGATAAAAGCATTAATAATAAGCCTTTAAAACACAACATCCTTTACTCTTTCTCAAATTAGGCCTCTCAAAGTTGGTTTTCACATGCACAGCATGTGCAAAATCTCCCACTGCTTACCAGGAGCAACAGTCCTTCTTGATTACAACTTGTCCAGCCACTTATATGGGTGCTTTAATATCTTTATCAGCTGGGGTTACATACAAGCAGTTGCAAATGGCACTGAAATCCAGAAGGAGCAGGTACATTCACTAAGATAGATAAGAATTTAATTCACAGCGTAAGAAGAAAAACAATTCCACAGAATAACTCACCATCTTGCAGCATTCTTCAGAGGGGGAAGAATCTCTTCCAGTTCATCTGTTCCAGCAAGGCAGCAGGTCCCTGTTGGCACAGGGAATTCCTAGATGCTCCTTGCAAACAAATGCACTTTTGCAGCTCTTGCTGCAAAAGCCCTTGCTACACTCACTGATGTCAGCTTTACTTTTTCCCCTGAGAAAAATCCCAGCCTGTTAGCCCTCTCTATCATTCTGAACACTTACACTGTCATTTTATACAAATGCCACTCCTGGCTGAGTGGCATTGCTGTGGCACATAAGCTGCATATAACATAATACAGGTGATAAAGAAGCCGTTTAAACACCAATAAACATTTTAAACTACAAACATTGTGCTCAGCGATTGCTGGATGTCTCTGAGATGTTCCCTGCTTATGCAAATGGAAGTTTTGTGTCTAGACGCTCAGTGGAGGGGCAAGAAATCAAGCAGGCCCTCCAAACCTCACTTGTGGCCCATGAAGTGCAGCAGGAGCCTGGGTCAGCGTGGGCACGGACTCCTGCACCCTGGCGTAGCTGAATGACCAGCAGGCGGTGCCAGCACCCAGCACAACAGAAAACTCAAACCCTCCTTCCCTGGCGTTCAAAGGGTTGTCCCCAAACACTCCGCTGACAACATCAACAATAAATATCACATCCGACCAGTAGTTAAAGCCTGCACAAAGCATCGTTTGTACAGAACAGGACTAACAAAATGATGGCAGTGGGGGTGAGAAAAATAAAAACAAACTTGATTTTCAATACCTTGTTCCTAGTTTATGTTTAGCGTCGATTTATGACTTCCATGAACACAGTCATTTCTCCATCTTGTATTATCATCCATGTCTTTCATATGTGCCAGAGGGACTACCATTGTTGGTGGAAAGGCAATCTATTTTTCATGCCTGGTCCCTAAAATAACTAATAACAAACATGCAGTATTTTGTCACAGGTCAAGAGGTTCTTCAAATGAACTTTGTTAAACCTTTAATGAACCAAAGAAACCATTCAGCCAAATGATTTTTAAGTGTTAATCACTATATGTTAATTGCTTAGCTAGGGAGTTCAAAAAAAAAAAAAGAAGTAATATCCCTCTCCTCCTGTGTATCAGCAGCAAGATGACAGCTATGTTGTACAGCTGCTCATACTGCCAAACAAGTCTTTCAATAGGAAGGAGATGGGACTGACTGAGGAGGCAAAGCTACGATGCACATTCTAGTAGTCCCTGATGACTGAATAGCAATTCTTGCTGCCTGCTGTAAGCTGACACAATCTTACAGGGCAGTCTGCCAAGAGGAGGCAATGACTTGGAGCAAAAAGCGTCCCTCAAGCCAACTAAAATATGTTTCTGACTCCTCATGGACGTGATCCTCCAGGAAGGATCCCCTTGTCAGGATTTGACTGAATTGTTTCCTACTTGGGTCAAACCTTCAGTTTTAGCATTGCAAAACTGAGATTTTCTCAGCACTACCAATGGCTTTATCTGGACTAAACTTGTAGTATACCACTCCTGATAATATTGCGCATTTTAGAAGACCTTGACTGAAGTTGCTTTCTGTAAGATTATTGAAATGTTTATGCTTCAGATGAAGGTAATGCAGTACACAACCTGTGTTGTCCTGTGGAAAACTTGTAAAATCCATTTAAAAAAACAGCTCATGGATCTACACATCAGACAATATAAATGACTGACCTTGCCTCCTGGCTCACTGGAGACCAGGAACTTCTGCAACTGTAATTTATGCCAGTCGGAGCAGTTTGAACACACACCCACACCCTGACTGTCTTCACAGGAGAACAGAGATTAAGTCATTCTTCCAAGCACGAGTATTTCTAGCTCCTACAACACACCTTTGACATCTCCTTTATATAGGTGTTCTACAGAAACTCCAGCTCTACAAGTTCACAGATGTTTATGCATACCACACAAATTCTTATGCCCCAAAACTCAGTAGCAAAGTTGAGGGTTTGAGCATCTAGAACAGGCCGAGAAAGTTGGAAATACACATGGCCTCACGTTTCTGCCAGCAGAGATCCCCAGGTGCTGCTCCGTGCTCTCAGACAAGCCCACATTTGCTTGTTACGACTGCTACCGTGGTGTGCACAGAAGCCTTCCAGCAACCTGCCCTCGTCAGGGCCCACACGGCCAAGCACTTAGAACCAGATTCCAGCTCTGACCTCCCCCTCCTCAAGGCAGGGCTAGAGCAGCCCTGCAACTCCTCGGTTAGGTACTCTGCTGTGCAACAGCCACAAAACCACAGCCAAACCCACAATTTACTGCTGAACTTGGGACACGAGTTGAGCTGTGGAAAAGGCAGAATTCACAGGCCCCAGTAGAGCCCCACGGCGCCAAGCGGCCTCCTCACAGAGCTGCCCGAGCTGCTGTGGGAAAAAGCCCATCTCCCCACCTGACCGAGACCCAGAGCCAGGCACTGCAGCCAGACCCTTGAGCCTGAGAGCCCCAAGTGGCATCAACCATGCGAGGTAAGGCCCAGCTAAATGCCAAGTCACAGCTATCACTGGAAGCCATTTGTTCAAAGGCTCAACGTTCAGCTTTGTGAAGAGCTTCTGCTTTGAGTTCCTAGGAAAGCACTTTTTAAGGTGAACTGTCATAAAAGCATCCAGTCTTGGCTTCAAAACCCTTAGAAGTTACTGTTTTACTAATGTAAGCGTAGTCCTTTCCAAAGCATTTCAGTTAACTTCAGTTAAGCAGCAGATCTCTAATCAACTGCCAAGCAACATGGATAGCGTCAGACTGATCAAATATGCAAAACTTTCCAGAGGGCTGGAACCAGAGTTTACGTCTGGGTTTTTAGTGAGTTCAAGTATATGATACAGAGCCAAACAGACATTGAAACACCCTAAATCAAGTAATGAAGAGATCCAGATCTTATTTACGCTTAAGTAACAGCACTGAATTGGCTGTTAGCAAGCAAGCAAAGAAACCCCAGATATTTGACTGATGAGCCTCTGGATATGGCAGGGTGGTAAAAGATGCAAGGAAATCGTCTGCAAATCTAACCCAGCAATACTTAAATCAACCCTAGGTAAATACAACTTCAGACGCATTCAGTGAATACACATCACTGCCTCACTGCCAGATGGCTTAACAGGAGGTTAATCCACTCCTGCTGTCTGCTGTATTGTGTACTCACTGTGACAGGGTCCACAAGCCATATTTAACTCTGCTGCTGATTTACTGGCACAGGCAAGGATGCAGCAGGGCTTTTAGCTCATATTTCCAGGCTTTTACTGCCTAGTTGGAAAGCATAAGATGAACTTACTTGGAACGAGATTCAGGTTTCTGGCATAAGAAGCATTCAGACAGAAAAGTATCTATCACTGGATAAAAAAAGGCTGCCAGCCAATATGTGACCGCGTGGATCATTTTTGAATGGCCACAGCGTTCCACAGTGGATTTTTCCCCAGCACTGAAAACAATAAGCAAACCCAGGCTGTCAAAATCCTGTACATGTGTTTGCTTTGGCATCTCATCAGCAGGGTCTCCGAGCACAGGACTTCCATTACAGCACTGCCTCTGGTGTGGCCTGGTTTGAAATACTGAACTCAAGGATGGAATTGCATACCTATGAAATCCAGCCCTTAATCTGCAAGGATCTCACTTAAAGATCTACTTAAAAGATAGTATTTGATTTCCATATGCTTTGGAAACACAATCCCACTATTTTAAAGTATAGTTATCACCTCCTTATTCTTGTCTTAAATTGTACAAAGAGCATCTTTCCTTCATATATGCAGAGCTAATTAACATAACTACTGCTGGACAATACAGTCCTAAACCATAAAGCTACACTATATGGATAAGGCAATGCTTTCTTTAGGACTCAAATTCTCTTTAGACAGGATGTGAAATAGTAATATTTTTCAGAGAGTGCTTTTTAAGGGTTTTTGATTTGATTTCATAGTATTTTTTTCAGGAGGAAGACAGATAGATAAACATATATTTGACTTAACTAAAAATAGCATACACTAGAACAAGAAAGGAAACCTTCAAACAGAAAAGTGCACTTAAGCATAGCAAGTTTTTGTGAAGTGGTGAAAGTATTTGCATCTTGAACCTGGAGAACCTATTCCAAGGAATTCTGCATCACATCTTTTCACTTCACTGGAACACATGGGTTATTACTATACCACTTTCACTATTTCAGAAACACAGAACCAGAGAGGTATTTAAGTACAAGGTTATGCTTACGATTAGAAAGAGACACCTGTCTTACAAGTAAAGTTTACTTGACATGGTTATTACTGAAAGGGAAAACACAGACCACGATGTTTCCATCCACTATCTAAGTGGAATGAAACACATTCTGCCTTCATTCCATGTATTGAGCTCACCCTGGTAACATGAGCTCTGCGCAGCTCTTGCTGCTATGGGAATGACTGCCCAGACACCTGTTCCTAGAAACAGCAACTAATGTATGTAGAAACATGTAGCATTCCTAACAACATAGGCATGCTACCCAGAAGGCATCAAGTGTTTCTCAGATTAATGCCGTTTAATCTGTTGGTATAAGACAACTGTGAAAGAGATGAACACCGTGATTATCATCACATATGCACCGATCCCTCAACTTAACTCTGAGCCTGACTTCTGTCTTGTTACACTCCCTTGTTACAAGGGTAACTGGTTGTTGTTTGAAATCACCAATACCCAGAACAGCCCCCAAAATACATATATATATTTCCAGTCCTTTAGGCAGAAGAGAAAGTATCTAGGGGATGACTCTGTGCAAATCCTCCACTTCCAGGCTCCACATATTCTTATGTACTGGATTTTCAGAAAGATCTGTCATCTTTATTGCTCGAAGAACAGGCTCAGGACTGCAGGACCGCACCACACCCATCACCATTACATACTTCCCTTAAAAAAAAAAAAAAGGTATGAAATTCCATTAACCTTTATGTTTTCATTTTATTTCTAATGCAGGCAGCAAAATCCTTAAGCCCAAGCAGCTGAGCAGCCCGCATTACAGCCGCCAACGCGCGCACGAAGCTCGCGGCACCAGCCCTGCCCGGCACCGAGGCCCCGGGAGGCCCCGGGGGGCCTCTCGCGCCGCCCCTCCCGGCACCAGACCGCAGCGGGCTCCCGGCGCTGCGGGGCCGAGCGCGGCGCC